>CM067369.1:5496101-5865934 GCA_034401795.1 Chaetoderma sp. LZ-2023a
TTCACACACTTTGCATGTTTATATGTACATACATTCACATACTTTGCATGTTTATATGTACATACATTCACACACTTTGCATGTTTATATGTACATACATTCACACACTTTGCATGTTTATATGTACATACATTCACATACTGCATGTTTATATGTACATACATTCACATACTGCATGTTTATATGTACATACATTCACATACTTTGCATGTTTATATGTACATATATTCACATACTGCATGTTTATATGTACATACATTCACATACTTTGCATGTTTATATGTACATACATTCACACACTTTGCATATTTATATGTACATACATTCACATACTGCATGTTTATATGTACATACATTCACATACTTTGCATTCACATACTTTGCATGTTTATATGTACATACATTCACATACTTTGCATGTTTATATGTACATACATTCACATACTTTGCATGTTTATATGTACATACATTCACATACTTTGCATGTTTATATGTACATATATTCACATACTGCATGTTTATATGTACATACATTCACATACTTTGCATGTTTATATGTACATACATTCACACACTTTGCATGTTTATATGTACATACATTCACACACTTTGCATATTTATATGTACATACATTCACATACTGCATGTTTATATGTACATACATTCACATACTTTGCATGTTTATATGTACATACATTCATATACTTTGCATGTTTATATGTACATACATTCACACACTTTGCATGTTTATATGTACATACATTCACATACTGCATGTTTATATGTACATACATTCACATACTGCATGTTTATATGTACATACATTTACATACTTTGCATGTTTATATGTACATACATTCACATACTTTGCATGTTTATATGTACATACATTCACATACTGCATGTTTATATGTACATACATTCACATACTGCATGTTTATATGTACATACATTCACATACTGCATGTTTATATGTACATACATTCACATACTGCATGTTTATATGTACATACATTCACACACTTTGCATGTTTATATGTACATACATTCACATACTGCATGTTTATATGTACATACATTCACACACTTTGCATGTTTATATGTACATACATTCACATACTTTGCATGTTTATATGTACATACATTCACATACTGCATGTTTATATGTACATACATTCACATACTTTGCATGTTTATATGTACATACATTCACATACTTTGCATGTTTATATGTACATACATTCACATACTGCATGTTTATATGTACATACATTCACATACTGCATGTTTATATGTACATACATTCACATACTTTGCATGTTTATATGTACATACATTCACATACTGCATGTTTATATGTACATACATTCACATACTGCATGTTTATATGCACATACATTCACATACTGCATGTTTATATGTACATACATTCACATACTGCATGTTTATATGCACATACATTCACATACTGCATGTTTATATGTGTGCGAGTGTGGAAACTTGAAATTAAATGATCGGATACATATACACTAAATCAAACTTGAAAGTTCAATCACCATAATCTGAATATAAAATACAGCAAATTTGGGTGAAGTCCCTTCAGACATTTGAGAGCATCTAAAGGTTTCTAAAAATAGCTCAAAATCCAAGATAGTCGAAGGAACCAATAATTTTCATTTGAATACAAATGGATCTCAATTATCCACTGATGATTCATGTAAACTTGACTCATCCTGGAGAAGACACATAAATGGATCTCAATTACCCACTGATGATTCATGTAAACTTGACTCATCCTGGAGAAGATACATAAATGGATCTCAATTACCCACTGATGATTCATGTAAACTTGACTCATCCTGGAGAAGACACTTAAATGGATCTCAATTACCCACTGATGATTCATGTAAACTTGACTCATTCTGGAGAAGACACTTAAATGGCTCTCAATTACCCACTGATGATTCATGTAAACTTGACTCATCCTGGAGAAGACACATAAATGGATCTCAATTACCGTTAAATTCCGTGTATATTGCGCACTTTTTTGCTCAAATTACATGCTATAAAAAGCTCCTGCGCACTATATACAAGGATAAATATTTGTCCCATTTTTTTCCTCAGAATTTGTCGTCAGAATCACAAAATTCAGAGCTGAAAATGTGATTTTATGGATCGGGAATCAGTCGGGAATAACGATCGCATTCTAACATGTCTATAATGGTACTAATAGATCGTTGAAATGCCTTACTACTGTCTAAATACTGTGTTATACCTTTATTAAATATCATAGTGTTGTAAAATGATCAAATAAACCATCATTCAACTTTTTTACAACGCCATTGTTTCCTGTAATTTGTTCTAAGTTATATATATAAGGGGAGGTTACTCTTGTCTTCCCAAGTTGAACATAGAGATGTTTAAAATCCATAGATTGCTACACAGATACGGACATAAATGTGTTAAAAAAATAATGATAGGGCCGATGTTTTTCAAGGCGATCTAGCATTTACATAGATATAGAAAGGAATGTTTTATATGTGCTAAACGGCACAATGTTTTGACCAATCGGCGGGCAGGATGATTATGATTGACAGGTTAAGGTTAAAGGTCACAGCCGTCAACGTATGACAAAGTAACTAGAAACGAAAGGATGAGAATAGAAAATCATTTCAAATTGAAGATAATTCAATTTATTTAATAAACAATGCGTGGAATAAACTAGATTATTGCCCTATATTATAATATATTATGATGATGATATACTATAATATATTATATAAACCCCACCCCCACTCAAACAATACCCACAATTGATCACTGTCGATTTTGTAAACGGCAGACGGTCAGCTCTATCACCTTTGTTTATTGTACTTCTGACCGCGTTAATCCACCCACCCCGCCCCACCACCTGACTACACTGACTGAGAACCGAGTCTTGAAACCACTCATCTACTGCGTATCTGATTGAACAAAATCTCATGGGCTCGCCTTTGATATAGTTATCAAAGTAATTACCGGCACTATTAGTGAGCCAAAATGGATTTGAGTTTTTTAAAATTAAAATCGATTTTATTCTCGAGTATCAGCGCACAAAACTCATATTTTATGAATTGAAACAAAATAAATATCCGATTTTTTATGTTCTAACGACCATTTATGTTAATGAGCTCTGCTCAAATCAAATTCGGCTTCTAACCTGTTCTGATGGAAATTATATTTGTATTTTTATATCGTTTTATATCGTTTAATAAAGTTTAATACAAAATATTTGCTAAAAGTGTATGCAAATGATATTCCCGTGATTAAACAACAGAGTAACGCACGCCACAAATGGGATTTTATAAGGAAAGCGTATTCGACACGCAGTAAGTCATTGATTCTTTTGTTACCAGTTTTCGTTCACATGTCTCTCAATCTTACTGCGCACTATACACGGAAAGAAGGTTTTTTTCAGGCCGATTTTGGTCAAATTTAGGGGTGTGCACTATCCACGATAGCGCAATATACACAGAAATTAACGGTACCCACTGATGATTCATGTAAACTTGACTCATCCTTGAGAAGACACATAAATGGATCTCAATTACCCACTGATGATTCATGTAAACTTGACTCATCCTGGAGAAGACACTTAAATGGATCTCAATTACCCACTGATGATTCATGTAAACTTGACTCATCCTGGAGAAGATACATAAATGGATCTCGATTACCCACTGATGAGTCATGTAAACTTGACTCATTCTGGTGAAGACACAAATGGATCTCAATTACCCACTGATGATTCATCTAAACTTGACTCATCCTGGAGAAGACACATAAATGGATCTCAATTACTCACTGATGATTCATGTAAACTTGACTCATTCTGGTGAAGACACAAATGGATCTCAATTATCTACTGATGATTCATGTAAATGTGACTCATTCTGGTGAAGACACTTAGACTTTTTCTGGGCCGGACAAAGGATGAGAGAAGACATAAGCTCACTTGATTCTTTGGGTCATTTCAGATAAATTAACAAGTATTGTATATATTAAGGTAAAAGAGTGGGTGACAAAGCTCCAGGAAAATGTTTTCATTAATACAAGACAGATGACAAAATACACTCACTTCGTTTTAAATTTGGTTGAATATTTCAAAAGCAATAATTTTGTAAAATGTTCAGCAAATCATTTTGTATTTTGCAGCAACATCGTCCATCAAAATTGTTGAAAAATGTACACAAGTTAATCTAAAATCAGTCAGTGTGTTTTCTTTGCAGGTATAATGGTTCTTTGACAACTCCCGGCTGTTTTGAAAGTGTCATATGGACAATCTTTCAACAAACCCAGAGAATCTCATCTAGGCAGGTAAATACAGAAATATAATCAACACAGACTGAGGTGCCCCTGAGGTGATGGAAGAGTCTGGCAACAATGAAAAAAACAACTTCTTACTGTTATATTTTAAGCATTATAGTTATTATTACCATTATTTGTGCAACTTAATTATGACCATCTGAGGGACATAACCCAAATTTATTTTCATCTAAGACAATCTATTACAGAGTTACCCCCCTTGGAATATGAACCACATATATAAAACAGATATGGCTGAAATCAGTGTGTATGCGCATGCATGCCTGCGTTCGTGCGTGTGTCCATGTGTCCCACACCCCTTGTACTACAGAATTATATGGGTGCATAATTCAGTTCCCATTTTATGAAAACTGCTGGTCACTTGACAAATTGTATTGCTGTTAGCTGCTGCTATGTCTAGTAGGCATTTGTAATGGTACTAGATTACAGTAAATCCATTTTCAAAAAAAGTATTTTTTAAATAGCTACTAGTGTACTTTGCTGACTTTAACACTTCAATGCTCTATCTGGATAAACATGGTCACTGCAATAGAAGAGTCCAGTCTGTCAGTCAAATATGTGTGTATCATAATGAATTACGCCACATGTTAGGGTTAGGGTTAGCATGATATTCATGTTTGGCCATGTGCTAAGGATGCCAGAAGACACACCAGCACAGAGAGCCTTGGAATTCGCCCTACTCGGAGCCAGCATAAATCTGCTAAGCGTGCTGCGAGGTGACCTCAAGAAAGCAGGATCAGGTACACTCAATTCAAGAATGGACCTGAGGAAGCTAAAGATTTTGGCTGAGGACATGACACAGTGGACAAAAGCGAAGAAGGGCTGATTGCAGCTGTAGGATGTTTCTACTACTACAGCCGCAGAATACAGTAATCATACATACATACATGTAGGTTGACATCAAAATCAATTAATAGTCTGTCAAGTTGTACGAATTGTGTCTTTACTAGTTAATAACTATTCTGTTGAATATTTTGAATGTAATTTGACTGGGCGATATTGCTGCCATAGGCAGCGCAGCAACAGCACCCAGTCAAAATAGTTTCAAAATATTCAACAGCTTACCTGTATCTTTTTTTGGAAATTGGGATTCAGGGAGTACAAGGTTTGATCGATGCCAAAACGGGCAAAGTGTTGGCAGAGCTTAGCTAGAGATGGGTGGGGCATAGCTAAAACTGAATTCATCCATTGTGAATGAGAATTGTCTGATCACAGGCCAAGAGAAGCTATTTTTGAAGATTTATCACTGGAATGGTGTGATAACTGAGCCTGTAATTACAATGCTAACTTTTCAAAAATAGTCTTCTCTGCCAGAAAATGGTCATTCAGCTAGCGAAAAATGTACTTTGTTGAGCGATTTTGATGATTAAACGATTAATCTGTTAGAATAATATGATTACTCCCAACTGGAGAATGTACCCTAATATCAGTATAACCTCTGGCATAGAATAATTGTAGTAGCCGTTTTGCCTAAATATTTTCAAATTTTCAGATGCAAAAATTTCGGAGCCTTCTTCACCCAAAACCAGACGGTGGAGACTTGACACACAGCAATCCTGATGGTCACATGTCTGCGGGTGGGGTGGGTCGCCATGTAGCTTCTGGAGCCAGTGGAGGTGGACACCAAGCAGAGGAACCTCTAGTGGATAATTTCCGACCACTACAGGACCTAGGTGACAGGTCTGTCTGGCGCAGCTTCGACAAAACACGTAAGCCATATTATATCAATTTCACCTCAGCAACGAGTGTGTGAAAATAGCAATTATATGCTAAGCAAATGGTGACCTTGACCTTTGAATCTATGATCCCCTGACAATAATAGATACTTCAAGTAGAAGCCTTGTTATCAAACAGAGATAATGCAAGCATTCTAATAGTGTGATTGTGAGACAGATACATAGAGCCAGGTAGAGATGCACAGACCCACAGCACATTTGTATGTCACCTTTAGCACAGTAATGGTCACAGTTGGTCAAGATAATCATGATTTGTGCTTGGTCAATGTCCATTTGCAGAACAAGAGTTATTTTTTTAAAGCTTACAACTGGAATGATTGGCCCATTTATCGAGCCAGTCATTCAACTGCAAATTTTCAAAATCAGTTCTATCTCGGACATTGCTCAGGATGCCTACAGAAGCCATCTCTAGCTGCCTTGACCGATAAAGCGTTAAGATGGTTATAAAGTAACTGAAAAACTAGGAAAATATGTCCACCCAATCAGAGCCACCATTACATGTACTTCTGTGATTAGTCAAACAATCACAATTATTTTGCAAAAATTATCATGACTATAATGTTGACAATCATGCATGTCTACACTAAATGACTGCTGATGAGCAGCTGACTAAGTGATGGCCAGTGGCTCATCATCATGGCAGATCACCTCATCTTGTGGATCAGGTCAGCTAATAACCACTACATCAATATGTAAATGAATTCAATGCAGTGAATCATTATATTTTCAATTACAGTGTCGCACAAGTCCACACATAAAGGACAAGCTCATAGTTGGACATACCATGGTCACAACACAGGTATATTGTATGTGTGTCTGCGTGCGTGCATACGTGCGTGCGTGTGCATGCGTGCGTGCGTGCGTGTGTGTGTGCGTTGGTGGGTGGTTTGATGGCTGAGTATGTGGATCGGTCAGTGGGAGGGTGGGGGAGGGAGGGAGGTAGGATGGGCGGGATAGAGGGAGGAAGGGAGAGCAATCGAGTGATGAGTTACAATTAAAATATTATAATTTGCTTTTCTGCACAGACGCTTTGAAATTAACCCTTTAACTCTCAAAGCAGCAAAAAACGGCTTCTGCAGTGGTCGTGAGAAATTACCATTTTCACACCAAGAGAAGACTATTTTTGAAAATTTACCACTGGAATGACTGGCTCGATAACCGAGCTAGTCATTCCAGTGGTAAATTTTCAAAATCAGTCTTCTCTTGGTCTGCAAATGAACATTTTCTATGAGAAAATTTAAATTTTCTTGAGCAAATTTGAGTGTTAAATATAATGATTATATACTTGAAACGAGTCTTGCTCATGTTACATTTTGATTTCATTTCTATATGTATGTCTGAGATGATATTCATTGAATGCCAGAGCTGGCTATTGATTATTTTGAGAAAACAATTTAATTTAAAATTATTAGTATCTGAGTCAACATTGACTTTTAGTCAAATTCTTGCTTTGAACCTATTACAGAGCTTGAAATTCAAATTTAATGTAATTAACAACGCTCAAATCTGGTCCGGAAAATTTAAATTTTCTCATAGAAAATATCCATTTCCAGACCAAGAGAAGATTATTTTCAAAAATTTATCACTGGAATAACTGGCTAGGTTATTGAATCTTTGTGTTCCATTGGTAAATTTGAGAAAATAATCACTTGCTCTTTAATTGGGCAAATTCTCAAGACAACTGCATTAGACGCTTTTATCTGACTTGAGGGTTACAGAGTTAACTAGCCTTGTTTATTCAGGCCCAAAGAACTGGCCCAAGATGTACCCGAATGGATGCTCCGGGTACGCTCAGTCCCCTATCAACATTGTTCCAGCAGACACCGTGTACAGCCCACTTCTAACAGACATCATCATCTTTGATTCACCAGATGAACCGATGGAAAAAACACTAATTAACAATGGACATACAGGTAACCATGGCAACATTATCACTCTCATCTCGAGACATTCTATTCGCTGCTAATGAAATAATTGTTTAACCCTTTAAGCCTTACCACCTTAATGTCAAAATTTTAAATCTACAAATTAAATTAACGGATGAACTGGTGTTCATTTTTCAACAAATTTGGTGGGAGAAAATGAACACCAGTTTCTTTGATATTGACACAGTAAAAGATAGAATATTGACATCAGAGTGGCAAGGGTTAACCGTTTAAGCCTCGAATGTTTTAAAAAAAAATTTCCATAAAATATGTCCATTCACAGACCAAGAGAAGACTATTTTTTTTAATTCAACACTGGAATAACTGGCTTGGTTACCGGTTACAACAGACTATCTGAGGAGCTCTAATAGCACCTGTGCACGAGTCGTAATAAAGAGTTACATTTTCACCTGTACCAAAACCATACATCACCTTTCTAATTCTGCTTACTAAAGATACATAAAAACAGAAATCTGCTAATAAACACAAATTGGACGATGACAATGTCAAAGCCGCCACCATATGATTACAGGGCATAATTTAGAATTTTATATTTATATAGCATGTGTTGCTATGCAAACTGTAAATTGTATAGCTTTCGGCAAAAAATGTATAGCAATAAACACTTTCACCGATAAATTCCCTGTATCTCAAGCTCAGAGCAAACAAATACGAATGCTGTTGAATATTTTGAAATTAATATGACTGGAAACCATTGCTGCCTTAAGCAGCAATGGCTTCCAGTCATATTAATTTCAAAATATTCAGCAAAATATGGTATACATTGTAAAGAAATGTACTTTTTCAGGGATTTGTTGTTAAAAGGGTTAATGATAGAATTTTGAAAATCAATGATAAATTGCAATCACGTACAAATTTTGCATAGTAGATACAGCTATACATGTTGCAGAATGTATAGCAACTGCTTAAATATGTGTAGCAAATTGAGATGCGATACCAGATAAATTATGCCCTGTGATTAGGAGACTATCACAATAGCTCATATTAATTCATAACGGCGAGTGAACAAAATGATTTTGGATCATCAAGAAACGTAATTACGTATAAAATTAAATATCGCAAAAGATCGTACCAATTCCCACTTAGTACTCTCGAGAAACTCTGAATGATTTTTTAGCATTTTGGTGGGTTCTCAAGATGTGAACAGAAGCCATTACCACTTAATGGTTAAAATTGGATAAAACTGAGAGGTGCCATAAAGACATGCTGAAATAAACTTATAAATTTAATATCATAATTTGTCATTAACCTCGCAACATAAGTGAAGACGGTATTGCATTCACATCTATCTGCGTATATATGTCTGTCTGGCTGTCTGTCTGGCGTGTCTGTCCATCTGACGTGTCTGTCCCTCTGTGTGTTCGGACATGTATCTAAAAAACTACTGATCCGCTGTGGCTAAAATTTTAACACAAGATTTAATCCTGAAAGAATATTTCTAGCCATTGACCATATGGTCTGTTGAAAAACCTGCGGATATGGATATGATCAAATTTTGTATCTATGAATAACTCGCAAATTACTGGCCCGAATTGGCCCAAAATCTAACATAAGAAAGAAATGTTGGTCCCAATCCAGAAAATCTAGACTTTGTAAATTGCATAAAATCTACAAAAAAGCAATATGACAAAAGTTGGAGAGCACGGTTCTGCAATGTTTTACAATGATTGCTCTTGTTTTTCTTAGTGAAGGCTGCTATCACTGGTGGTTCCTACTATATGGTGGCAGGTGGTCTACCAAGTCAATACAGAGTTGCACAGTTTCACTTTCACTGGGGTAGGCATGATCACAGTGGATCAGAACACAAGGTCAATGGACACGCCTATCCACTAGAGGTAAAACAAAACATATAAACCTTTAATGTTCAAGCTGAAGACGTTAACTGACCTCTGCAGTGGTCTGCTGACGGATGTCCATTTACGTGCCATGAGAAGACTATTTTTGAAAGTTTACAATGGGAATGACTGGCCTGATAACTGAGCCAATCATATCAGTGGTAAATTAAAAAAAATAGCCTTACATTGGCCTGTAATCTCAATTCTATTGACCAATCTTGACCATGGCAGGGTTAGGATAACACAAGATAAAGTAGAGCACATCTCAGAACGTAAAGTGTTATCATGACAACATACCGAGTACCGTTGAATATTTTGAACATAAGGCAGCAATGTCTTCCAATCCAATAGACCTTTCCCACATTAGCGTATTTTGGGAAAATACCTTCCTAGAATGCATTGCGGTTACAACTTCTGGCTGGTAAACGCGATAGTGGATGCGCAAACAGCATTACTTTACTATGGGAATCAGATACAGTGCACATTAGGCAGTGTATATGAAAAACTATGTTCATAATATTATCAAAGTCATACATCATTGAAAGCTAAGCCCATTTTCTATACATTTCTGTATTACTTTTTATAGTTTTGTAAAATTTAATACAGTTGATTGGAATTTTTTTAATATTCCCTGTTGTTCACTTGATTTAATGAATCTTTAATGAATCTAAGTTGAATAGTGTATTTTATATACGCAAATAACTCAGCGAAAACGTTGCAAAAATATAAAAAATAATACATTAATGTTTCGGCAGTTGAATGCGCTTTCCAATGATATCAATAACATAATGATTTTAGTTTATGATAGGAACGGTTTAAATTGTGGTGTATTTTAGTGCAATGGTAACTCAATGTGGGTCAGCTGCTTGTTAGCGGCTATACCACCCAGCAGTTTTGCTCTGAGTGTTGATTTGGGGAAATCCCGGCGTAATGACGTAAATGCGGGAAAGGTGTATTATGTTCAATATATTCTACAGACCATCTCTTATTAACTAACATATTTCTGTTTTTGTTTTGGTAACATTCTAACTTATTTATAGGCTGTAGTGTAGCAAGAAACCAACTAGAATGTAATATATCAAAATTATATTTGAAGAACCATGTGAGATCAATTTTTTACCTCTTTTGAAAACCATATATTACAGACTATGGTCATTATAAACTAAATCCTACTAATTAATATTTTAATAGTCAAGTCTGTCCAAATCAGCCCGTGCAATGGTCTTGAGGAATGTCCTTTTACAGGACAATGAGGGATTTTCAAAATTTACCACTGAAATAACTGGCTTAATATCCGAGCCAGTCATAATTGTTCGAAAATACTATTCGCTCGGACTGTAAATGGACATTTACTAATCAAAACATTTAATTTTCTTGGACAATCTTGACCATTAAAGATTCAATATACAGTGCAGGCCCTTCAAACAGAACCTCCATGGGACCCTTCAAACAGAACCTCCCTGGGACCCTTCAAACATAACCTCCATGGGACCCTTCAAACAGAACCTCCATGGGACCCTTCAAACAGAACCTCCATGGGACCCTTCAAAACAGAACCTCCATTGGACTCTTCAAACAGAACCTCCCTGGGACCCTTCAAACAGAACCTCCATGGGACCCTTCAAACAGAACATCCATGGGACCCTTCAAACAGGACCTCCATGGGACCATTAAATGTGTTCAGGTTTGAGAACGTTCTGGCTTACAGAGTTAAGTTCCTATGTAAGTACTGATCCATGCAGGCTAAGATATTATGTTCAACTTAATAATATATGCAAGTATTTTAATCCCTTTATCAGAAGCGGCATGCTGGATCTACTTATTTTAATAATGATGAGCATGTGTGAGACATATGCATACCTGTAAACAGGTGCTGGCTAGGATTCATATACACAGATGATATATTCTGGGACTACATCAAGCTCCCATCTGTCTCTTATGGATATTTATGAGGGGAATAGAGGCCTAACCTTGACTTGTGAGAAACATGTCCAATGTCTCTGCAACATAATGGGACTACTTTCACAAACAAAAGATCAGATGGGGGTCACTCCATTCTGCATGTACACGTGAATATACATTATCACTGAGCAAGGTGCCATATGATTCTTATACTAGGTGGAGGGTATCACTTCACCCTGTAAAAAACTGTATGTTGATCTGGTGGACATGGCGAAGCCAGTAGATTGTGTGCGAGCTACTGATGTTCCTATCTGAAGATAGTGATTGATAAAGAAGAAGAAAATGAAGAAGAAGAAGAAGAAGAAGAAGACTTCCCCTGCATAAATAATTTCATAATTGTATTAATATTTCCATTGCAGATGCATATAGTAACGTATGACTCAGAAAGGTTCACCTCACTGGCGGAAGCAGCCACACAGCCTGAGGGTCTAGCAGTACTGGGCGTATTCTTTTCAGTGAGCGGCTATATAGCATAATCAAGTTACTACTGACAATTGCTAGGTTTCTCATACAAATTGTCCTAGACACACAGTTGTGTCGCCAGACCGTAGAATTGTTAGGTGGTAACCATGCGGCTAGGATTCAGGGTAATAGAGGAATCCAATTTGTCTGTCAAGTTATAATAAACTATACAGGAAGGCTGATGTCACAATCAAAATATGCAATGAATGGCATATCTAAGTCTGTCATGAATGCTTAATAGTCCATCAGTTGTACGAATTGTATATCTTTACTACTTAATAACCACTCTGTTAAATATTTTGAAACTAATTTGACTGGACTATAGAAATATTAGTTACCTCTCCAGGACGTAGAAATTGTTTGCATTTCGCTTTCGTGACCTTGGTCTACCAGTCCATGCTGTCATGTGACTCCATAAGAACTGACTAGAGTGACGTTGCCAGCTACCGTCAATTAGTTTTGAAGAAGTGACTGAGGTGGTCACAAAAGCTACGCTCAAACAATTCTACATCCCAGAGAGGTAACTAATATTTCTTTATTATGAACCATCCTGGGATCGGGACCAACATTTTTGGAAATAAACTTTTAATAGTTATGAGCCATATGTTCATCATACCTACCGGTACATTAACTAATACATGGCCATATTATATTATCTTACAACACTGCTCATGTACAGATGATTATTCTTATGCTAATTTAACATGTTAAAATTCAAAAAAATAATTTCTCAATTTATTGCTACAGCTTTCATCTGAAGACAATCTTGATTTGAAACATGTAATTGAAAAGATGGAACTCATCAAAGACCCAGGTAGAGTAATTAATTAGTGACCTATGGCGCATTAAGGAAAGTGAATAATTTCAGTTAGCTGAACATTTTGTTCGGTCACGTGGTAGATTCATCCGTAGATATCTATGGGCGCACCGCATCTACCACGTGACCGAGCAAAATGTTCGGGAAACTGAAACTATTCACGCTCCTGAATGCACACCTGTCTTTATCACATGTAGCAGTCATTCTTCTGACAATCTCTGCAAAGGAGCAAATTCACTGAAGAATGAAAACAATGACCCAATGAAATAGCAGGAAACCTCTTATCCAATGTTACATTCCACTCATAACATCATAACATTCAGTCATATTCCATCCAACAGCATACTATTCAGCCACACTACATTCAACATCATAACATTCAGTCATATTCTATCCACCATCATAACATTCATCCATTCAACCACATTAAAGGGATGCTAATCTCATCTTAAATGTTGTATTGCACTGATAGATTATGGTTTATATATTCCATATCATTCATATTCTGTCGTATTCCCTTATCACAATTATCTGCTTTGTAATATCGAGTAAATGTTGAACAGCGATCACCACCATTTTATCTCCTCTAGTGATAGTGTGTGATGTCATCTAAGTGCCAATGCATTACATTCTTTATTATGTAATAATCATCTTGTTTAATATTTTGGAACTAATCTGACTGGAAGTTGTTGCTGCCTAAGGCAGCAACAACTTCCAGTCAGATTAGTTTCAAAATATCCAACAGCTTACCTGTACGGTTGCTTTTATACAATATTGTAAAGGTATAGATGACTTATGTATGAATGAGCGCATATAACGAGGCAGACACACTAGGTTTTTTCTGATTGGTTGAAAAGTAAATCATGACAGCCATCACAGACTGTAGTAATGTATCAACATTTAGGTGTTAAAGCCAGAGTATTTTTCTTTGTCGGCTTACAACTGCATGCATAGTTTATGAGTGGCATATTAGATCATCTGTATTGACACCACGAGATGAGGTTAATTATCCTTTAAGGTCATTAAAAGAATATATTTTACAACTTTAATATGACTAAGTATGAGAATTTTTTTCTTTATTATATTTTCTTTTAAAATTTTGATCAAATGCTTTATGACTATATCATCCCATGCTTAATCCTATTCATTGTATATGCACACAGAGGTTAGCAAAGAGGCAGTACTGCCATCATTCTCCCTGATGGACTTACTGCCCAGTGACACCAAGAGCTACTACAGATACGCCGGCTCTCTGACCACACCCGGCTGCTATGAAAGCGTCATCTGGACAATATTTAAACAAACACGCAGTATATCAGCAAAACAGGTGGGACCACACTCACACACGCATGCACACACACGCACGCACATGTACACACACATACACGCAGGTATACACGCACACATTACATAAGTAAACAGCAGATTTTTAAAGAAGACAGTCTTTAACTCCTCAGCAGTCAAGATTTATCAAGTAAATAATAATTCTTGCTTAGTGAATGTCCATAAAAAACTATTTATGCAAATTTATGACCAGATTGACTGGCACATGCCAGTGCTTAATTAAAAGTAATAGTCATGGCCAAACAATGGACATTCCTCCAGACCACTGAAAAGGCCAGTTTTGGCCCACTTAACCATTACAAAGGTCAATGCATCATTAAGTACATGAAATCATTGTACCAATTGTAGCTACAGCACACATAATGGGAGGTAACTCCAGTAGGCACTAAAATGGTACAGATCAGGGGAGATTACACTTGCATAAATCACATATGATATAAACACTAGCAATTACAGAAACAATATGTGATAATATGGTGCACCAAAAACTGTTTTTTACAGTTTAGCACTCAAATTGTTCCAGAAAATGTATCATTTCTAATAGCAAATGTTCATTTACAGCCCAAGAGATTATTCTTGAAACATTATCACTGGAATGACTGGCTCAGTAACTGATCCAGTCATTCATTCCAGTGGCACAATTTTAACATTATTCTTCACCTGGTCTGCAAATGGCCATTTACTGAGGTAAAATAATAGGGTTTTGTTACACATCCTTGAACATTAACATGTAAATATTAATTTCCTCACCTGCATACAGACATGCATGCAAAGTGGACAGGGCATAGCTCAAGGTGGACCCCTGAAATAACACTTTGACATTCAAACCCGTGATCTGGAGAAATATCCATTTGCAGACCAAGAGAAGAAAATCTTTGAAAATTTACAACTGGAATGACTGGCTTGATATTCGAGCCAGTCATTCAAGTGGTAAAATTTCTAAAATTGTCTTCTCTTGATCTGCAAACGGACATTTTCTTTGAGAAAATTTGGAAGGGTAAGTGCCTGATATAGCTCTAGGTTGAAGTGGTCAATATGCAATATTAGCACACACATACCTATCTATAAAGAGCAAGATAATTAACTCCACACTACACTAAGCCATCCATTTGACAATTCATTATTAACCCTTTAACACTCATATCAGCAAAAAATTACTTTTGCAACGGTCTTCATTTACAGATCAAGAGAAGACTATGTTTGAAAATTTACCACTGGAATGACTGGCTCGGTAACCGAGCCAGGCATTCCAGTGGTAAATTTTCAAAAAGAATCTCTTAGGCTGCAAATGGACATTTTCTTGAAAAAAATTTTAATTTTCTTTAAAAAATTTGTGGGTTAAAGGGTTAAGAAAACAATATGTTTCTGGTCCTCAACATGATATTTATAGCGGGGGTTTGTAATTTTTCCTTCACAGTTGAACACATTCAGGGGATTACTGCATGCGCAACCCAAACTTCATAAGAAACGCAGGTCAAAAACAGGTCACCACCATCGTGGAAACATACTACCATCATCTGGCAATAATACTGCTCGACAGCATCTACCAGCAGATCATAAATACTCAACGATTGTGGACAATTTCCGTCCTACTCAAGAACTCAACAACCGAACTGTTTGGCGGAGTTTTGTTACCATTGGTGAGAATAAAACCCATTCATCATTTTTCACAACCCAAACCTTTTCAACCAAGAAACCTGCATTCTACTGAATAGTGTTAAACCAATGGACCTTTCCATTTTTATCTTTGCCACGCCAATGTCTAGCTAAGCTCCAACCATACCTCGCTCGTGTTGGGACCAATCGATCCCTGAACTCCCTGACTATAAATTTCCAGAAAACTATACAGCTAAGCTGTTGAATATTTTTAAATTTATTTGACTGGGCGCTGTTGCTGCCTGTGGCAGCAACAGCACCCAGTCAAATTAGTTTCAAAATATTCAAAAGCATCTTTATTAAATAATAAAGACATACAATTCATACAACAACGCTTAGTATGTCATCAATTATGCATTCGTGATGTACTTATCTTCGTCATTCATGACATCATTGATTATGACATCATCATAATGTCATGTAGTTGATTATGACATCATATGATGTATGGATAAATTGGAATGGTTAATTACCCTTGCCTGATAACGGGAAGAGGGCATTGCATTGAATTCTCAAATTAAATTAAAAGGTGAACTGGTTACCACGTCGTCAAACAGTGCATTTTTTACAACAAATTACCAATCTTATCCATCTAGTTTATATTGTATTCAGTGGGCATCTCATAAATATTCATGCAGGGAAATCCCTCTTATCATGTGACATATTTTTTGTTTCGCTTTCATTTTCAACTGATGTCAATCAACTATCGTTATTAGATGGATGCATCATTAGTAAATACTATTAACGACTTGATTAAATGAAAGGCTAGACTAAAATAGGTGAATTAGCTGCAAACAGGCCAACAATACTGGTAATATGCACTGTGTATAAGTGAAGGTGGCTTATGCTATCAGTTTTCATAACGCATTCACAATAATTTTGAAACTATTGCAGCATTTTATGAAAACGGGCAGCACAACCCACGTTCATTCATAAGTGTGTCTTACTAGTATTGTGATATTTTCATTATGGGACTTCATTATGAAAAAAAACCCCAATCATATCCTGATTCTGCGTGAACTCGTCTCAGACTAGCTTGAAATTACAAATAGATGCAGTATGGATATGGGAGGAGAAATAGAGGGGTGACCTTTTGACAATTTTCGACCGACCACATGATTGACATATCGGATGACCGACTGATTGCATGAGTGACAGATTGGCTGACTGACAGACTGGATGAGTGACAGATCTGATGACTGCATGAGTGACAGACTGATGGACAGGCTAACAGGCTGACCAACTGACCGAATGACCGACTGACCTACCGACTGTATAAGTGACAGTGCAGATGACCGACTGACTGCATGAGTGACAGATCGGATGACCGACTGTATGCATGGTGGACTGCATGAGTGACAGATCGGTTGAATAATGGACATGACGAATGGCCGACTGACCGATCGACTGACTGACTGACTGCATGAGTGACAGATAAGTGACAGATCGGATGACCAACTGACTGCATGAATGACAGACTGATGGAGGCCAACTGACCGAATGCATGAGTGACAGATCGGCTGAATGCATGTGTGACGGACTGACTGACTACATGAGCGACCGATGTACTGACTATATGAGTGACTAACTGCATGACTGACAAATTGGCTACATGAGTGGCGGACTGCATGAGTGACAGATCGGAAGACTGCATGAGTGACGGACTGACAGACAGACCAAACCAACCACCCACCGATTGACAAACCCACTGTATGACCAACCGATCGACTGGCCATCAGACAGATCGGATGACTGCATGTATGACAGATCAGATGACTGCATGGGTGACAGATCATATGACTGCATGAGTGATAAACTGATGGACTGCATGAGTGGCATATCGGATGACTGCATGCGTGGCAGACTAACTGGCCACATGAGCGACCGACCTACCGACTATATGCGTGATTAACTGCATGACTGACAAATTGGCTACATGAGTGACAGATCGGAGGACTGCATGAGTGACGGACTGACAGACAGACCAAACCACCAACCCAACGACTGAAACCCACTGTACGACCAACTGAGCGACCAACCGACAGATCGCCTGAGTGACAGATCGGATAACTGCATGTATGACAGATCAGATGACTGCATGAGTGACAGATCGGATGCCTGCATGCGTGACAGACTGCAGGAGTGGCATATCGGATGACTGCATGAGTGAGGGATCGGATGACTGCCTGAGTGACAGATGGGGTGTCTGTCTCAGTGACGGGATGAAGGACTACATAAGTGACGGAATGGATGACTGCATAAGTGAAGAAAGACTGACGGACATGCTGACAGACAACACCACCCACCCACCCACCAACCAACCGACTGCATGAGCGACAGACCAGATGACTACATGAGTGAGATATCGGATGACTGCATGAGTGACAGATCGGATGACTGCATGAGTAATAGATCGGATAACTGCATGGGTGACAGACTGATGGACTGCATGAGTGACAGACTGATGGACCGCATCGGTGACAAACTGATGGACTGCCTGTGTGACATATCAGATAACTGCATGAGTGACAAATAGGAGGACTGCATGAGTGACAGACTGTATGAGTGACAGATTGGATGACTGCATGAGTGACGGATCTTATGAGTACATGAGTGACAGATCGGTTGACTGTATATGTAACAGACTGGCGGACCGACCACATGGGTGACAGATCGGATGTCTGCATAAGGGACGGATCGGATGACTGCATAAGTGATGGATAGGCTGACAGATCAAACTACCCTTCAACCGTCCGACCAACTGCATGAACGATGGACAGACCGACCGATTGCATGAGTGACAGATCGGCTGATTGCATGCGTGACAAACTAACCGACCACATGAGCGACTGAATATATGAGTCAGCAACCTCGTGACTGACAAATTGGATGACTGCATGCGTGACAAACTGGCGGAATGCATGAGTGACATATCAGATGACTGCATAAGTGACAGATAGCATGACTGCATCAGTGACAGACTTATGGACCGCATGAGTAACATATCGGATGAATGCATGAGTGACAGATAGGGTGACTGTGTGGGTGACAGACTGATGGACTGCATGAGTGACAGATCAGATGGACTAACAGAGCAAACCACACATCCACCCACTGACCGACCGACCAAGTGACCAACTGACAGATGGCATGTGTGACAGATCGGATGACTGCATCAGTGACACATCAGGTGTCTGCATGAGTGATATATCAGATGACTGCATGGGTGACAGATCAGATGACTGCATGAGGAATAGAGACGGACAGTCTAGACTGCATGAGTGACAGATCGGATGACTACACGAGTGATCGACAGACTGACAGACTGCATGAGTGACAGATCAGATGACTGCATGAGTGACAGATAGGATGACTGCGTGGGTGATAGACTGATGGAATGCATGAGTGACATATCGGATGACTGCATGAGTGACAGATAGGATGACTGTGTGGGTGATATACTAATGGACTACATGAGTGACAGATCAGATGGACGGATGGAGCAAACCACCAACCCATCGACCGACTGACCAAGTGACCAACCGACCGACTTCGGATGACTGCGTGTGTGACAAATCAGATGAATGCATGAGTGACAGATTGGATGACTGCATGAGTGGCATATCAGATGACTGCATGAGTGACAGATCAGATGGCTGCATGAGTGACAGACTGACGGACTGCATGAGTGACAGATCGGATGACTGCATGAGGAATAGACTGACAGTCTAGACTGCATTGGTGACAGATTGGATGACTGCATGATTGATCGACAGACTGACAGACAGACTGCATGAATGACAGGTCAGATGACTGCATGAGTGATTGACAGACAGACAGGTTGACAGACAGAACCACCAACCCATCGATTGACCAACCCACTGACCGACCGACCAACTGCCTGTGAGGATAACTTAGCCATGAATGAAGCTGTAAGACTTGTGTACAGGTATCATATACGTAAAACGTGAATAGACGACTTATATCCTACATTTTCTTATGCCCAATGCCTAGATTAGGGATATGGAACTGGCGTAGGTGTGTACAATATCACGTAAAATCGCTGAAATTACCTGTACTTTAAAATAAATCCCCAGCGTATTACAATTGTACCATAATAACAACAGCCAATTCAGTGGATTGGCACTGGGACAAATGCCCCTTGACGGGATTATTTTCCGCTTCCAATCGCGTAAATAGTGTTATATTTTCTTATTCTAACATACACATATCTTCATATGATTCGATAGCAAGTTGTCACGAAGAAATTGATACATGAGAACATGCTAAAACACGCAAGTAGAAGAAGGAAAATATGTAGCGGAACATTCGCAAACTCGTTGCTAACACTAGAGATTTGTTTATATGCGTTGTGACATACTTTGCAACTGGGGAAGCCCTTCTTCTTATAGAACGTCTGTTCCACCATTTCACGAGGGACAATCGACACATTTTAAATAAAACTCATCCACGTTGCATAGTTTTTATGCCCAATTCAATTTCAATGGCAGGGCGCTCAACATGGAAACTCATTTCATATTCTATGAATTATCGAGCCAGTCATTCCAGTGGTAAAATTTTAAAAATATTCGTTTCTTGGCTTGTAAATGGAAATTCCTCATGATGACTGCAGAGGCCATTTTTGGCCGGCTTGACCATTAAATGGTTAAAGGGGTAAATCCATAGAGCTAGATATCCATAGAGTGCGTATGCGCATACCTTCACTATGGGACTAGTTGTCCCAACCACCAGTGACACGAGTTCAGTAAAATGTGCGTGCGTGCGTGCGTGCGTGTTTGGGTATCACTGACTGGTTGATGCAGATAATCAGCATGGTATAAGGCCTCCTAAAGATACTAAATTCTCTTTTGGTAATTGGAAGAGAAATTTAACAAAAGCAAATTTATATATTTTTATCAGAAATAAAACTGTAGTGACTATAATAATCTGACAGTTTATTTCACTACATAATAGAATTAGTAACAAAAACATATTATTTTGGAGACGATAGATTAAGCGAAAAAATATCGCCTTTAAGACAGCCATAAGCGATCTATGGATATATCTTAGAAATTGACCGGAACGGGTTCCAATAAACATCATATCTGTGATTATGTAACGGTGAAGCATAGAAATTGATGATTCAGCAATATATAATTGTTAAGTATAGAAAATATTATTATTTCAGCTGATGGCAGTGAGGCAGCACATGACTGGAGCTATGATGGACAAACGGGTAAAGTTGTTCATTGTACTGGGTGTGACGCGCATAACATCACAGCCTATGCATAGTATTAACCCTTTTAACCAGTACATTTTTTGGGGAAAAAATTTAATTTTCTCATAAAAAATATCCATTTGCCGACCAAGAGAAGACTATTTTTTTTAATATATCACTGGAATGACTGGCTCGGTTATCGAGCCAGTCATTCCAGTGATGAATTTTCAAAAATTGTCTTCACTTGGACATTTCTCAAGACCACTGCAGAAGCCGTTTTAGGCTGATATGGGTGTTAAAGGGTTAATGGGGCATGTCATGGGGGTGTCGCTGGAGGGGTATATGGGGAGGGGGGGTTGGTGGAGAGGGGTGGCAGGGTGCACCTGATTTTGTTTCTCAGGAATTAAAGGATTAAATTAACTTCTCCATAACTAATGTTTCAGAATTTCCATGACAACGCATATAAAATGCTGTCAATCATGTTAATCACTATGTTGGGCCATTCTCTATTTCATGCTGGGCTGGTTAACCCTTGCTACTCTGATGTCAATATTCTATCTTTTACTGGGTCAATATCAAAGAAACTGGTGTACATTTTTCAACAATTTTGGTGGACGATGTTGCTGACTACGACAGCATCATCTTACACCAAATTTGCTGAAAAATGAACACTAGTTCATCATTTAATTTAATTTGTAAATGAGAAACTTTGACATCGGAGTGGTCAGGATTAATACAACGCATATATACAATTCTGCAGACTATCTTGAAATTTACAATTCTGCAGACTATCTTGAAATTTACAATTCCACAGACAATTTTGAAATTTACAATTCCACAGACTATCTTGAAATTTACAATTCCACAGACAATCTTGAAATTTATAATTCCAGACTATCTTGAAATTTACAATTCCAGACTATCTTGAAATTTACAATTCCACAGACTATCTTGAAATTTACAATTCCACAGACTATCTTGAAATTTACAATTCCAGACAATCTTGAAATTTACAATTCCAGACTATCTTGAAATTTACAATTCCAGACTATCTTGAAAAGTAAATGGGTTAAATGTCTATGTTGATTATGACAGAGATGAGTTTCAAACCCGTTTGAATGAAACTTATCCAGAAAAGTGACAAAGAAGAGGTTACTAAATGGTGGCATGGCTCCAGATATACGTATTAAGCAAATAAGCAAATATCTATGTTACGGATTGCATTTTTTTGCGAATGAATCCACACAGTTTCCCGATAATATTCCGAGTAATTAGATTATCTTAGACGCATCAGACACGATCAGCGTCTCCGTTAACCGCATTTCTTGCATAATGACTGACATGTTTCATTTCAATAGAGCATTTATTCAGCCCCGTTGACAACATTATACTAACGCCATGAAAATATATCTGTTGAATTGGCAAACACAAACAATAAAGACTATATCAGTGATAAATAAGAGACAATATATATTCTTCATGGTGCTTCTAATTTCATGGATTTTCACCGCAGATATTTATCATAATATCCTGTTTTGATAACCTTTCATCCATCAATCAAGAACTGTCAATAATAGAAAGTATCAGGTTGTGATTCCCGAGCACGCACAACACAACAGCTTCAGATAATACAATACACGCTAGTATTAGCAATTGTGTGGCTTCTCATTCCGATCAAAATTATCACTTTTACATGTCAAAGTGGAAAATTACAATTTTGGATTTCCTTATCTGAAACTAAGAAACATGACTAGGATTTACTGATTTTAATCATTTATACTAATATATGGCTGGTTATGAAGATTTGTGTCAAAATTTCACTCTTCTTACACATCTGTATGGCAGAATGTGGAATCGTGGGTAAGAAGGTTTAACTATGGGGGGATCTGATCCGTCATTCAAGCATGTGATTCTTACACATCTGCATGGCAGAATGTGGAATCATGGGTAAGAAGGTTTAACTATGGAGGGATCTGATCCGTGATTCAAGCATGTGATGGCATAATCAAAATACATCACTTGTTTGATAGATGAAAGGTTATTAAAACGGAAAAAATCGTAACCATTACCACGCTCATGTCCAAATTTTTAATTTTCAAATTAAAGTAAAAGATGAACTGGTGTTTATTTTTCAACAAATTTGGTGGAAGATGGTGCTGTCGTAGACAGCAACATCTTCCACCATAGTTGTTGAATAATGTACACTAATTTCTTTGCTATTGACGCAGTAAAGGATAGAATATTGACATCAGTGTGGTAAGAGTTAACCTTTCAAACAATCCAGACCAGAGACGACAGATTCTTTATGATGTAAGGAATATTCAGTTGAATATTTTGAAACTACTTGGCAGCACCGCTCCTCGTCGAGTTAGTTTCAAACTATTCAATGGCTTTCCCTTATAGTTGTGTTGAAATCGAGAGACGGACATTTCAAGGGTTATATGGTTAATTAATATAATGAATAGGAATATGATCAAGTGAATGGATGTAACAACAAGGCTCATGGTTATAGCTCCGCATTTCACGCCATCAGATATTAGGGAAATAATATGTTATTGTCAAATACAGATGCCCTGCGAGGCTTGTCAAAATGTAGAGAGCAAGTCAGAGTGGAGGCAAACAAATGATCATTACTCACTCAACTAGAAATATTGCCGTTGGCCGATTTATTGAGGCGGAAGCGACTGGTGGCTGATTCCGACTTCCCAGGTTGAAGGTGGTCATGAAACTCATGGGAAATACAAGTATTCCACTTCATTGATTTGTCAAAAGGATAAATTTCCAGAACTTGATAAGGTCATAACTCACGCTAAATGTATTTTTAGCGAAGTCGCGTATATTTTAGGCGAATCTGATGCAAATAATTGATGAATCATTTTAAGAACTCTATTTATAATCACATGATGGTCCAATAGACACTACAACATAAAAGCAGAGCCACATAGATATAATTATCTATTTTGAAACAAACCAGAAAAGAAGATAGAGCTATCATTAATCTAGGCATATAAGCGGACAAGTGCACAATACTGTACATACATGACTAGCATGTGTCCTGGGCCCCCCCCCCCCCCCCCCCCCCATTAACCTGCGAAAATCCAACAAAAAACACTAAAGCATAAAATGGACGTTACACCTTTCAAGTGTATAATCCAGATACAACATATTCAATAGAGTTATGTACAAATATTCTGTCAAATCTTTAAAGACTAATCTGGCTTGGAGGCCATTGATGCTCTATGGACCAATAATAACCATAACTCGACAAGACTGGTGACAAAAATCTACATTTTTACTTAGTGAATGTAAATTTGCAGGCCAAGAGATGATTATTTTTGAAAATTTATCAATGTAATGACTTGCTAATTTATTGAGCCAGGCATTACAATGATAAATTCTCAAAAATAGTCATCTCTTGGCCTGCAAATGGACATTCCTCAAGGCCACTGTGGACAGACAGTTTAGGCCATCTTGACCATTAAATGGTTAACATTATTGATGACAATGATAATTCCTCATCATGTATTTAGATGTATACTCAGCATACATGCCATGTTTTCATGAAGTTCACAGGCAGAATTAAGTTACATCTGAAGCCATCTACAGGCAAGCAACAAGAGCTCTGTACACACTACTCAGGCGGATAAGGAATCAAGCACAAATGTATCTTGAATCACCTTCCTGGAGATTATCACATGGAAATGACCTTTTCAAGATGGCTGCTGCTAGTTTGCAGCCATATTGGCTTTCTGATAATTGTCGAATTCAATGCTTCTTCCTCAGACCTAAGGAGCCTCTGAAATGTTTATGCGATTCAATAAATTGTAGCAGAGATGTTATTAAAAAAATACTGATGCCCCCATCCCAAACAGATATTGCTCCATCTCAATAACAAAAATGTTTTACAAGCAAAAATTATTTTCTCATTCTCTCTGAAAAGCTTATATTTATCTTACAAATCAACAAGAAAAACATACGGTACTTATTATGTTCATGATCATTTCCAGGTCCCAATAAATGGGCAGAGTTATTTCCAAAGAAACAATGTTCCGGATACCACCAATCACCAGTAAACATCCAGCGACAAAGTACAACCTTTGACCACAACCTACGTCACTTTGCCATATTTTACGATCCACCATTACCTGGGAGCAGAATGACGCTAATCAACAATGGACACACAGGTAAAAATAGTGTTTAATCTACATGCAAAAATTTGATATTCTTTTTCAAACACTTCACTATGAGTTTGAGGTTATTGTAAATTGTGATTCTTTCTTTATGAAGATAAGCATTACACTCAATGTTGTTGAATATTCTACTTGACCCCTCAACTTCACCACACCCTGAGCCCTCACATGAGTGTGTACCATTATGTAATTACACACTATGTTAACCCTTTAATGGTCAAGCCGGCCATAACTTGCCCCTGTTATTGTCTTGCAGAATGTCCATTTACAGGTAATACAATTTTAGAAAATTTGCCACTATAAGCCAGTCATTCCAGTGACAAATGTTCAAAAATTCTATTCTCTTGGCCTGTAAATGGACATTCAATAGGCAGATCTGAAAATTTTCTGGACCAAATCTGAGTATTAAAGGCCTAATTGACCTAAAATACATTCAATGACTATAAGTAATTAATTACGTGTTAAGGATCTTGTGGCACAGCTCCTGAAACCTCTCAATGCTACTTAGAATGGGCTACTACTCCACTGTGGTACTTAACATTTTAACCTTCTGATTTAGTCAAGAAAATTGAAATTTTCTCATAGAAAATGTCCATTTGCAGACCAAGAGAAGACTATTTGCGAAAATTTATCACTGGAATGACTGGCTCCTGGCTCGGTTATCGAGCCAGTCATTCCAGTGGTAAATTTTCAAAAATGGTCTTCTCTTGGTTTGCAAATGGACATTTCTCAAGGCCACTGCAGAAACCGTTTTTGGAAGATTTGAGAGTTAAAAGGTTAATACAATTAATAACTTGATATCAAATGCTCCAGAAGATATCATCCTAGAGCATAAGCAGTTTATCATGATTGATAGCGTGAAGATCACCTTTTTTTTATACATGTGCTTCCTACTCTGAAGGCATTATTAAACAGTTATGCTACAATATTATTTTGAAGTCACTGGGCTATGTCAAAATTTGACAGCTATTAGCACGATCCAGGGATTTATGGTACCGTGGTATTGGGTGCTGAAATCAATTTTAAAATCATAAATTTTTTCAATTTAAAATTCTGTCACAGTAATTATGAAATTTGGGCTTATTCAGTGACCAAGAGAGGACCATTTTTAAAGATTTACCCCTGAAATTATTGGCACGCTTACAGAGCCAATCATTTCATTGGTAAATTTTCAAAAATAGTCTTCTCTTGGCTTGCAGATAGTCATTCCTAAAGACCACTCAAGGGACGTTTTTTGGCCGACTTGACAATTTAAATTGAGACCAGAGGGATTAATGTTTTCTCCACAGTTCAAGTGAATGTTGATGGTGACTATTATGTCACAGGCGGTGGCCTTAAACACATCTATAAGACTCTCCAGTTCCACTTCCACTGGGGTGGTTCTGAAGATCGTGGCTCAGAACACCAACTGGATGGTGTAAACTTCCCTCTAGAGGTCAGTCACAGCTCACAAAACAGACAACTAGCAAATTATTCATTTTATTTATGTACTAGATGTCATGCAACAGGGATGACAATCAAAGACTACTCATCTACGGTCACATATACACACGCACATGCATGCAACACACGTGCACGCACGCACGCACGCACGCACGCACGCACGCACGCACGCACGCACGCACGCACGCACGCACACACACACACACACACACACACACACATTTATGGATGCACGCTCTTCTGCACACTATACTATCTGATAGCTATTTTCTATATGATGCCGATTGTACACAGTCATTATAGAGAGGTAAACAAAATAGGAGAAAAATCATAAAAAATATTTGAAAAATTATGCAATGATTTGCAAGATTTTTGGAGGAAGTTATTGGCCAACGACAACGCGTAATTCCGATATTGTTCCTGGTTATTGCAATGTCCCTTAAGCTGGTCTTTAAAATAGAGTGAAAAAAGATGTAAAAAATAATTTGAGAGAGAGAGGGAGGGAGGGAGGGAGGGAGGGAGGGAGAGAGTTGGTGGTGGTGTCAAAGACAGGAAATATGATTCCAAGGCTTAATTCTGTGATACATGTAAAGACATCTTGCTAGGGTGAATTATTGGGTAGGTGTCAACAAATATGTACACCATTTCTGACTCATTGCGAGAATGAAAACACACAATAATTTCAGTAAATTTATACAATGATGAGGGATTAAATGACTGATTTAAATACAATAATGTGCCTTGTTTTTCAGCTACACGTAGTGAACTATGACTCTAACACGTATTATATGCCCCAAGATGCTGTGAAAAAACCAGGAGGACTCTCCGTACTCGGAGTCCTGTTCCAGGTGAGATAATTAACAAACATCGTGCAACTACAACAGGAGCAATCCTCTTGGGATTCTGAAGAATTCTCCTGATCATTAAAAGATGAATTTTCAAAGTTATCTAAAAGGGCAGGGTGAAGAGACTTGGAATTCTCTAGAATGTTTGTTTGATTTTAAATCATTACTGCATTTCTAGACAGTAATGGCTTCAAGTCAAATTATTGTCAAAATATTCAACAGAATATTTATTATGTATGGGAAGGATTTTTTGTATCGGTGAAAGATTTAATTGGCTATTGAGTAACATGGTGAAAATCATTCCTGGCTATTTAGATACAGGTAACATCAAGGGAACAATCTTTTCCATCAAGATAGGACAAACCAATTTTTTTTTACAAACCCGCCTAACTTTATTATTCCATATTTAGAAAAAAAATAATGCTGGAATTTTAAGGCATTATTTTCAACATTCTTTTCGTGTAACAATTTTTCGCAGCCAAATCCTTATCACTCGGAATTCCTCAGAATTTTCTGTGACTGTTTTCTGTAGCTTTGTTAACCCTTTAATGGTCAAGACGCTCAAAATGGGTTTGCAATGCTCATGAGAAAAGTTAATTTGCTAACTGGCCAAGAGAAGACTATTTTTGAAAAAAATAGTCTTCTCTAGGCCTGCAAATAGCCACTCACTGAAGTCTTTTTGGAAACGTCTCGAAAGCTTGAAATTGTGCATTATTTTTATTTTCTTTCCCATCTCCGATCAATCATGTGTTGTGGGTGGAAATTTTCGCAAAACAAAACATTAAATTGGTCTGGTCTTACAGTAAATTGTATGCCTTCCATCAGATTATTATATACACTGTATGAAATGTGTTGCATCCATCATGTAGAGGGTCAGAGAGAAACAACAATTTGACAGAATGTCATTCATACCCAAGGTAGCAATAACCTTTAACAAGAAGCTCAAAGACCTGTGATGCTCACCTGGCTCATTAGCATTTGAAACAATCACATTTAAATAAACGTGATGGATAATTTTTGCAAAATCCAAGATGGCCACCAATGAAGAACTGACCAATCAAAATTTGTGTTTGATATGGTGATGCATACGGCCATATTCCAATCAAGTTTCATTGAAACCGGGACATTAAGGAGTAGCACTGAAAGGTTCTGGAAAACTTTCAGAAAATCCAAGATGCCCACCATAAAGTCAACCAATCAAAATTCTGAATAGAAGTTCTAGAAGCTACCACCATAGGATCATTACAGCAAAATCTGATACAATTCCATTTAAGGAGATGCATTTTGACATGTTCCAGTAAAGATCTTACTAGTGTTAGATACAGTAAGTTAAAATGTTTCCAAAACAAAAACAGGTTAATTAGTACAATTTTGAACACAATGTAAGAAATGTTCTGTTGAATATTTCAGACTTAATTTGATTGGAAGCCATTGCTGTTCTGGAAACCTATTAGGTTATTTTTTAGTTGTACTGTACATGAATTATCAATGTCTATCACTGTTGCAGATCTCTGAAGAGGACAACCCAGTGTTTGAGAAGCTGGTCTCCTTACTGTCAGAAGTTCAGAATCCTGGTAAGCGCTTTAGGAAAGTTAAGCTAATTCATCTGTAATGAAGTTCAAGCTAGCTTCAGGGTGTAGGCATGGGTGTATGACTAAGTGTGCCACCATACAGTGTGTGTGTGCGTGCGTGCATGCGTGGGTGAGAGGGAGGGTGTGTAGGTATATGGGTGGGTGGGTGAGTAAGTGAGTGAGTGTGTTTGTGTGCGTGCTCATGCCTGCATGTGTATGTTCACGCGTGCATGTGTGTGTGAGTACGTGTGTGCATGGATGTATTCATCCATGCTTTCATATGTGATCTATGCCTGATTGCGTGTGTGTATGCGTAGAGTGAAAGAATATATAGAAAATAATTTATCTGTGTCAACCCAGTTATTATCTACAGATAATCAGTTGACAATTGTGTACAACTTAATCATTTATAATTCACTTTAAAATTTTGAAATTATATACATCATACAGCAGAAACAGCTTCCAGTCAAAGTATTTTATAAATATTCATTATTATATGTTCCTGATAGATTCCCATATTGAAGTGGATTTACCAACGATATCTGTAAAGGACCTGTTGCCGCAAGACCACACACGTTATTATAGATACAATGGCTCTTTGACCACACCCGGATGCTATGAAAGCGTCATCTGGACAGTATTTGATGACAAACAATACATTTCCGCAAAACAGGTCAGTAGCATATAATAATATCATTACCACACCCTCATGGTGTCAATTACAAACATTCTACAGGATATAGCTCAAATACAGCCATCTCCACCCCTTCATGGCCACTCCATATGGTGTCAATTACAAACATTCTGCAGGATATAGCTCAAATACAGCCATCTCCACCCCTTCATGGCCACTCCATATGGTGTCAATTACAAACATTCTACAGGATATAGCTCAAATACAGCCATCTCCACCCCTTCATGGCCACTCCATATGGTGTCAATTACAAACATTCTGCATGATGTAGCTCAAATACGGCCATCTCCACCCCTTCATGGCCACTCCATATGGTGTCAATTACAAAATTCTGCATGATGTAGCTCAAATACAGCCATCTCCACCCCTTCATGGCCACTCCATATGGTCTCAATTACAAACATTCTGCAGGATATAGCTCAAATACAGCCATCTCCACCCCTTCATGGCCACTCCATATGGTGTCAATTACAAACATTCTGCAGGATATAGCTCAAATACAGCCATCTCCACCCCTTCATGGCCACTCCATATGGTGTCAATTACAAACATTCTGCATGATGTAGCTCAAATACAGCCATCTCCACCCCTTCATGGCCGCTCCATATGGTGTCAATTACAAAATTCTGCATGATGTAGCTCAAATACACCCATCGCCACCCCTTCATGGCCACTCCATATGGTCTCAATTACAAACATTCTGCAGGATATAGCTCAAATACAGCCATCTCCACCCCTTCATGGCCACTCCATATGGTGTCAATTACAAACATTCTGCAGGATATAGCTCAAATACTGGTAGTGAATACTATGAAAATAATGACTTAAACACTCAGTTAAATCATTTCCAAAATATCTGCAATGTTTTATATTTGGTTCATTTCAACTGAACCTGATCACATTGGTAATTTTTTGGTAATCTTGGCTCTCGGAGAAAAATGTTCTACATTAGTTGACAAACATGAAATTGGACCTGTTCAGATGGAAGTTTTTGTGGAAGATTTCTAAATTAAGCCCCGCTCACATCCACTGACATGTGCAGTGTACAAAAGCTGCTTCACAAAAAATGGCCAGTCTGATACACATTTGATGACAACCTAAGGTAGCCTGCCTGCCTGTCTGTCTGTCTGTCTGTCTGTCTGTCTGTGTCTGTCTGTGATCCTGATAAAAAAACAACGTATGGATATAGATTTGATCAGATTATGGATCTCGAAAATTGCTTGTCCAATTTAGCTCAAATTTCAGCACAAGAAAGTGTGACTATACATGAGGATTCTATAACATTGTCATGATCTAAAAAATATGTTTTTTTACAATAATCTATGACAAAATGGGATGGTATGTTATCTCTGATTACTCTTGTTCTATTTATTTTATGAGTATAATATGTACTTCTGCTGAGAATCAAAAAATCTGAAACAAGATGTTCAGCCAGTTTTCTACTGATACACCATAGAAACAAGCTAAGCGAGAATGCATGTAGAATAGAGTTAAGACTGTATTGCAATCATAATCATGGGTTGAAAGATATTTTTACCATTGAGATGTTTTTAGATCCAATTTGCAGTTAGTATAAGTTTATTTGTCACATTTATAAAATTTGTGCCAAATCACAGTAACATAGTGGATAAAGAGCATTTCATAGTGAATCAAGAAACATTCCAGAGGGATAATTTCAAATAAATTTAATTAATTATTAGATAATCACTACTTCATGGTTGCACATTATATAGTCATGCACGAACTCACAAGTGAATATATAATTTAACAACATTGATTTGCAATAAAACATTTGATCGAATAACGATAGTAAATGGCACCGAGGACCAGGAAGAGCCTAAGGGGGGAGGGAGGGGGGGGGGGGGGGGCTAATGACTGAGACAAGAAGCAGTGGCGAAAGCTCATAAATGATTGATTGCTGCTGCAGGATGTTTTCATGACTGCAGCCACAAAATACATTATATGATAACATCATCATCAGCATCAGCTGCGGAAATATCACCATTATTATCATCAACAGCAGCACTGTCATCATTATCATCATCATCATCAGCTGCGGAAATATCACCATCATTATCATCAACAGGAGCACCGTCATCATCATCATCAGCTGTGGAAATATCACCATCATTATCATCAACAGCATCATCATCAGCACCGTCATCATCATCATCAGCAGCACCGTCATCATCATCACCATCAATAGCAGCACCGTCATCATTATCATCACCGTCATCATCATCATCATCATCATTACCATCGTCAGCACCAGCAGCTGAAGCAGCACCGTCATCATCATCATTATCATCACTGTCGTCGTCGTCATCAGCACGACCACCACTCAACCACCACCACAAACACTACCATCACCACTAAAACCACCGTCACCACTACTGCGCTGCCGCCTCCTCCGCCGCCGCCACCACTACAACTGAAATGCTAGTGTCTCCACATGTCAAGATTCCTATACAGGAAACCTATTGAATATTTTGAAACTTTGATTGGAACCAGCTACCTGTACCAACAGCTCCCAGTCAAATTAGTTTTAAAATATTCAACAGCATCTTCCTTACATAAGAAGAAATAATGTTATTTGTGGTGTGTGAGAGTTAATGTTACATTCAGATATCTATCATGCTTTACAGCTTTCAAAATTCAGAGAAGTTCTGCAGAAAGAACACGTAACATTGAGCAAGGGGCACATAACTGCAGATTCTGGATATGACACAGCACATCAGGGTCACAAAGAGGAGAAAAATGATAAATTTAGAGACATTTTAATAGATAATTTTCGTCCAGTTCAGCCTCTCAATGGGCGTAAGATCTATCGAAGTTTTAAGAGTTTTACATCGGCGCCTAAAACGGACAGCTCACACTCGAACGCTGTAAGCATATTTAGCCTCTCTTCCATATGTTGTGTATTAATGTTTACAATTATATGTACTCTGAAACACATGTACAATATCTAAAATAGCGGCTACCATTCTGCAGTAGTAAACCTAATGATATGTCATATTAAAACTCAAATGTCATGCTAAAACATTAATGACTTTATTTTGAAAGGTTACCACTGAAATGGCTGACTCCTTAACCGAGCCAGACATTTCATTGCTAAAATCTTTAAAAATAGTCTTCTGTTGATCTACAAATGGACATTCCTCAAGAACATTTTAACCCTTTAACCCTCATATCAGCCAAAAAAACAGCTTCTGCAGTGGTCTTGAGAAATGTTCATTTGCAGACCAAGTGAAGACTATTTTTTTTAATATACCACTGGAATGACTGGCTTGATAATCGAGCCAGTCATTCCAGTGGTAAATTTTCAAAGTCTTCTCTTGGTCTGCAAATGGACATTTTTTGTGAGAAAAGTAAAAACAATTTGAACAAATTCGAGGGTTAAAGAGAAATGTTTATCTGGTCTTGGTTAATATTTAATACCTCGTAATATAGTCATCAAAGACACAAACCTTTTGGTAAAACTATTTTAGAGGTAGGGGCTAATATTGAATTGTTTGCCATAACTTCAGCTGTCTCAGACATAAACATCTTTCAGCAACATTGTTTCCAAAATGTACATCAGCCTTTCATCTAGGCTGTGTTTAAACCGGCTCAGGAGTGGTCTTAAGAAATGCCCATTTGCAGATCAAGAAGACTATTTTTTTTTAAATGACTTTCCAGTGGTAAATTTTCAAAAATAGTCTTCTCTTGGTCTGCAGATGGAGATTTTCTGAGAAGATTGCAATTTTCTTGATCAAATTTTAGGGTTAAAGGTTTAATTGTAGAACTGATCCTGTACATTTATATCTTACTCTTACATTTTGTGATAGTACAAAGTAATAATATCTTATATTATATCTTACTCGAGACATTTTGTGATAGTACAACGTAATAATATTAGATTAGATAGTGCATTTATATTGCGCTGAACTCCATGCGATTGCATGCTCTAAGCGCAAAACATCTGTATATCAACCTAGAAGATTATTTTATAAACAATTTGATTGCATTCTTACTTAAACCATCAAACAATTTCAGTCAAATTCAGATTACTCAGATAATAATCCCTAATTAATAATTAACGCTTTTATGGCTGGAATATCATGTCCAATGTAGCGGAATAACTGATGTAGCACTTATTAAATCCTTTTAATTCAGAAATCCTAGTATCTCAAATCCAAGCTAATACAAATATTTGAAATGCTGACAACAAGGTTTTTAACAGTTAGTTTTTATATTTTGACAGAATATTTATCGAAAAAGACTTAAATCTAGTCCACCTGTTGACAGGGTTAAACGCTGTCATGTCAAAAACATTTCTGTCTCAAATAGCAACAGTTTTCAGCAAAATACATGTTGCTGTAACCCTTTAACCCTCATATCAGCCAAAAACAGCTTCTGCAGCGCTCTTGAGAAATGTCCATTTGCAGACCAAGAGAAGAATATATTTGAAAATTTACCACTGGAATGATTGGCTTGATAACCGAGCCAGTCATTCCTGTGGTAAATTTTCAAAACTTCTCTTGGCCTACAAATGGACATTTTCCATGAAAAAAATTGAATTAAAAAACCCCCAAATTTGAGGTTAAAGGGTTAAATAACACAAGCCTTCTATCTTGTGGCTTCTCATGCAAAGTGCTTGTTCTCTGCTGCATTTAGTGCTTATCTGTGTCAACTAAATAACATGTTAAACATATATAATACAGAAAAAGTTAAAAAATAAAGTGTTTATTTTGTACAAATTATGAAGATTATTGTATTTAATATAATAAGTCATAATTTTAAGTACTGATCTTGTTATTTATTATCGCACGTGGATGGGCAGGTAGGTGGGTGGGCGGATGGACAGACACATGCACGCACACACACACACACACGCACACACACACCAATGCGTACACGCACGTATGCACGGATACACACAGATGAACATGCATACACACAAAATTTGGATGAGCAAATAATAATTTAGTTCACCAATGATATTATTGATAAAGCCCATTCGTCTGCTTCCACACACTTTCACGTACATTCAAAGCTCGCACACATGCGCACATTCATGCACACTCACTGATGCGCACACATGCACACTAGCTTCCTCGCATGCATACACCAGGGTGCACACACGTTTGTTCTCATGCAGACCTCGCAGAATTGTGAACATTTGTTTTACCCTTCTGGCAGGTGTTTGCATGAACTTGGTTGCCTGAACAGTGATTTAGCTTGCCCTTCAATTCATGAATGTAAAATAATAACACCATCATTAGTTAAATACTATGTAATGGAATAATAGCATTTTTAAAAATTTACATTACAAAGAGCTGTGGCAAAATGTATTCGCAACAATAATTTTGAAATAGCTGAGGTGCTAGTATAGTCAAATTTATCAAATCCGAGAGAAAATGAGCAATTGTTCATACCTCTCTAGGGACAAATGAGTGTAAGGAAGTCAATTACTGGTGACACCTGCGCCGATCGCTATTTTATAGGGCAAGTTTAGGCAGGTAGTGGATGCTGCTATCCTCCTATCATGCCTATTGACATGTTTTGAAGAGATCACCTACTTGACCATAAACGCACATGTTTTGCCGATAGTCAAGCAACCAGAAAGTGACAATCGAAATTCATTTGAAACTACACCAAAAAATAGTTGTCATAAATTTTGCCATTAACAAATTTTTTCAATATTTCCTGGAATATTTTTTTGGGGACATTTAGCAAATGGGTAGCAGCAGTTTTGATAGTCACTCCCCAAATTGTGTACTTGCCCATCGGAGAGATATTCTAGCCAATCAAACAGTCCATGTGTCAAGGACGTATTCTTTTCTTGATAAACAGAGATGCCTACATGTATGACTGCAAACAGTCCAGGTATCAAAAACATATTCTTTTCTTGATAAGGCCTTACCACAGCGATACCTATGACTGCAAACAGTACAGGTATCAAAAAGGTATAACATTCTTTTCTAAAATCAAGGGCCTTTGCATGATGATGCCTATGACTGCAAACAGTACAGGTGTCATATATGTCTCAATATTATCATTATGATCAACAATTTAAAGCTGAGCACTGGTATCAAGGACCATTATGTTCAAAATGGATGTCAGAAAGTTTTATCTTGCATTTAGTATCAGGTTGTGTTTTTTTTGGCAAGCAAATATAAAATGCACTGGTCATTCTTCAGATTCAGATGATTGTTTATCTGTTATATTTGTCAAAGACAAAAGCAGGGTTGCATTTACACGTATGTAAATTTTGCCCTGCCTCGAGCAGTGGAATATCATCATTTCAAAATAGATACAATTGCATTAATTACTTTTCTAATTAGGCCTAATTGGCTGCGGTCCCAGTTGAGCTTTTCTAATGCATATTTCATGCTTATTTCTTAGTGCTTGTTTCAGTAAGATATCAAATATTGTTTGTTGAATGGAATAATGTATTTTTTCAATGTGTAGTTTTGCCAGATGGATTATCATCAGCAGAATATATAGCTTTTATTACTAACACCGGTTATATGCTCATTTAAGATAAATGGAGCATATTGCACATTGATATATTGGTGACTGGTTTCGTGATGCACATTCATATGATTCATGTTGTGCCACTATGTACAACAATTAAAAGATGCTGGTTATGCCATTGGATGTTTCATCTGTAATATACCAGTTCTCATCCCAACCTATGAGTTGAAACATTCAGTGCACATGTCAGAAGAGCTGGCATCTAAGTGACAAGAATATTTTTTGCAGTGCTACGAAAGTATTGAATTTGGAAACATAAAAACATGAAACTTAGGGTGCTGAACGTATAATCCTTATGGTCATGTTGGTTTTCAGTTGTAGAATAATTCACATTGTTTTAGAGAATCTGATAATCTGACTAATCTGAATCACTGGAAACAGCGTCAGATGGTTTTGATAAAAATGTGTGATTGCCAAATTCAAGTCATTCTGTGTTTACATGGTGGATTGCTGTTATTTCAATAACAGCCAGACACACAACTCAATCATGAAAAATGCTTATGATGTAACAACTGATGTGTCAACTGAAGGGGGGAGGTAGTGTTTACTGACCTACTGACCTTGCACAGAAAAAGAACACACATTCTATAGGGGGTAGATGGAGAAATAACGCCAAGCAACATCATATTAATGTACTGGGTATTAAAGCTCGATTGTTGTTTTTAAAGTCTTTAGTGTTGCTCGTGCTAAATTTGGACTCTGAATATATATTTATATAGTAGCGACATTAACTATATCTGTGTTAATCTCTTCCCTCACAATGTTGTAATGGACCAGCCAGAGAAATTTGGCTATGATTTAGAGAACAAAATTTATGAATTACAGTTGCTCATTCAACTGGTCAGATGAATTGTATAGCAAATAACAAAATCCAGAGTATTTGATGATGAGTGCAAATTGAATATCAAGGAGTTTTATGTGTACATCTGTAGTAGCTTTACAATGAAGTTTTGTGATTTGTTCGCTTCTAGGCTTAATTTCCAGATTAAGCCACATGTTTCTTGATTACATGTACCTCAGGAGCTTATAATATTGATGCTTTTTATATTAGATCGGTTTGAAGTTATCCCATAGTCATTTACACTTTTTTGCCTCTACTGAGAGTTAATCTACAAGAGTAGAATTGGATCAAGCAGCATAAACAGTAACATAGGATCAAGTTGGAAAATACATAAAACAGATTTTGCTATTTAATAAGATGTTGTTTTTGAATTGGCAATATTGGGGTATTCACACATAAGCGCAGTGTGCGTCCGCTAAGCAAAATATTGTTAGTTAATAGCCTCTTATACAAGAGAGCCTCGGATGATAAGGATCTTGCTGGCTAGACAATTTTGGTTATTAATTCATGGAGAGAATCAATAAAGAAATAATGCTTACTATGTGGATTACGTTTTGAAAGCTTTTGGGTTATTGATATTTTTACCAGTGACCTAATCAGTGTTGCATTTTCTGGGTTTAAATTGGCTTCACCAAACCATTTATGAGTCATCAATTAATGATCAGTTTTAAAATTGGATCAGTGTTCAAATATCAACTAGGGCCAGATAAAATTATATTTGGCATTTCAATAAAGTTTTGAGTAAAATGCTTGATACTTTTATACAGCAATCTCTTGAGGAATCAATTTAGGAACTTTAAGCAATCATTATTAGAACACAACTATTTTGCTTGCATATAAATCAATTTCGCAGAGGTTGTATAATTTTCAATGCATTGCCATCATATTTATAGAGAATTAAGAATCTAAGAAAGATAACAAAATTATTCATGAAGACAATAAGGCAGTATGTAGAGACACTATATATCGAAGGCTGAAAATAACTAAGATACTGGCATGGATTGATATAAATATATATAGACAATACAATAGACAGAAATGGCAGTAGACCATTTTTGCTGTCCATTGAGAGGGTTTGAAAACTCCATAACTTAAATCTGTACAACAGGTTGATAATGAGTGTTTAAAAGTTTTATAACAAACTACTGAATATATTAGAAAGATGTCAGTGTTCAGAAGGATGATTATCAAATCTGATAATTGTTCAGTTCATATGTTATCATAATTGTGAACAATTCACTACATGGAATTTATAGTATTGAGTGCACCCACAGCTTTGAAATCTCGTGGAACTCCGACTGACTGAGTGGTGATTGGCTAGAATTTATTAGTTAAACGAGAACTTAGCTGAAAGTGGAAGTTAGATGTTTGACTGTAATTCTAGCCAATCACCACAGGTAGCCGGAGAAACATGCCCACCTCTAGAAAAGAGGTCATAGCTCGAGGTTTCATTTGGGAACTTTTCTTGTCCCACCCTAATTTGGGATTACTGTGCTGTGCACTCAATTTATCTTTTAAGACTGATCTCAGCAAGTCATGACACGTCTCTCATGTAACTCCGGCTTCCAGTGGTGATTGGTTAGAATTAGTCAAACATCTAACTTCCACTTTCAGGTAAGTTCTCGTTTAACTAATAAATTACACAAGTTATGGTTGTCTGACAAGAAATTGTAGTTGTCTCGGGATGCCAGGCCAGCTATTTTGTGAGCCCTGTTTCTTATGCATGCACAAACTCATGGGTAAGCCTGCTCACTTGCGGTTTCTCGGATGTAGTCGCAGACAGATGCATGCATGCATGAATGCACATGCACACATGCACGCACATACACCCTCATGCATGCGCACACACACACGCACGTGTGCACGCAAGCATCCCCCCACACACACACACTGCCACTAAAAACAACCTGTATGATTGAAAACACTATGCTTATAATGCATGAATTACCCCCCTTGTATCACATGGCCAACGAGTCGTTAAATCAATCTGTGCTAATGTGAATAGAGCATGAGTTAGGAGGACACATCACTAATTAGATGTCTGTAATAGTCACATAACTGTCATGGACGACTCAGAGAGTCACTCAGATTAAGGTCCAGACCAATTGTCTTACTCGACCCTAAACTAGTCATGCATAAGTGTAGATTAGTTCAGACCTGACACGTATTCTCTTACAAAGACTACATTCCTGAATCAGATCTGTCAACCAAGCGCCCTTTCATCACCCCAACTTACATCACTTCAACTGACACTATAATCACGCGTCAGAATAACGAGATATCAGGTTTGAGGTATTGTTGGAATGAAGCAAACAAAGCAGGGCATGTGGTTAATTAATTTCAATAATATTTTAAGACTAGCTGTCACTAGTTTGATAAAAGCAACGTTTATGTCAGAATTTAATCCACTGATTTGTCGCTTCCAGAAAGATTTTTCTGAGGAAGAGAAGACTATTTTTGAAAATTTATCACAGGAAGGACTGGGTTGATAATCGAGTCAGTCATTCCAGTGATGAATTTTCAAAAATAGTTTTCTCTTGGTCTGCAAATGGACATTAATTATGGGAAAATTAAAATGCCATTGATAAACTTTGACCAGTAAAGGAGCAATGAACTGACCATATCTTTTTCGGTACTTATGAATCATCATTGGTGTATGGATTACGCCAATCCAGTTTTAGCTATGCTCTGTCAATCTCTAGCTAAGCTCCGCCCACACTTTTACCGTGTTGGGATCGATCAATCCCTGAACTATCTAAATGTTAATTTCCAGAAAACTATACAGGTAAGCTGGTTGAAAATTTTGAAACTAATTTGACTGGTTGTTGCTGCTGCCTATGGCAACAGCGCCCTGTTAAATTAGTTTCAAAATATTCAAGAGCATGTTTATTTAATAGTAGACATACAATTTGCACAACCTGACGGACTATATAGTGCTTAAGACGGACTAAATTGAGTCATTCACGACGTAATTCATTATGACATCAGCCTACATGTCACATAGTTGATTATGACATCATATGATTAATTGAGAAACTGGATTTATCCATTGAGGGATCTATTTGTAGCTATGGCCCACATGTTTCTAGCTAAGCTCCACCCATAATGGACGTGTGTTGAAATCATTTTATAATAGTATATACTTTGAAAACTGAACTACCAGAATCCAAAGCTTAAGTTAACTGTACACGTAAGCTGTTGAATATTTTGAAACTAATTTGACTGGGGGCTGTTGCTGCTATAGTTTTAAAATATTCAACAGAATACTTATTACATTGTACATTCGTCAAAGATATACAATTCGTACACTTCACGACATGACAGAGTTATACGGCATAATAATTGCGAAGTCAGCTCACTAGTGACGTAATTGATTATGACATCAGATACATGAGTAAACAGATCAGATCCCTCTATTAGGTCTGATAGAAATTAACACTTATGACGCTGTGGTCCAGAAGTGCATTTGGAGAAGACAAAAGGTCAAAGGTCAATTATCTAAAATTGAGGGTGGCGAGATGCAGAATTATCAGGAATGCTCGTTACTTTTCAATTATTGGACATTTTTGGAAATCTAAGATGACCACCACCAAATCATTTTATCTGCATAGCATTTCTGGAACCTATCGCCCTAAGGCCCTTCCAGTAAAGTTTGGTTTAAACGCATCACGTGGTTAATGAGGAGTCATCTTTTCTGCGATTTCCTCTGAATTTTCAGAAAATCCAAGGTGCCCACCAGAAAAATTGGCCCATCAAATTTCTACATTGAAGTTCTATACAACCCGCTATGCTATTAATAATGAGTAGGTTTTGGATGACGAATGTATAGCGGAAATGTGAGGGGGCTAAGTGTGGATACTGGGAAAGAATAGGCTGATTGGCTGACCATCTCAGATTGCTCGCATGATAAAAGAAATGACGCTAACAATAAAGAATGATGAAGCATTATTGGATGACCAGTATCTTCTCTACAGTCCAGTACCTTTCATATATCATTATAAATGGTCAATTTCATCTCACTGGGGTGGTCATTCAACAATGGATAACCAGGTTGCGGTGTGGCTATACCGGTCAGTTAATCAAAGAACCTTGTCAATGGCTATATTTACACTCGGAATATTAACGTTGTATCAATAATGACAGACCAGGAAATCGGTCATCATCTTCAACACTAAGACATTAACTTTTGCAAGTCCAATGTCTCGATTTCAAGACAACTATACAGGAAACCTAATTTGACTAGGAGCTGTTGCTGCCTATGGCAGCAACAGCTCCAAGACAAATTACTTTCAAAATATTCAACAGAATATTGCTAAATACAACATAAGGAATTGGTGCTTTCTGGTCTGTAAGTGTAATAGGGTTAACTCTGTGACACTGAAATGCCCGTATGAAAAATCACAAAACAATAAATAGCTGTTCAATGTTTTGAAACTAATATGACTGTGAGCTAGCTTGCTGCTCCTAGACACATTAATATTTTAAATACTTGTTACAGTATTTCTTACGTTATAAAGAATGTGTTTGATCTGATGCGTATGATTAAGAGGTGAATCCTCGGTAGTAAGTTTGGTATATAGTTGATTGGTTTTCTGATAAATCACCTAATTTTCAAGGCTAATGCAATGCATGCTGGATGCATAGTCAATGCAAACCGTGCACTACACCTAATCTAGGTGAAAACGATTCTTTTGAAAACAATTTACCTGGGAAAACTTGCACTCAATTCATCCTTTTAAATACTCAGCCACTAAGTTTCATATATCCCAGAAATAGGTTTCTAAGAATTCAGCATGAAAATGGTTACTGTGTTCCGCTATGATGGATCTGTGTTTTCAAGGACATGGGCAATCAGCAGAAAATTAACCACAAATGACAATTTCCCTTAGAAGCCTATAAACCAGCACCCATCACCCCCGACACACCCGTCACACCCGTCACACCCGACACACCCGTCACACCCGACACACCCGTCACACCCGACACACCCGACACATTATTGTAATGATAAAATGTGTTTATGTTTAACCCTTTAAACCCTCCAAAAATTTTTTAATTTCCCATAGAAAATGTCCATTTGCAGACTAAGAGAAGATCCTTTTTGAAATTTTATCACTGGAATGACGGGCTCGGTTATCGAGTCAGTCATTCCAGTGATAAATTTTTGAAAATAGTCTTCTCTTGATCTGCAAATGGACATTTCTGAAAACCACTGCAGAGGCGGTTTTTGGCTGATATAAGTGTTAAAGGGTTAAATAAACATGATGAAATGTATATAATAATTAGTGCTGAAAAAGTGACCGAGATGGTCACGAAAGTTACACTCAAACAATTTCTACATCCCGGAGAGGTAACTAATTTTTCCTTATCATGAATCATCCTGGGATCGGGACCAACTTTTTCGGAAATGTGATGAAATGTGTTGTTGCCTAAGACAGAACCACCTTTTATCAAAATCATTTTAACCATTTAATGGGTCAGCCGGCTAAAAAGGACTTTTGTAGTGGTTTTGAAAAATGTATATTTGCAGATCAAGAGAAACTCGGATCTTATTGAAAGTTTACCGCTGGAATGACTGGCCTGTCATAGCTACACTCTCTTGGCCAGCAAATGGACATTGACTTTTGAATTTTAATTGAAAAATCTTGACCCTTGACAGGTTAAAATGAGCAGTGTTATTCTTAACCCTTTAACCATTAAATTTTTTAATTTTCTCATAGAAAATAGCCATCTGCAGATCAAGAGATTATTTTTGAAAATTTATCACTGGAATGACTGGCGTGGTTATCGAGCCAGTTATTCCAGTGATAAATTTTCAAAAATAGTCTTCTCTTGGTCTGCAAATGGACATTTCTCAAGACCACTACACATGCCATTTTTGGCTGATATGAGTGGTAAAGGGTTAAATTAGCCTCCTCAAATTCTACACTACGACTCATAAATAAGCTAATGGTGGTTCCAAAACAAAAACAGTGAAATAGTACAGTTTTGAACATCATGTAAGAAATGTTGAATATTTTCAACCTAATTGGATTTGAACTCATGGCAGCAATGTCTTCCAATCCAATTATATTCAAATTACTCAGCAGTACATTTTATTTTGTTTTTTGAACCACATTGGTTATTTCTGAACTTGTACTGTATCCTGTATCCTGTACTGTATCCATCAGCTGGTGTGATATATGATCAGATATTAACTAGACAAGCCAGTGTTAGAGATACACAGTAAATCAATGCTATGATAGATGGCTATCATGACACAATGAATTAGTTTTTCACAGCACAGCTGTCAGCCTTGACCTTTGACCTCTATTCTATCCTTGAAACATTAATCATCTACAAATGCTGGCCAAAAATGGCTTCTGTAGTGGTCTTGAAAAAAGTAATTTGCACAACATGAGACGAGTATTTTTGACAAGTCATGATTGGGATGACTAGCCCAGTTACGTACCACTATAATGACTAGGTTGCTGGTTATCAAGTCAGTCATTCCTGTGGTATACTTTCAAAGAGTCTCTTGGCCTGTGAGCATGATACATACCTTAACCCCACTAGATAGGTAGTTTTGGGCTGATCAGTACAGGGCTTAGCCCAAACTGGCCTCAGTTATGGTCTTGTGGAATGTACATTAACAGGCCAAAAGAAATTCAATTTTTGAAAATTTACCACTGAAATTACGTCATTCCAATAAAGTCATTCCAATAAAGTCATTCCAGTGATAAATTTTCAGATTTTATTCTCATGGCCTGTAAATGGACATTCAATAGGCAGATAATTTAATTTTCTTGACCAAATTTGACCATTAAAGGGTTAAAGACAAGATATCTGTATCAGCTTTGTCCAGTCAAATTGGTTTCGCCTAAAGATTTCTTACATCAGAATGGACTTACTTTATCTGTGGTCAGTGCCTTGTTGAAATGGTCAGTTTGACAGAAAATGAACATCATTCTTGCATTATTAGACTGTTAATGATATAATGTGATCATGAAAACTTAAATATTTGCTTACTGAATATCCATTTGTAAGCCAAGCGAAGACGACTATTTGAAAATTTTTAATTTACCGCTGGAATGACTGGCTCAGTTATCATGTCAGGAATTCCGGTGGTAAATTGTCAAAAATGCTCTTCTCGTGGGCTGTAAATGACCATTCTTCAAGACGCCTACGAAGGCCGGATTTGACCGCCTTCACCATGAAGGGGTTAACCAGACACAAAGCTCACTCAGAATTATGTAGTTTGTCAGGTTTTAACCATTTAAGGACGAAGTCGGCCAAAACCACCCTCTGCAGTAGTCATGGGGAATGTCCATTTGCAGGACAAGAGAAGACTATATTTGAAAATTTACCACTGGAATGACTGGCTCAATAACCGAGCCAGTCATTCCAGTGGTAAATTTTCAAAAATAGTCTTCTCTTGGCCTTCAAATAGACATTCAATAAGTAAATATTTTAATTTGTTCAACAAATTTAGTCATTAAAGGGTAATGAACCCATATATTGACGAGTCTCTGGATGAAATGTGATAAAAGCCATAACAGATGATTAAATATTTGAAATTATTTAATCAAAACAATCAATATGACTCCTAACTTAACACGGTCGATAGAATCTCGGCAGCTGAAAGTTTCCAGAGTTTTTGTTGATTTTTTCAGATTTTCTAGATTTTTGGAAATCACACCAAAAGTTATGCAATCCCAGTGTATGCTCACACCCTTTCCTATGTTAAAATTATAACCAAATCAGACCAGGAATTTCTGTTATATCCACAGAGCAAGAATTAGATCAGATCCAGATCCGTGTTCTTTTATCCGGATCACCGCCAAAGTCTGGAAATCCTCTTGCACAACAAGTTCCTTCATTGTGTTAAGGTTTGAACCACATCGGTGTAGTTTTATTAGATACAGTTTGGAATAAGCTTTTGTGACGTCACTGACTGACTGAGTGACGTCACTGACTGACTGAGTGACGTCACTGAGTGACTGACTGAGTGACTGAGCGACTGATCGACCGACTGAATAAGGGAAGTGGTGGATTATTGAGCTGCTACCCGCAGCTAAAAAGCATAACATATTGTGTCCATTTATAGTGTACACATAATAAAAGCAGTAATTTCCTCCGCTAGACATTCATGTCTTTGCATAACATTGGGAGTAGTGTATCGATTGACTCACTTTACTGATCAAAGTTTGTCGCACCAGCGCAAAGATGACACATGGACTGAAAGACTTAAGCGAGAAAGTTGATCTTTTCCTTGGATCATACCAACCAGATAGGCAAACAGGTCCTTCTGGCAAACCACATAACGATCTATAATGTTTCATGTCAGTCAATCCCTCCATACATAACCTCAATTTCTGTAATGTGTTATATAATTTAGAAGAATTGATCTGTACCATTAATAATGCATACATTACTTTATACTGTCTCTACACATGACGTACAGTAGATCAAATTCAGCTCAATCATTTGAAAACACTTTGACGAAAGGTTGTCGCAGCTATGGGCACAATAATTTTGACTAAAATTTCATTTAATATAATAATAACAACAACAACAACAACAACTTAACGAGAGGCCCAAGGGCTCTGTTAATCGCTCGCCTGGAATTATTGCCACAGGCATAGTCGAATAAAATGAGATGACCACTGGAGAAATTTAGCAATCTAATTTCTGTGTAGAAGGTTTAGCCAAGTTTTATTAAAATAGGTCCAGCGGTTAATAAGTACTCTTTTATACAATTTTCTCAGCAATTTTCAGAAAATCCAAGATGGCCGGCCACCAAACACGCTAAATTTTGATTGATCAATGGCGGCCATGTTTTTTGACATATCACCTTTCCATGAACAAACTTTAATGCCCCTTACCCTCTAATCACATCTCCCAAATTTCAGCCCGATCTGTTTTGTGGTACTGGAGAAGTAATTTTTGTGAAAACTAGGTCATCCAAGATGGTCGTCGAAACATTTGGCTAATCAAGTTGGCTTGAAAAAACTTGCTAAAGTACGTGCCCTAGATAATAATACTTCATGAGTTTTGAATCAGTCCCACAAGTGGTTTCGGAGATTTTTAACATTTCTACAAATCATCTAAAATCCAAGATGGCCACCCGCCAACTTGGCCAATCAGCTTTCTTTGAACAAACCTGGATCTTGATGCCCTAAGCATGCTTCCTGCCAAATATGATCATATCTCCCAAATTTCGGCCCGATCCCTTCAGCAGTTATGGAGCCCGAACCATTTGGTCAATCAAGTCTACTTGGACAAACTTGGCTTATCTCTTTCCCTAGATGATGTTTCATGAGTTTTCTATTGATTCCACAAGTGGTTTCGGAGAACATTTTTAACATTTCCGAAAATCATCCAAAATCCAAGATGGTCACCGGCCAATTTGGCCAATCGCATATCTTTGAACAAACCTGAATTCCCATGCCCTAAGCATGCTTCCTGCCAAATATGATTGAAATCGGCCCCGTGGTTCTTGAGAAGTCGCTTAAAGGAAAAGTTAACGGAGGGATGACGGACAGACATTGGACGGTCGCCATGGCATAAGCTCACTTGCCCATTTAGGCCATATGAGTTAATAATAATAAATAATAATCTTTATTTATGGATGGTAAATGATCAGTAAACTGATTTTCCTGAGGCCCAAAGACAATAAACTACGTGAGATGGCTACTTTCATCAAGATATTCAATAGCATTCAAATATGACGCTTCTAAACAAGAAACACTAATTGGGTCCACCATTGTGATGAAAGAGACTATCTTATCATCAGCTGATCTCTAATGAAGCTTTGCAAACCATGTAGTTATGTGAGTAACCCTTTCACTGATAAATTCCCAGTGTATCTCAATCTCAGGGCAAACAAACAGGAAAGCAATTGAATATTTTGAAGTTAATATGGCTAGAAGTCATTGCTGCCTTAGGCAGCAATGGTTACCAGTCATATTAATTTCAAAATATTCAGCTGAATATGTTATAAATCGTCGTACAGAATTTAAGTTTTTTTTAGATTTGCCATTGAAAGGGTAAAAATAGAGATGCATGAAGTCAAATATGACCAGAAGAATGTTAACATCTGACCACCACTTTATATGTACAATTGTGCATGGCAGCAGTATCAGGCTAAACCTTAGCATCCTATTGCACGGGCCTCACCCTCACGACCAGCTCCTGTATCAAGTACCATGCTTGCAGGATTCTAATGTATGCGCTAAGTTCACGAAACTTCATAAATATAAACTGGTGTGGTTGGTCAACATCCGCCAATGAAATTGCTCGATAAGTAATAAAGGGGAAATCTGATTGGCAGACTGAAAACCGCTTATACCACTATCACATAGCAGTACTGTAAGTACGGCCATGTACAGCGGAGCTATGTGAGTGGACTGTGGACTGTAAACATATTGCATAATCAAGACCTTTGACCGCACTTCCTGTCTGCTGAAGTGGGGCTGCGCACAGCATAGCACATGATTTTCATTCAGTCGTGATGTATAGGTGAAGATTGTGTGTATTAAAAGTCAGTCTAGACTGGTATTGGCTGCTTTCTTTTTCTGACGCTTGATCAGGTTGGATCGAAATCCGAATGCCGGTACCTGGTTTGGTACTTCCTCTTATACTCGTCTGGCCAGTTACACTTGCCCTATTTGTGTAACCAGTCAGAAAAATCTGGTTACAGGTAGCTTCTTCTTCTTCTTTTCATTCGCTGATCATACTGCCAGTCCTGTAAGTGACTATCGACATGATCATATGCGTTAAGTGTGTGGATCCATGGTTTATTAGAGTGTGCCGTGCGGCCTGGAACCTCTGTCTTCAGCACTCAAGGTTTCTGTCAGGATTACCTCACCCTTACCTCCTTTAGTCGCCTCTTACGACACGCAGAGGATACGGAAGGTGTATTCTAAGCCCCACCTACAGGGCAAGTTACAGGTAGCCATTTGTAACTGTAAAACACTGGATCCATTGGGATTAATCATGCGGACTGGTGATTCCTTTAAATTAATTTTTTCTGTAAAATTAGTATGAAAGTAAATGTCCATGTGATTTATTAATGGTAGCAGAGGGTATCAGATAACCATGGCACAGAACAAGTATAAGATACCAACAGCATTAGGGCCTGAAGGGATCTATCAACCTTGGAAATGTGAGATTGAAGTTTGGCGGCTGGTCACAGATTTAGATAACAAGAGCTCCGCAAACGGCACATAATACCACGCCATGATGACAAACCAATGAATGAGAGCTATTTATTTCTTCCCCAGCCCCATCAGACCAGCAGCCGGACAGACAGAGACAGACAGACAGATTGCAATTGCATAAGCTCCCTCAGGTTCGGTAAAAATCAAAACTTTACATGAATGCACAGACGGACACAGTCAAAAGACGGATGGATTGACCCCAAAGATAACCTGCTCATAGACCCATAACCAGCATTCCCATGAAGGTTTGGCAGGATACGCCAAGCAAAAGTAGTTATCAAGCAGAAACAAAAAAATTGCATAATAATAATAATAATAATAATAATAATAATAATCTTTATTTAATGAGGGTAAACAACGTCAGTAAAATCTGATCTTCCCGAGGCCCTCAAGACCAGACCAGCAGCCGGACAGACAGGCATACCTGGACAGCCTCAGGGACACAGGTCTGTGTGTGTATGGTGGGGGGGGGGGGGGGGGGTTGATAGTTTGCCATAAACCAGGGCAAGTGATTATAATCTTGCACATTGTATGTGGGAAAGTGTATACCAGTCAGAATTGGACTAATTTAGCACATTGTAACTTCAACACTGGGTTATATCTGAGATGTTGGAACGCTAAGCAACCAACATGAGCAATTACAAGAAACAAGAACGCTGAAATGTGCAATGCCTCACCTGTATAGGTATGCCATGTACTAACAAAACATTAACTACCGTATTTCGCTTAATTGAAGCCTAGGCTTCTATTAGGACAAGGGGTGTTCAATTTCCAACCCAACATCTCTGAGAAAGGGGGTGGGCTTATATTAGAGAGTTTTCCCAAAAGTTTTCTAAACTGATATCACGGAAATTCAACGCATTTTCTCCCGTAAAAAATTCTCACTGCCTACGCCTATGTTTAATGTTTACCTCAAAACATCACCGGGGAAGTCAAATTATTTGATTTGCGCGCCTAAATATTGTGTATCCTTTAATAAAGGTCGTTTATTATATCAAAATTAATCCACAATTTGATACAAATTGGCGTCGCGAAACACAAAATACAAATCACATCATTCGCCTCCAATTGAAGAGTTTACTTTAGAGCGAGTACTCAGATATAAATATTCTGGAATCGGGGACTCGGAACTCGGGAATTTCTATATATTATCATTGCGTGATAGGAACTGAGTATTATACTTATCTGAATAACGGGTACCCGTTTGATAAACTCCCGTTAGCGTATAATATCTCGCGACAACACGCCGCCTCCCATTGTAAAAGGGACGCTGGCTCGCCAACTTAAGAAGCCAGCTATATTGTCGTTCGCAATAATTCAATTTGGATCATTTAATGTTGATCAGCATTACAAAATTGATGGGCATTTTCTCCCGAGCTTGTTTGGTACATAAATTTGGTCTTAAAATATATTTCTAATAAGGAAGGTATTAAATCACGCCAATACTGTTTTATGCGCAGTTGACTACAAAAGTGTGGAATAAACTTTATTACATCTTGAACATACGTGGCCTACTATTAGTATTAATCTAATAGGTGGTCGAGATTTAAAAATCTGAGACCTGTATTGACGTCTAGAGGGGCCGGAAATGTATCAGGGCAGAGATCGGTGTGAAGTAGACACACTCTGTGAGATGATTGCTGTTATTATACACGCTATTCTTACAAATTTGCTCTTAAAAATTTATTTTTCCTATGCACTTTGCTGAGTTAGGGGGTGGGCTTCTAATACAGTTTTGTCATTTTGAAACTGCTAAGAAATCATTGGAGCACATATGTCAAAGTTAGGGGGTGGGCTTCTATTAGAGCATGGGCTTCAATTGGGTGAAAAACGGTAGTCATAGTTCACAATACACATTCAGTGAGGCATAAACACAAGTTTAACATCCCAAATATGAACATTTCAGCCAAAAATACGACAAATAGATATGAAGAAACTATAATTAATGTCATAAAAACATTGATCATTATTGAACATCAGATACCGTCTTATCTTGAACAGGCAAAGTACTTGTAGAACAGGATCCCCATGTCATTTCCCAAAATGGAAGCCATAAGGATATAGTTTCACGATTAAACCACAAAGTCTAACTGTTCACTGTACCTGCAATGCAAGCCTACAAGCCCTGACAAATACAGACACTTGCAACATCGGTAATGCAAAGAATACTTCTGTAAATCTTTATTGTTCCAACTTGGGAAAAATATGAACACTTTCCAAAATCAAAGTATATGCCGATTGTATAGCATAAAAAATGTGTCTTTCGACGTCTCATTTTACAGTACAATTCAGAAGCCTATGCTAATGAATGTTTGCATTCCTGGTTAGAAATATATCCATTTTTCGCCAGGTTTTCCAATATACCAGTAGATGGAAGATAACTAAATCAGATTTAATCATGGACATGACTTCATCATCCCCCCTCTGTCTGTCATCAATTCCATCAATATGACTAACATCCACGTTATTTAAACAAGAACCAATGAGTCAGAAAATTTCAGGACTACTCCATTACTGCAAACTTAACAGTAGACAAAACATCCGCCTGTACAAAATACAACTAGCATATATGTCCATCGGGCGAATGATCTTGGTGTACTTTGACTGACATATGTAATATGTGAATGCATGCACATGCCTCTTATTGACAGGGAGTTTGAGATGCTTGCACGTCTTCGCTGTCGTCGCTGATTTATTGATAAAGTTTTTGTATGTGGTAATGGTGATCACACACACACACACACACACACACACACACACACACACACACACACACACACACACACACACCCGACCCCCTTAAGAGTTGTTTCTGTTGAATTTATGTATTGTTAAATTAATCAGAAAGGAAGCAGATGTGGTGAGTGGGAATAAATTTAAATTTTCCATGAACTCTGGCGACGTTTATATATGCTGATATATTGTACATGCATTCATGCATAGAAGTTGGAAATAGTTTTAAGATGGTGTTTGATTTGATTTGCAACTACATTGGGGGGTGGGTGGGGTGGGGGGGGGCTGTTTATTTTCATTGCAGCAATCACAGATGCAGCATTTGGCATGATGTGATGCTGATTGATTTTGTTTGACAGTAGTAGGTATAGGACTGGAAGATATTTAAAACTAGATTTGATGGTTGATAGCACACCATTACAAATCCATCACTGCTTTTACCTTCACTCCCCCCCCCCCCCCCCCCTCCATGAAGCATAATAATCCCTGTGTGTGTGTGTGTGTGTGTGCATACGTGTGTGTGTGCGTGCGTGCGTGTGTGCGTGCGTGTGTGCGTGCGTGCGTGCGTGCAGTCAAATATACAGGTTTTCTCGCACTCCACAATCATATGGGTCACTCACATATCAGGTTTGGTTGAATTCCGTACAATGGTTTTGGGTGGAATTGCGTTACAATCAATTTCCGCACAGACAGACAGGAGGGCATAATCCCCACTTTTCTTCGAAAAACGTGCTGATAAATATTCAAAAGGAATTGAGCAGCTGGAATCGAAAAGATATAAAGTCCAAACGGTTAAAATATATTCGGATATTATATGTTGAGCTCCATCAAAGACAGGTCTTAGAAAACCTTGAATGGAAAAGGTATATGAACTGTTCAAACACGTATTTCCTCTCAAGATCGTGTGAATAATCACAATGTTCACATGTGATCAAAAGCTAACAGTTTGGTTCGTATTTACACAAATTATCTCCCTGCCGAATATATTGTCTGCATAAATATTGTCCTTCCAGATAGCGTGGACAAAGCAATCAAGCGTTGATACTCAAGCACAGCTGTTAAAGCATAAGTAAATAGCAGCCAATGACTGATAGAAAATTTTATTCAGCGAGTCAACAAAATGAAAGGAATTTTATAATGAATTTGAACTGATAGATCGCAGAATAAGGCACACGTAATAAGTATGTACAATAGAAGGACATCCAAGTGTGCAGATCAATATTGGTGTTCTTTTAAACTCATTATCCATAAAGACATTGCTATGAATTAAGTGCTAAAACACAACTTAATCAAAAAAGCATAAAAGATATTCTATGACGAAAACCGTTTGAATCTTATATACATGTACATAACATTCAAACTAGTAGTATTATTCTACTGCATATTCTATAAGTTTTCCTTGAAATCCGGTGAACCACTGTTGAAAAATAATGTAACAAATGTTTTTAATTTAAAAAAGCAATATTCCATGTCTAAGAGAAAACACCTGAGAACATTAGCAACTATTCTATGAAGTCTTAGTGCTTTCACACTCAAATTTGTTAAAGAAAATTTCAACTTCTTTTCATAGAAACTATCCATTTGCAGACCAAGACTACTTTTGAAAAGTGATCACTGGAAGGACTGGCTCTGATATCGAGCCAGTCATTACTGAGTGATAAATTTTCATAAAACGTCTTCAATTGGTCTGCAAATGGACAATGCTCAAAGCAATTGCATAAGTTAACACTATATGTGGACATAACTACAGATGCTGTTTTTGACCCGCTTGCGCAATAAAGGGTTAGGGTACTCCATAGGAATCCATGTTAAAACAAATAATTCCACAATGGACCTTTCTAGTTTTAGCTATTCCTCGTCCATCTCTAGCTAGGCTCCCCTGACACCTCGCTCACGTTGGTATCAATCTATCCCTGAACTCTCTGACTATCAATTTCCAGAAGACTATACATGTAAGCTGTTGAATATTTTGAAACCAATTTGACTGGGTGCTGTTGTTGCCCATGACAGAAACAGCGCCCAGTCAAATTAGTTTCAAAATATTCAACAGGATGTTTATTAAATAGCAAAGACATACAATTCGTACAATGTGTCAGACTATTAAGCATTTAAGATGGACTAAATCGAGTCATTCATGCTGTAATTGATTATGACATCAACCTACGCGTCACGTAGTTGTTTATGGCATCGTATGATCGATGGAACAACTGGAAAGGTTTATTACACAATGAAGCTCATAACGTCCTTAACACTGAAGAGATTACATCTGTAGCAGATCATTGAAATGAGAACCACCTGATTATTGAAATAATATTAGCCAAAAAGCTAATAGTGATGAGAGAATACATACTCACTGCTTTCTATTACATAGCGGAGGCCAGAGTTAACAAGCACATTGATGCGTTACGCTGATACTTGAACATTAACATTGTTAAAATACACAGACTTAGGTCATGGTATATAAGAAAATTAGCAAATGTTGCTTCTTATGTCCGTCCTTCACATCAGATACAGGGTTCTGGTAAAACCAAGCCCAAGGGTCATATATCTCGCTCACTAGTACAACATCTGTATTTTTGCTGGACCTATGAAAATTATGAAAATTCTGCCTGGAAATACACACATTTCTGCTTGAAGCATAGAAATTTTAGTACCAAACATGAAAATTAATTTTTATGAAAATCCTAACAAGAAACATAACTATTTAGCCGAGTCCAAGATGCTAAAATAACAATATTTACAAGTGATCAAAAGCTAACTCATCTCTCAAAATGGAGATGTTTTCGCATTTCTTAGTGATACTTTATTAGTCTTCCAAATAAAGCATTAGAATGTGTTGGTCAATTTAAATTGTGACTAAATTATATGAAAGTGTATACAATTCTACAGATTTATTGGCCATTTTATTAATTACCTAGGAAGGTAATAACAAAAATATGGCATCCACATTCATACATTTTACAATTCCGAATTCCGTTATCCGAATCCTTTCTCTACGATTCATATTCCTTTCACTTTCTCAAAAGCGCAATATTTTGAAAGTTATAGAATAGAATACAGCGGCCTATTCTCTTGTTTATTTATCAAATTATGGCTGGTGATCTCGGTTATTTCACTTCTACCTGTCTCGTAATGAATGAATCAATGAAAGAGAAACGAGAGAAACGCTGATAAGTGGCGGCATAAATTCTGTGATAGTAACATGTGTTCAGCGCTACAGATCATACACACGACTGACATTCTCAATGTGAACATAACTCTACCAGGAACAAATCATATTTACATTCTGGACACAGTCACTTAACCATTTAACCTTTTCAACAATAAGTATTCCGGCATCTCAATCTCAGGGCAAGCAAACCGGAAAGTTGTTAGATATTTTGAAATTTATTTGACAGAAAACCAGTGCTGCCTTAGGCAGCAATGACTTCCAGTCATATTAATTTTAAAATATTCAACAGAATATGCTATAAATTGAAATAAATTTAACACTTCAGGGATTTGTTGTGAAAGGGTTAATGGTCATGAACGGTCAAGAACATCCAAATTATTCTTGAGTGAATGTCCATTTTCAGGCCAAATGAAGACTATATTTTGAAAATTTATCACTGAAATCACGCGCTCCATTAATAAAAATTGTATTCTCCTTGTTTGCAAATGGACATTATCCCCAGACCACTGCACATGCCAGTATTGGTTGGCTTGACCACACAAGGGTTAATATATAACTATTAGATGTAATTGGGAAAATAAAGCTGATACATGCAGCCTCAGTAGACAAATTGGATTCATCAAATTGCACTCATACATTTTATCTTTGCTTTTACGCCAAGACAATTTTGTGATATTAATTAATATTAGGCAGTAAAACTAATTCTCCGAAATGACATACGAGTATTCTACCTAACCCTGTGGCTTCTCAAGCATTCTGAAAGTGTCTTTATTGCAAAATCATTTATTTGCCAAATTACTATTTTGAGACTCTAAACTATGTGCGGCTATGTAAGTGTTAAAGGCATCTACTTCAGGAAGCAACAACATCAGAAATAACTTAACATGTTTATAAAACAAAAGAAACACGTATTGGTGAATAATTTGAACTTAATTGGATTGGAACACATAGCTGCCTAAGTCAGCAATGTCTACTAATCCAATTATGTTTAAAACATTCAACAGAACATTTTTTATGTTTTTATGTTTCTATTTTTACTTTGTAAATACGTTAACTTATTTATAAGCTGTACTGCATACAAGTACATATATTGATGCAATGCATCAAAGAGAAGAGCCTGGTTTCACTTTATTTATAAGTTCAGAAGCAAAACGTATAAAACATCAACACATGTGTAGCATATTATATTTAGTCAACATGGGTGGTTATATTATATTTAGTCAACATGGGTGGTTATATTATATTTAGTCAACATGGGTGGTTATATTATATTTAGTCAACATGGGTGGTTATATTATATTTAGTCAACATGGGTGGTTATATTATATTTAGTCAACATGGGTGGTTATATTATATTTAGTCAACATGGGTGGTTATATTATATTTAGTCAACATGGGTGGTTATATTATATTTAGTCAACATGGGTGGTTATATTATATTTAGTCAATGAGGATAACAAGCCTATGCTATATCTGTACTACTCTTTTTGTATATTTATAAAATTGTCTATCTGTGCTTTTACCTGAGCCATGTTCGTCAAATTGATTGTCTATACGGAAATTGGTAATATTTGTAAACGTAGAATAGTTATTTGTAATATTTCAGTTCCAGGAACTTTCCAGTAGCTATACCACCATGGTTAGCGATTTAAAAAAATTTAAAAACCTCGGATATATTTGATTTAAATCAGATTTCTTTAGCGTAATCAAGATTTGTAACTTTGAAAAGAAAAAAAATCAAGATTATTGATTAAATATAGCTTCAAATTCCAAAAGCATAAACCGGAGTGATATGACAAGTCATGAAAACTGGGGCTAGGAATTGCCACCGTCGGTCGGGTTTGGTAAATAACTATGCAGGTACTATTAGGGCTGTTCGATTATAGAAATAAATAATCGATTATGATTCGATCAATAGCTGGTTTTCTCAATGGTGTTATTTCGCTATTGTTAGCTTGTTTATCATAGCGCTTTGTGTTGCGATTAGTAATTATTCGACATGTGAAATCGATTATAATTGTACTGATGTACAGTTAAAATGTGATGGAACGGTACACAATTCAGATTTTAAACAAACAGGAAGATTTTGACGATTTTCCGGTTTTTCCTCAATTACATCATAAAATTGTGATTTTAAAAATAAATCGAGCTTCACGATTAAATCATAAAATCGCGCAAGCCTACACCTAAGTCCAACTTCAGTTAACTATTTATGATGTTTATAAAGGCACATTGTTCCTGTATGCGTACCCACTTGAGAAGAGCAAATGACTGCATTGGTGCCCCAGGAGAACCACTAGAAAACCTGCGCTACATAATGTTAGTAAGACTAGTCAGACAGTTTTCTCATAGGAAAATATGTGTTTGGTCGCTCTATTGGAGTTTGCATATCAGATAATTTTGATAGAGATCCTGCCATGTTCCCACGGCCGATAGAACACCAATCTCAATGGATTTCCATCAACCATTCAAAGATACAGAGCGCTATCCTACAGAAACCGATTTTCAGGATAGAATGTCTGGCAGACATATTGGATTTCACATCAAAACCAATGTTGAGAGACTGTCCACATAGATTTTCACTGTTTTTAATAATTCAATCAAATCTAAGCAGTGCTATTATATTAGAAACAATATTCAAGTTGGGCTAGGTGGCTATTTTGGATTTTATATCCATCCGCAGTAGGCTTATTTATAGACAATTTTGCTGTAACTGGTTTAAATTGCAATGACATTCAGGGCTTCAGATTTATCTTATTTTGGCTTACCACCTATCAGGCTGAGGATCCACCAATGCCCCTTGAAGCCAGTCAAAGTTTTGAAATCTGAGAGATAGATTTTGAGCCATTTTAGTTTTAATAGCGCCTTAAGATCTCTGAATGACCATCAAATGCCACAGCATCAATCTTTGTGTATTTAATTGACTGTAAATCAATTGAGTACTGTTCATAGCTGCTGGTAGTATATTAAATTGGGCTCGCTAACCTGGGGAAATAATTTAGGTATGACTTTTAAAGTCAAAGATAACAGATAGGGGTCTTTTAAAGCCTTAGCATTACACTTGCACATCAATTGATTTTGGTATGAAATGTATTTAAATAGATTATGGCTAGATGCAGTCTGGCAAATATCGGTAAATAGTCTAAATAATAACTTAAAATCGTGCTGTTAGAGAATCTTGTAATGTTGCTAAGACAAATGGGCAAAACTGGGAAATGTTGTCTGGTGAACTTGCAGATTGTGACAGCAAATTGGCGACGTAATTTGCTAGATTAACACATTGCTGATGCAATATCTATATGGATCTAATTGGCCTAGTTCAGTAGCTGATGCAGTCATGCAAGGAACTGCACACAGTTTTCAGCTGCATTGTTGAATTTGTGATTTCCAGGTTTGACCACGTTGTAATATTTGTTATGTTAAGGATCACCTCTGTTAGTATTAGCATGATACATGTTGGATGTTACATACCCGGTACATGTCACTAATATGGATGATGTATAGATACATTTAAAAATAATTTATAAAATGGTATAGAAAATATATTCCTATAAATTTGGAAAGCTTTCTGGTATGCTCCCAATATTCTGACTTACATCAATTGTAAAATAAGATTTAAGTGTTGTGTCCAAAATAAAGTTACCTGTAAACTTAGGTCTGAGAACAATTTCAATTTTCAACACGTATATGTACTATTATGAAGCTGCCAATTTGGTCATAGTTTAATCCATTGAATAAGTCGCATGTGAAGAGTTTTTTTAAATTCTTTGATTTGCAATAACTTACATTAGAGGAAACCGATCTGAACCAAATTCAGAAAATAAATTTGCAATATATCCCCGGATGTGAGATTTGTGTTTTGTTAGTTTTCATCAATATTTGCTAGAGTGATTGGCCTTATTCAGAATATGGCATCATATTACAGAGCCAGAGGTCGAGTTCGTGGTTTGTTAAATTATCCCCCCTTGAAAAACATAAACGTTAATTTGACAGTTTTCAGACAATAACTTAGAGTTAGAGTACACCGATTCAAATCAAATTTAGACAATACTTAATACTACTGAGGTGGATATCAAGTTCATGCTTCATTATTTTTCATCCATATGTGGCGGAGTTATCACCCTTGAAAATGTAAAGTTAGTTAATTTGGCAGTTACCAGGCAATAGTTCATGCTAGACTAAACGGATTTGAACCTAATTCGGAATTTAGATTAATAGTCATAAAACAGAGATCAAGTTCCAGTTTCGTCAGTATCCATCAGTATTTGCCAGAGTTATCACCATTGAAAAAAACAAACTTCGCTATTTTGCCATCATTCCCTTACAGCTAACACTGTAATCCAAGCACATAAATTCAGTTATATGGAGCAGGCAAGTGAACTGCCCAGATTGCTTACATTTAATCTCAACAAAAGCAGGAATCGAGGGGATTTGTATTGCTTGCAATGCATTGTTGAAGTTAAAATAGGTCTGATGTTAAAAAAGCTGATTAAAAATTTGAAGCAACTATAAGTTAGAAACAGATGGTTGGCAGTGATGAAGCTGAAATATTTGTGTCTAATAACTAATTGTATTGAATTTATTGTCGTCTTGAAATTTAAAAAAAACATGATTATAAAATAACATAATTTTATTTTTTTAAAGATTTAACTCAATCATCCTTCAAAGAAATTTTCATTGTACTGTTATCACTTTGTTGATAAGACTAGAGGCAATCACGCTGTTTATAATGGTGTACAATGATTAGTAAATATTTTTAATCACATTATATGTGGAATAGCTGATACAAAAATTAATTCAAACTCAGTGATTTAAATCAGGTGATTTAAAGCAGCCAACCCATTAGAGCACAACTAAATCTGACGCAAATTATCTAATATATAATTTAGTTTATTTTCAGGAAAGAAATATCCAAATTTAGAAAAAGATATTTCAAATGGTGACCCATGAAGTGAACTACCTGTCATGAACAAGCTGGCAAGCAAAGGTGTGTTGGTTTCCCACCAATTTTTGTCAATCAACCAGCACTTGATTGGCTGGTTCTTCATGGCAGATAATATATTTCTGGCTCACAGTTTGAATATATTTGCAAAATATTTGTATGTTTCAAAAGGAGAAAAATCACCTCAATTTATATTGGATATAGTTACAGCTTCACTATCATTCCAGGAACTTAATTATTAAAGCGAGTAGACATTCCGATTCTGAGTTTTACTATATTCCATCCAGACAATCGACTCGACGAAAGCTACTCAACTAACATTTAGAACCTGGCTACTCCCTCATATAAGGTCAAATTTGGCCCCAGTCCAACGATGTCTGGTACAAGATTGGTGTAAATTTTGAAAAAAATATTGAAGACAGTTGTTTACTTGGAGAGAAACAACTTAGAGAAACTTTATTTGCAAAATATATACAATGGTGTCTTTTATAAGATAAGAAAAATTAACAATTGGTGAGTTTATGACGTTTGTAATAATGGAGAGTTGGATGAGAGATAACAAGGGATATTAAACTAAAGCATATTTTGTCTTCAGGGAGCCACATCTGCCAGTCAATCTAATTCCAAAATGTGCATATACTATAAATAATAAATGGATAACTGACCACAATGTTCACCTGGATGCTGAACTGCAAATATATCTTCATTAAAAATAAATTGTTAAAAATAACCAAGAAACAAAACTCAATCACAATGACCAAACAAATATTTACGAGATATATAGCATATGTTCATATTGTTAGTTTGAAATTGGCATAACTTAAAATGTGCTTTAATCCATGAACAAATGGAGTTAAGTAATCTATTTGGAAACAACCATAACCATCTTTCTCTCTTAAAATAATCTCTAATAATAGGAAATACACTAACATGCGAATGGTGTCTTAAAAGCAAATTAACAAATTAACAGTGTACAATAATTACTGCTTCTACTAAATATTTGCAATCTATATGTAAATATAAGCAGAAGAAATTTGATTTTGACATATGTAAGTTAAGAAAAGTGACTCAGTGCATTACTCCCGATCGAATTATGTTCAAAATATTGAACAGTACACATTATTGGAAACATTCTATGTTATTACTGAGCTGTACAGAAGACTTTTTCAATTTATCAGTGTCATGAATGACTTCAATCAACACATTTTAATGTCCTCGCTTGGACTATAAATGTAAATGGCAAAGGCTGACTTGGCCATTACAAGATTAAACTACATTGTATCATTATGGTGAGACCATATTAGTTAACGCAACAGTTATTAGTATCATGAAATATGCATGTACCATATTCTCTGTTTCATATAGCAGCAATGTTTAACACAAGTCATTGTAAATTTATCAAGGAAAACAATTATTCTTTGGATTCAAAGAAAATAATTTACCTTAATTAGGATATCTTTGACCTTGACATTTTGTTCCAATATAGAGGGGCTGAGAGCGGGGTTCTTTTCTACAGCGGATAATCATTCCCCGTGGAAGATTTGAAAACGAGAGGTTCTGAGAAGCATAGCATTCTGTTTCCTACATTCCGAGGGATAATATATGACAAAATTTATGAAGTTTTTACCTTAATATAGGAATAGTAAAATAAGTTAGGAAAATACTGGAACTATACTATGCTTACTTGTAGCCCTGCTAATAATTTATGACCCAGACAAATGCATAGAGGGTAAATGGACAAATGACGAGACTGTCCTAGTTTTAATACATGCACACCTTCTCTCTAAGATGTATGCACAAAGTTTCATGATCTTACATATGTCTTGAAACTACTGTCCAGACAAACACCTACCTAAATTGTATGCACATTTCCATGCATGCCTTTTGCCAGCAACTTACCTGCACGGCTAACATATTCAATGTGTCATACTGGTAAACCACTAGCAAAACCGTGTACATAGAAAGCTCCTCCATAATAATAATAATACAGCATTTGTAAAGCGCCATGTGTCAATGTCAATTTTCAAAGGCGCTTGTGAAGAGATGTGTTTTTAATTTTTGTTTGAAATCATTAATTGATTGGATGGATTTGATGTGGACAGGTAGCTGGTTCCATAGTCTCGGAGCCACAACACTGAAGGCTCTGTCCCCACAGGAGCGTAAATTCGATCGCGGAATTTGGAGCAATAGCTTATCCACAGAACGAAGTCTGCGACATGGATCATATGTCAAGAGAAGTTCCTGCAAATAGTCGGGAGCGTTGTTGTTTAGACATGTGCTATAGATGCGCTCATACGTCATCAGAATGATATGTCATCACTCACCGTAGTGAGCAGCATTGAGACTTTTTTCACCTTTTTCATTTCCACTCCGCTTGAACATAGAGGGTTTTACCATGGATGTTGTTGACAACTTTGATCATGACGAGACCAACCCATCTGGAATGGGGGGAAGGGGAGGAGGAGGCATGGTACAGTAATAGTTTTGCTTCAGGAATACTCAGGTCCTACAACCAGTAAGCCAAAACTTTCTGAAACTAATATCCATCATGAGCCAACAACATTCAATACCCAGTTAAAATCTCAACATTTAAGCAGGTTTTTAAAGCTTAAAAAATCCAGATTTGCGCCCTGAATACAATGTTACTACATTTCCTCATTCAGTGAAAAATGATCTTTTGAATGGCATTTTGTCGACGGATATAGCCTGGCTATTGGCAAGATTACATCATTGTGAGTCTGACTATTTGAATGCAAGTCCGCCTGAGTGAACCATGCCAACATGGAGTGTGATCATCTCTGTCCTGACCGCTAAGGACATTCGCCTCATGTGTGTAGAATTTCTGCATGTCCTGCCATTACCCAATCTCAAAATATCGTACAGTGTATACAGCCATTAAAAACATGCAGTAGATCCCAAGGTACCTTGATCAATACAGTCATGAAAACTACAGGAGATCCTAGTGTACCTAGATCAACCAAAAATACTGGTAACCTGCCATGAAGGTGTGTACAGCATCGCACGAGAAATAGTGGATTTGGCCTTGGAATCAGAAACCAATTTCAAACAAAAATCATATGCTTCACAACATCCAGGCTATGGAGGTAACGGGAGAAGTGATAAGAAGACAATTACTGAACATCAATGGTATCAGTCAGTCAACCTATGAGGGACTGAGAAAAGAAAGATTTATTGGAAGGTTGGTTAGATTTTCCATCACAATTCATGGAATCAACCTAAACGCATTCATTTCCATCTACAAAATTGTTGCAGCAAATAAGGACAATTTGAACCCTCCACAAAGACAAACAGATTCAGCGACTGCTGGAAATAGCAAGATCAAAGGTAATGGCAATGGGTGGACCACCGAAGTACAATGTGGCACCATGATCTTATTCTTTTGATAAAGAATGTCTTATGACCAAGGCAACAAAACGCAGAGTTGGTGAAATGCTGGGAGAAAGAAAATTTCTGGGAGAAAGAAAAGTACCTCATACTTTGTGGACATAATGGCAAATGTTCCAAAAATCAGTATCGAGGAGCTTCACAGCATCGGCGTATTCTGTGATGTAGTGTAGAAATACATCCATAATCTATCCAAATGAGCCAAGAGAATAGATCGCATGCTCGATTCATACATGATGAAGTGTATAAAAGATTCTGGGCGATGGCTAAGTGAAACAAAGTCACCAATATAACTTTGCACTATCAATCGGCAGACACAACATCCAGTGGAGATGAAGAGGGTTTGGGCCTCCAGTAAAAAAGAAAGTGCATGACTCACCAGTCTAGCGCTACTAGTGAGTCATACTACTTGAGAGAGACCACAATCCCTTGCTATACTGGCATTACTTGTCGGTCATCAGAGGTATGTGAGCTGAATTTTAGTGTAGAGGAGGCAAATGCTCGAACAGTCCATCATGCAATGTTTGCTGTCATACATGGCATCGACAGGATAAGCGTGCTATCATCTGATATCAATGTATATCATTCGTATGATGTGCTACTGGAATGACTTGCATTCTTCTGGGCTTAAAAGTCTGTGTCGGCGAATCTACCAGGTTCATTCCAATACATACTTTGGCAACTTGCCTAAGAATAGATCTTTGGCAAGTACAACTCGTGGTACAAATGCTAACTGGTTGTGACTATACCAGTAAATTTAGGTAATTGCTAAACATTCTGTCGTGAAGGCAGATAATAATATTTGGCAAATTTTGGCCTGATAACTTCAGCGTTTCGAGAGAATGTGTTTTCATGAAAAAACTAGGCCATCCAAGATGGCCGCCAGCGCATTAGGATGTTACCCTAGATACTGTTTCATGAGTTTTGAATCAATCTATCAAGCGGTTTCTACAAGAGATTTTTAAAGACATCTCTAAAAATTGGCCAAAATCCAAGATGGCGGTCGGCCAAATTTGCACCATCAATCTTCTTTGAAGAAACTTGGATCTCTATGTCCTAAGGATGCATCCTGCCAAATGTAATTGTAATCCGCCAAGCGGTTCTTGAGAAGTCGTTTAACCTTTTAACGCCTAAGCTGGCCAAAATACAACCTCTGCAGTGGCCTAGAGAAATGGCCATTTGCAGAACAAGAGATAACTATTTTTTAAGATTTATGACTGGAATAACTGGCTCTATAACCAAGTCAGTTATTCCAGTGGTAAATCTTTAAAATAGTCTTCTCTTGGTCTGCAAAGGTACATGTTCCACGACATATTTGAGTGTTAAACGGTTAAAGAAAAAATTGTCGGACCATTGGTCGCCATGTCATAAGCTCACATGGCCTTTCAGACCAGGTGATCTAAAAATTCAATAATCATAATATAGTGTGGGCATCCAGCTTTAGCTATGCCCTGCCATCTCCAACTATGCTCGACCCACACATTGCTCGTGTTGTGATTAATCGATCCCTGCACTCTCTGATTCTCAATTACCAGAAAACTATACAGGTAAGCTGCTGGATATGTTGAAACTAATTTGGCCGGGTGCTGCTGCTGTCCATAGCAGCAACAGCCCCCACTCAAATTGCCTTCAAAATATTTAGCAAAATAATTATTAACTAGGAACTACATAAAGTTGGTACAACTTGATGGACTATCACGCGTGTATAACGGACTAAATGTGTCATTCATGACGTAATTGATTATGACATCAGCCTACCCATTGTTGATTATGACGTCATGTGATTGACTGAGAAACTGGATTTATTAATTTCATCATTAACACAGTCTCATCGGGCTACAATGGCTTGCCATACACTTTGTTCACCCCTACATGACTTGATCTCTGCTATTGAACAGAGTTCTGTATCCCATCAGAGCTGATCATCATAGGTATATTTCTGACTTCCTCGTGAGAAATATGAGTTTCCATAAAATGAGGTCATCCTTGCGTTCATTAGGGAAAGCTTTCCAGAGCGCTCTGTGCATACAAAATCGGCTTTTTTCAGTTTGTATATTATACGAGGTAATTTATCTGAAAACAGCAGATTGTCATAGTTTGCAGAGTTAGCAAAACATTTTAAAATGTTTTCCCTCTTGAACCCAACATGGGTAGCCTATACACATCCTCCCTGGCCAGTACTAAGGAGAAGATAAGATACGTTTTGATAATTTATGTTAAATTTTTCATAAAATCTAACATTTTCACACAAAAGATTTACCAATCAAAATTCTGAATAGAAGAATTATAGAGCCTATTACAATAGGATCCATTCAGCCACATTTGCCTAAAATCCGCCAATCTGTCTAGGAGGAGATATGGACGGACAGATGGTCACCCTAGCATTAGCTTACTTGGCCATTCCGACCAGGTGAGATAATAGTAATGTCAATGACATAATAGTGATGAGGACTATGACATTTTAACTGTGATCATATAATAATGGTGATGTTAGTGGTGATGATCTGCATGATGACATTGTGTATAGAGTTGTTCTCTTCCACTCGATCGACTTTCATAACTTTTCATATATGTTAAACTGTGAAAATAATAAAATGTGTGTTTGCAGACGGCTGTTCCGCCATTGGTGGAATGACTGCAGGTTTGCGTCTGGAATTCACGGTTTCTTCATGGGATTCGATGTCTGCCGCTTTGGACTGTCTTCTGGAGACTGCTCGCTGTTCAGTCTAGTTCTTTTGCGCAGTGATGTGATTATAATTGCTGTGTGGTCAATCACTGCATTGTTCAGCATGTTGACTAGTGTCTCTGTGGATGTGACAGAAGTGGTGCTTGATGTGCCAGCTGCATCCATTATTTTTGTAATCGGAGTCACGCTTGCCTCTATTGCGAAGAAAAAGCCTCAACTGACACTCCAGTTCATGTCAGGACAAGATAGCAAAGCATCAAGTTTTCGGGAAAGGAGGAGCGATGAACATCAATGTTCTACATGCTGTCTAAGTACTAGTGCCATTGTACTAGAGGACATCAGACGAAATGCTTCAATTTTGTATACTCTCAATTAAGTGAACCCCATAAAACAAGAACCATCACTGTATTAGTATGGTAAACGTGACAAAATAACAAGACATCACAAACATTGGACTGACCTTGTTTGTTTGCAACATCCTGTCCCCATGGGTGAAGAGCGATGCAGCGCAGATAAGCGAATGTCTCCTACAATTTAACTACATAATATGCATTATTTACACTATTTACACAAATTTTGTTTAAATCAATATGGCTAGAGGATGTCGTGTCACGGAGGTACTGGTTGGTGAAACTAGACTCACAGTGCCACTGAGACACCAACACAATGTCATCCACTGGCACTCCATTGAAGACAACCATGGAAACCACTACGCCACAGACACTGTGAGCCTTGGCCATATTGACTTGCTTGCCTGTGGTGGGTTTGTGACAGAATTGTGTGCATTCAACAATCCACCAGGATATGGTATCTTTGGAAGCCCTGCCATGGGGTTCAATATATGATAAATATAGTGCACTGGGGTTCAACCGCCATTCTTCCACGCATTGTTTATAATGGAACAATACGTGGACTGGAAACAAAGCCTTTGAATTAGGATCAAATCTTGATACGGTAGGCAAAATTATTGGCTGACCAGGAAATTTCAAGGCCTGGTTATTTCTTAGCCATAAAATTAATCCTAGGTAGAAGCCTAAGGCCTTCCACTGTAACCACAAAGCGGTCTGGCTCGGCTGACAGACCATGGATTCAATTTCTCCCTTTATCCGAGGCTGCAGCAATAGGAAATACAGTTCTAAGCATTAACAATTTCATTGAAATCGAGCTTAGTGGTTCAAAAAGTTTATCAGCAAGTACTTGATGGACAAGAGATAAACTCCAAGACGGAATTGCTTGTGGATTCCTTTGTTTTAGATTACATATGTCTTTGATTAAAGTATTAAGATTACACACGTCATCACTTCCCCTATTAGCCAAGCAAGGGATAATAGACATTAATACTGACAAACAATAGAGTTTGGTTTGAGGTTGTAGGTATCAGATGACAGAGGAAATCGGCTACTACGTGAATAGATGCATCCATTGGGGGAGGGAAGTAAGGAGGTGGTGAATAAGAGGTTCCAACGCTGCCACATTTGAGTACACAGATCCCGTACTCTGGGTCCACTGTGTCATGAGAAATAACTGGAGCATTCTCAAGTAAACCCATGCCAGGACATCACGACTGATGCACACTGACTGTATTATGGAGATGAGTAATTCCACTCTCTCCAGATCAAAGTACATGCCCAGATAAACAAACTTCTGGGATGGTGTCAGCTCTGATATCTGAAGGTTGATTATCCAGCCTAAATCTGTCAGAAGTTTTACAACTATCTCCAGATTTGCTGATAGACTTTCTTGATTGTGTGCTTTTAACAGCCAGTCATCTATGTACGTGTAGACTTCTGTGTTTCTCCTGAGGTATACTGTGATACGAAGGACCACTCTTGTGAAGACCTTAGGAGCCGTCGAGATCCCGAATTGGAGAACTCTGAATTCCCATTAGTGACCCAAAAAGACAAATCTCAAGTACTGATGAAAGTTCTTTGCGATAGGAATGTGAAATTATGCATCATTCAGATCAATTGGTGTTGTCCACATTCCTTTATCCAACCCCTCCAGCACCATTCTTACCATTTCCATTTTGAAACTTGGTGTGTGGATAAACCTGTTTAGAGGTTTGAGGTTGAGAATTGGTCTTCACCCTCCAGTGCTCTTTGTCACCAGGAAAGCGGTTGAATAGACGACTGGACACTCTACCTGGGCTGGCTGAATTGCTTGTAGTATGAGGGATTATATTTATTCCTCTATACACAACCGTTGATCTGGATCTCTTGGATTTTGAGTCCAGATCGGCACCATGGACACTAGCAATGGCAGATTTGTTACCCAGTCGGGATGGTGTCTGAATGGTATCCGGTTGAAAGCCATCACAAGACTAAGCGGTCCTGGGCTACCTGCTCCCACGTTTGCATGTGGAAGGCCAGCCGGAGAGAGGTGGATCCGAGAACTGCAAGAGCAATACTGTCTCTGGTATCAGTCTTAGTGACACTGGTGTGGCCCTTGCGAGGGTCAGACTATCAGGTACGACCACCATGACTAGATCATCGTGCACCGCTGCCAGCGCCACACGCACATCGATGTGTGGGCTCCCTGGCAGGCTGAGCTGGAGGAGCCGGCTACCCATCCCCTGGCCTGCACTGGCGTGGCCGTGGTCTACGCTGTGCTGGTGGCTGCCCTCTGACCGGACCACCACCACCTCTGGCCTGCTGTGGGTGGAAAGCAGGGGGAACTGCACTTGAAACTGCTCCCGCAGTGCCCTCTGGCTGTTAACCAGAGTTACTGTCTCTTCGACGTGTCAGCATCCCTCACCTCCGAGGAGACCAGGACCGATCATAGGTGTCCGTAGAAGCCTATTATACAGGTCCTGGGCAAACGTGCACCTCACCCAGAAACTCTGGTTAACAGATCACGTCATGCAGTCCAAAGCCAGGTTAATGCCATCCTGATTGCCTCTTTGAATTCTTATTGGTGATGGCGTGTATGACACGGATGTTGCTACCACCCCTTGCAGTAGCTGAGAGACGTGCAACCTGAAATGGCCACTCTTGTACTCTCTTCCATCTCACGCAACGAGGAATTTGCACCATGCAAAGTATTGGTGCACAAGCGCCCCATTTCAGAATGGGACACAGTCTGTGTATTCTCGTCCAAAACTACCCAGTCATCTGCACACGACTTTGGGCCGCCGCCGTACTTCTGATACTGATCAGAGACAATACAGCAGCACCATGCCACCTCATGAGGGGCCTTCGCGAGCTGTCCACAGGCTTGATGGACGTCTCTGCCTGGCTGAATATATCAACGGGAGAATACTTCGAAGCAATTCCGGCACCAGGTCTTTCAACGTCTTCTTCATCTCACCCATCATTTCAAGATGGAAGGCTTCCATGTTTGGCATGCCAGACATGGAGGCCTTTCTTTTCTTACCAGGTCCCTCCTTCTCCAGTCATCTTTTGCCATCAGTCGCCTTATCTTTGACCTGCAATCTGAGAAAATTATTGAATAATTCAACAGGTAATTTCTCACAAATTGGGCATTTAAACTGAGGATGTCCTGCATCCAGTGCATTCATGGTTTGTGAACTGGGCCTTCATAAATCTGCCAAAACTGTGGCAGTTAGTCACAACCTTCTGAAATTACACAAGATGAGGACAATTAGTTTTTATTCGCTAGGGAAACAAAAAATTAAATGAAAAGGGAGCAACTACAATCCACAACCTTGAACCTTAGAAAGGTGTGTTGCTCAAAAGAAATCAGCCATGGACATAATGAGTTAAATATAATAAAGATGGGCCGATGATGACGTCATATCTCATTGCTCATAGGGGAGATAATCAGTATTAATATTATTAATAACAATCCAAAATATTTTCTTAAGGAAAATATATTCAAATTGCATCCAACAGCCCTACGCATGCATTCATGCCACTGAATGATTTAGTAAACTCATACAAGACCATCAGAGAGAGCAGAAGGAAAAATCATAGGCAGTTAAAAATTAGTTAAATTTTCAAATAAATTGAATGCCCTCCTGCAACTCTCTCTCTTATACCTGAACCTTACTTAATATAGGTTTACTAATGTTGATGCGCGAGAGTGACATTCACCGCTCAAGCTGTGTCAGTTTTCATGAATTCCACATCATAGACCAAGGGGAAGAGTGCGAGGATTAATCCTCATTGCAGCTATGTATATATTTAACTATAAAAAAATTATTGGACAAAGACCGGCGGCAAGAGACTAACCACAAGAAGAGTGCCTGTGGACATACAAATCTGGTACACTGCCCTTTCTTGCCACTTAAGATCTTAATATAGTTTCATCCCAGTTTGTTGTCAGCTGTAGTTAAACAGCAGCTATTTTTGTTGTCAGACTGGATAATTATGCAACTATTTGTTTCCAGTCTAAAACCGTGTTGTTGTGAGAATATTAGCATAGCTGACAACAGACTGCCATTATTGCCAGCTTATTATACAATATTCTTTGTTTAACCCTTTAACACTCATATCTTCTTCAGTGGGCTTGAGAAATGTCCCTTTGCTGACCAAGAAGACTATTTTTGAAAATTTACCTGTGGAATGACTGGCTCGGTTATCGAGCCAGTCATTCCACAGGTAAATTTTCAAAAATAGTCTTCCCTTGGTCTACAAATGGGCATTTTCTATGAACAAAATTATATTTTCTTGACGAAATTCAAGGGTTAGAGGGTTAATGCCAGCTTAGCATCACACTATTGTCAGTTTATTAATTTTAGAATGTGAGGTCATTGTCAGACAGTTGTCATAATTTATCAATCAGCTGTCAGTTTATTGTCAGACACATGTTTTTGTAAAGGTTGTCAAGCTACACATAAGAGCGTAACTTTGCCTATATAATCCTCAGGGGAGACAATTCGCCATGGCGTTAGTGTGATCAGCCGGGCGGGGTTGAAATCCCTCTCAATTGTCAGCCGATCAGGTGGCTGATGAGCAATCGGTGGAAAAATAGCCAATCTCCTTCACTCCTTATTGTCTCTCTCTTCACAGGAGTATAAATAGGTACCAGTGTAAAAACTGGGGAAGTTACCAATAATAGATTGAAATAAAACCAGGCTAGATATGGCGTGAGACCTGGCATCAGAGACTTGATAGATGCCAATCAACCCAATACCTTATATAATCCTCACACCAATATTCGCAGGCTAGTAGAATCTGCCCCACAGTATTTCCCAATCACAATACCGTACAAGGAATGTACATATTCAAACATTTTTAACACTTTCACTGACAAATCACTAAAATAAGTACTTTTTTACAATATAAAACTTTTTCTGTTGAATATTTTGAAATTAATTTAACTGGAAGTTGTTGCTGCTTAATCAACAGCTTCCAGTCAAATTATTTTCAAAATATTCAACAGTTTCCCTGTAAACTAGCATTTAAAATGAGATATATAGGGAATTCATCGGTGGAAGAGTTAAAGACTTTGTTCTATCATATTCAAGGATTTTCTACAATCTTCACAGACTGTTGACCATTTTCTCGTGAGTTTTCAAATTTTCAGTCCTCATGACATATGTACTTTTAACACATCTTTGCTCAATTTAAGCATTTTCAAATTATTGCCTTAACAAATTGTTCTTCACATGCTATGATTCCAGTATTGAAAAACGTATTTTCCTCACTGGCATCACGATGAGCAAAATCTGCACCATTCTCCTCCAGACCAGCACAATTAGAGTCATGGCCATTGTACTAAAACGATAATATAATTTGAGCATGAGATTCACCAAATGTTCCATATTATCAGAGCCAGATTATGGCCAGCATCAGTTTGTTTCATGAATCTGTATTTGACCAAACATTTACAGTGGTTGTTTGAAAGCAATGTCATGAAGAATTTCACCCAAAAAGTACTAAATTTTAGGATATTTGTGCACTTTAGCTAATGAGAAATGCATTTACCATCTTAGGAGACTTTTATTGATTATCTCTATTGTGTGGACTGTGTGTGTGAATGTGTGCGTGCATGTGTGAATGTGTGCGCGTGCATGCATGCATGCGTGTGTGTGCATGCATGAGTGTGTGCATACATGTGCATGCATGCAGTTGGGTGCATTCGTGCCTGCATGCATGTAGTTGTGTGCATTCGTGTGTGCATGCATGTAGTTGTGTGCATTCATGCGTGCATGCATGTAGTTGTGTGCATTCGTGCGTGCATGCATGTAGTTGTGTGCATTCGTGCGTGCATGCGTGTAGTTGTGTGCATTCGTGCGTGCATGCGTGTAGTTGTGTGCATTCGTGCGTGCATGCGTGTAGTTGTGTGCATTCGTGCGTGCATGCGTGTAGTTGTGTGCATTCGTGTGTGCGTGCATGTAGTTGTGTGCATTCATGCGTGCATGCATATAGTTGTGTGCATTCATGCGCGTATGCATGTAGTTGTGTGCATTCAGGCGTGCATGCACATAGTCATAACTCTAGTGAGGCTAAAGCTTAGGCGGGAACTGGGGTTTCAAAGAAGTGAATAAATTTTCTGATCAAAAGGTCAAAGGTTATCGTCACCTAAATGAGGGGGGAGGCGAGGGAGGGGAGGACGGATGAGAAGCAAGAATTTTGTTCATTATACACCAGCAGAAGTATCTGCTGAACAAGGCAAACACTGCTTGATTTGAACTTACTAGCAGGACGTTGCTATATGTGAGTGACTACTGATGTCTCTCAAATATATAGACCCGATATCACAATTTCTTAACAATTCATGATGTATTCTAATGAACATTTTGAAGCAGCTCTCAGTCAAATATATTCTTAAATTGTTCACCAATCAGCAGTCGCAGATGATTGCCTGTATGTTGTGGTAGGCTAATGAAGTTTCTGGGGGAAAAAAGGGGTAATATATGTAGTGTTTTCTTATTGACATATTACTTAAGAGCTCATCAAATGCAGCAGCATAATACATGCACAGGATGATTCGGAAGCAGACTTTGGGATGATGGAAAGGGAGACTACTGTCAACCTACATGTATTTTTGAAGACTAGTTGTCTCAACCCTTTAATGGTCAAAATATGGTCAATAAAATTTAAATATTTTCTTATTGAATGGCCATTTACAGACCAAGAGAATAGAATTTTTTTTAATTTATCACTGGAATGACTGGCTCGGTTATTGAGCCACTCATTCCAGTGGTAAATTTAAAAAAATTATATTCTCTTGGCCTGTAAATAACCATTCTACAAGACGATAGCAAAAGGCCGGTTGTGGCCAGTATGACCATTAAAGGGTTAAAGAACCACAAGTTGGGCAAAAATCACTAATACGGTAAATGACCTGCGCTTAGTGAGCCGTCTTTGACACACTTTCCCATTAACACTTAAACAATCAAGCCAGCCTAAAATATGCTTTCTTCAGGTCTTGAGAAATGTCCATTGGCAGACCAAGAGACCATTTTTTTAAATTTACCACTGGAATGACTGGCTCGATAACCGAGCCAGTCATTCCAGTGGTAAATTAAAAAATATAATGTCATACTTTATATGAGAAAATTACAGTGCGATGGTACTTACGATAATAAGTTGAAAGTGTGATGAAGAATAATTGAAATGTGATATGAAGCGATCATCGAGACACACACCTCGTGATCAATATATGGTACTAAGCAATCACCATGATGGCATGTCACATCTACAAGCGTTCGATCCAGGAAACTTGGTTGTTGTGCAAACATGAGCCGTTGCCAGAATTTTGCGCGCAATATGACTAAGCAAATAGGTGAATCTTGTTACTTCTCCTGGCATCCACTTCTAAACATGAAATCTGTTCACAGAACATTGACATAACACAGCATCTATTATTTCTCATACAGTGCCTTCTTCGGATGATTGTTGACCGTCCAAATAGGACGCTTATTTTAATTCTGCGCACCAAGTCTCAGACCCAATTTATCATGATAATGTCTCCATAGATTGCATATCTATCACCGTCAATCTTAGCCATGTCACCCAATAACAAGTAGATACAACAAATACTTTATCCACAAAGAAATACTCTGGTGGATCTTTTAAAACTAATTTGACTGTAAGTTGTTGCATACATCAGATTGAGCAATAACTTCTAGTTAAATTAGTTTTCAAACTTTCAACTAATAATCTATATAGTTCCATTGAAATTATTGTTTTAAGGATGAAAGGTGAATTGATCAGTGAATGACAACACTCATTCAAATTTCTCACCCAAATTCCCTAGACCGTGCATACAAAACCCATATTATGTTAACCATTCCAATCTCCAAATCCATCCACCCACTTATCAATACATCAACCAAACAAACAACCTACCGTCTCACCTACTGACTGACCGACCAACCAATAGACCAACAGCTTGACCAACCGACTGAACGAGCCAACCAACCCACCTAAGCAAGCAAGCAAGCAAGCAAGCAACCAACCTTGAATATAAGTCTTGAATGAAATTAGAAATTACCTGGTGGTAAATACAATGTATGTTTTGTGCTGGTGTTTCTTGAACACAGGTGGTTAAAAAGCAACCCATCTTAGTCCTTTAATGTGCAAAATTGGTCAAGAAAATGTCACTATTTGCTTATTGAATGGCCATTTGAAGACCACAACTATTTTTTAATTACCACTGGAATTACTGGCTTGGTTATAGAGCCAGTAATTCTAGTGGTAAGTTTTCAAAAATAGTCTTCTATTAGCTTGCCAATTGGCATTCCTCACGAGCACTGAGACTGCTTTTGTCTGGCTTGATTAACAAGAGGCCCAAGGGGCCTGTGTCGCTCACCTGGAGCACCATCAATTTTTGTCAAAATTGTTGGTGGGTGGGTTAGTAGTCGTTTAAATTAGTTTGTGGACATTTTTGCAAGTGCAATATGGCCGTCAAACACGCTACATTTTGAATGGCCCACGGCGCCCAAGTTTTTTTTGACGGATCAACTTCCCTTGAACAGACTTTAATGGCCCTTAGTCCTTAATCATACCGCCCAAATTTTGGCTTGATCCCTTCAGTGGTTCTGGAGGTCGTTTTCAGGAAAACTAGGTCATCCAAGATGGTCGCCGAACCATTTGGTCAATCAAGTCCTCTTGAATAAACTTGGCTTACCTCTTGGCCTAGATGAAGATTCCCCAAGCGGTTTCGGAGAAGATTTTTAGACATTTCCTAAAATCGGCCAAAATCCAAAATGGCCACCGGGCAAATTGGCCGATCGGGTTCATTTGAACAAACTTGGATCCCTATGCCCTAAGGATGCTTCCTGCCAAACATAATTGAAATCGGCCTAGTAGTTCCCGAGAAGACATTTTAAATTTCCCATTGCTTTAGCATGGGAGCTTTTGACGAGAGAATTATCCAAGATGGCCATCGAACTGTTTATCGACAATTTCAAAAATTGCAAATTTAAGCTCAGAATACCCAAAAACACATATAGAACCAATTTTGGCCTCAAACTCCATCAAATAAAAAAAATCCAATATGGCCACCAAACAGGCTACATTTTGATTGGCCCACGGCGGCCATGTTTTTTGACGGAGCAACTTCCCTTGAACAAACTTTAATGGCCATCAGTCCCTGATCATATCTCCCAAATTTCAGCCTGATCCCTTCAGCGGTTCTGGAGAAGTTGTTTTCGGGGAAAATAGGTCATCCAAGATGGTCGCCGAACCATTCTGTCAATCAAGTCGTCTTCAGCAAACTTGGCTTACGTCTTTCCCTAGATGAGGTTTCATAAGTTTTGAATCGATTCCCCAAGCAATTTCGGAGAAGACATTTCCTAAAATCGGCCAAAATCCAAGATGGCCACCGGCCAAATTAGCCGATCGGCTTCATTTGAACAAACTTTGATACCTATGCCCTAAGAATGCTGCCTGACAAATATAATTGAAATCGGCCTAGTAGTTCTCCAGAAGAAGACATTTTAAATTTTCCATTGCTTTAGTATGGGCACCTTTGGTGGGAAAATAATCCAAGATGGCCACCAAACCGTTCATCCGACAGTTTCGAAAATGGCAAATCTGAGCTCAGAACACCCAAAACCATATATAGAACCAATTTCAGCCTCAAAATCCATCAAATAAAAAAATCCAATATGGCCGCCAAACACGCTACATTTTGATTGGCCCATGGCGGCCATGTTTTTTGATGGATCAACTTCCCTTGAACAAACTTTAATGGCCCTTAGTCCCTGATCATATCTATAAAATTACCGCCTGATCCCTTCAGCGGTTCTGGAGGTCGTTTTCAGGAAAACTAGGTCATCCAAGATGGCCACCGAACCATTTGGTCAATCAAGTCTTCCTGAACAAATTTGGCTTACCTCATTCCGTAGATGATATTTCATGAGTTTTGAATCGATTCCTCAAATGGTTTCGGAGAAGATTTTTAAAGACGTTTCCTAAAATCGGGCAAAATCCAAGATGGCCGCTGGCCAAATTGGCCGATTGGCTCCATTTGAACCAACTTGGATCCCTATGCTATAAGGATGCTTCCTGACAAATATAATTGAAATTGGCCCAGTGGTTCTTGAGAAGAAGTCGTTTAAAGGAAAAGTTGACGGACGGACAGACGGACACATGACGGACGGTCGCCACGTCATAAGCTCACTTGGCCTTTCAGGCCAGGTGAGCTAATAAAAGGTTAACACTTTCAGGACGAAACCGGCCAAGACCGGCCTCTACAGAGGTCTTGAGAAATGTCCATTTGCAGGCCAAGAGAAGACTATTTTTTGAAAATTTACCACAGGAATGACTGGCTCGATAACCAAGCCAGTCATTCTAGTGGTAAATTTTCAAAAATAGTCTTCTCTTGGCCTGCACGTGGACATTCAATAAGTAAATATTTTAATTTTTTTTAACAAATTTAGTCATTAAAGGGTTAAAGGTGGCCAGTATAGAGTCTGTTTCTGAATTCTCACCATTACCACTAGATCAATATTGTGAAGGAGACGCCATGTAATTTATGAAAGGACATTCATATCCTCATTCATTCTCCATCTTCTCATCGGTTGACGCATTTACTTTTCTTATTTTGCGCCATTCCTTGAATGGGTCCAGTTGCGCTAGTTCTAATCTCAACTGAGTAGATACTGTTGTTAACAGCAATAAAATTTTAGACAAAATTTCATCTACAAATAAAAAGTCAGACAGGGTTATTCAACAGTTATTAAGTTCAATAACTTGAAATAATTATGTTTAACTTGGATTATGGTGGCCGAATGCAAGGGTATGGCTCGAGACATGTACAGACTGATTGATATTGGAAGCGATTCAGAGATCTATTGTAAAATCATGAACAAGTTCATTGACCAATTAGATTCAAGTGTCAAATGGAGCGATGGATGGACAGCAGACACTGGCCCATTCTCGCCAGATGAGTTAAAACCTTTGATTTTTATGCTACAACTCCATCTACAGGGATGTAACCGACAAAATTGGGTTACAATCAGCCTAGTTCTTGACTGGGAAATGCTTTAATGAACATGGTTGATGGGAAGAGAGATGCATAAACAACGGAAGGACTGAAGATGAATATCCATCATGGGGTCCTACTCTGATGACGAAGGTTACTTGGCTAGTAATGGACCAATACTGGGCCATATACATAGCCATCATCAGATGAATGCAAAAAATCATAGAGAAATTGGGGCATAATCCATCCTTCAACCAGAAGATGTTACAGAGATTTTCAATGGAGGAATCAAGTTTTACCTATGCCCCGCCCATGCCTACCTACAAGCTTCACCAATGCCTTGCACGTGTTGGGAGCAATCGATCACTGCACTCTATGAATCTCAATTTCCAGAAAGCTCTACAAGTAAGCGCCCAGTCAAATTAGTTTCAAAATATTCAACAGAATGTTTATTAAATAGTAAAGACGTACAAGTCGCACAACTTGACAGTCTATTTAAAGCGTTTAAGACGGACTAAATCATGTCATTCATAACTTAATTGATTGTGACGACGTAGCTCATTATATCGACCAATCAGAATGCTTCTGCCCAATATCTGCTAGCCCATATGTTGTTGGAATCTGCTGTAGCAAGATGTTTTAATTAGATGCAGGAAAGTTTCAAAAGTTTACTTACTTAAAGTTGTTTAGATGGGAAAAATTGTGTTTTAAGTTCTTTTGAGTGAAGCTTAGTGAGATATTGGTGTGCTATCATACTTCTTCGTGGAAAGTTATAGGATGGATTTTAAAGTTATTGACTTCGTTATGGCCAATGAGGCTGATTGCGACGCCATTTTGGAAGGTCTAGACAAAGACTTGACAATATCGGGAAATGAGAAGTGCAAATGTGCTAAGACTGGGGCTAAAATTAAGAACAAGTCAACTAAGATGAGGCCCCAGGGCAAGGACTCTGAGAAAGTGTCGACATGTGCTGGGATGACCACTAGCGTGGCGTCACCAGGTGATGATGTCAAAAATGTATCTCAGAAATTTTCAGATTGGAAGTACGCCCTTGACGCAATGGCGGAAAATTTAGAATGGTTAGTTTCCTCAATTACGAGCAATTTTCCCAATGATGGCGAGGAGGATGAGTCTGAAGATACACTTCCCCAGGAGGTGGATGTTTCCACTGTTGCTGACCAGCCCTTGAGTTCTGGGGGTTCAGATGAGGCGGGGATTATTGGGAAGATGAATGGATTGAAGATGAGATGTGAAGTTTAAAGAGAAAAGTCCACTATATCTGCGGCCGGAAAATTGCCAGTCGCTTGTCATTACGCTTGTAAATGAGGAAATCTGGCGAAAGCGTGATTCATCAGCTCGGAGCCGAGACTGTGCTTTGCAGCGAATCCAAGGAGCAATTGTACGGGGCTTGACCCGATCGTGCAGATAGCGGATACACTTGTTCGCGGAATGAGGTCAGGCGAGAGTTTAGATTCGGCCAAATTGTTAAAGAAAGCGATGGATGCTATTGGCTTAATTTCACACGGATATGTTGAACTGAATTTGCGGAGGAGAGAGTTAAATCAGCCGGAGTTAAATTTTGAATTTAAATCTCTGTCAGTGATTAAAATTCCATTTACATCATACTTATACGGAGACAAACTTCCCAAAGACATTCGTAATATTGAGGAAGTGAATAAAGTTGGTGTAAAAATCGGGAAGCCACGATCCAGGGAGCGGTTTCATCCATATCAAGCATACGGGGATAAATTCCGGGCTGAGAAGCGGTGGAAGAAATCAGGCTTCAAGAATTAGTTAGGGAACTGGGGAGGGCAGAGACGCGGACAGCCACAGAGAAATGTTCTCCCCAACCAGCAGTTCAACGAGAGGAGAGAGCATGTGCAGTACAGACCGGGAAGCAACAGGCGACCTTTCCGGAAGTAAACAAACAGGTGCATCTTAGCGATAAATTCTATGCCGGAAATGTCAAGAATTTTTTAACAGCCTGGGAAAAACTTACTACTGATAAGTTTATTCTCGACACTGTGGCTGGTTATGCAATTGAATTTGATAATATTCCTCAACAAACCTGGCTCCCTAGACCATTGAGATTTAATGATGAGGAAGCTAAACTGGTAGGTGAAGAGGTTACCAAATTTATTGAGAATGGGATCGTGGAACCAACCCCCTCCCCCCCCCCCACACAGACACCCCCATTGCGGGTTGGTCTGTTGTTTTATTAACCACTATAAAAACATACTTACCGTTCAATCACTACTTGCTAAATCAATTATCTGCATTTAGCTACCAGAATAAGATTTTTATGCTTGCATACACTCCCCCCCCCATGCCTATTCCTATAAATATGGACCCTCAACCAGGCTACTGGTTAGGTCCATTTCCAGTATATTAACTGATATAGACTGGCACCAGTCTGTACTCACTCCATAGTGACGCCTGTCACTAAGCGCGCTTGCGCATGTGCACTGGAGCTCAACCAGGAAACAGATTCACTTTTCTGAATTTAAGTGCCAAATATTATAGGCAAATTCTCAAATCAATTCCACGCGGGGTGGCTGAGGCCGGGTCGTAGTGATTGAATGGTAAGTATGTTTTTATAGTGGTTAATAAAACAACAGACCAACCCGCAAGGGGGGGGGGGGGGGGGGTCTGTGGGGGGTTGTTATTACACGACAAGAACATTCATTACCGTTCAATCACTACTTGCTAAACCCGTAGATTTGGTCAGTGCCCCACTTAAAACATTAGGTGGGAGGCGATTTGAGAAACAACAAACAAGGATAAAAATCAAACCAATCTTATCCAAATGTTAATAACATAACATAATAGTGCATTTAAATCAATCACATAGTGATTATCAAATAAGGAAAACCTGAACTTAGAGATAAATAAAAACCAAAATAAACTCTCACCATTTCTTAGACGCACAGTTTTAACGAAAATGACGAGATGTGCTTGGTAAATGGTCTTCAGCTATTTTGGTTAAAATCGTAATATTACGAAAGAAGGAGGCTGCTGCACTCTGATCTTTCAGATAAAAGGTTGTAAAAGAGGATTCAGATTTTCATCCTGCAACCTGCATGACTTCATCTAAATACGAACCGGCAAAAAGTGCAAAAGAGGAAGCCATTCCTCTAACATCGTGAGCTTTAATATGGGAGAGATTAATTTATTCCGGAGACGCAATCTCGTAACAAAGCTTAATCGTCTCCCAAATCCATCAGAATATCGTAAACTTTGAGACCGGCTTAGATAACTCTTCCGCATAAGAAAACCATAAAAGGGACGGATCAAATCTTTTGAAATCAGTTCGCTGTTTGTACATTCTTAATGCCCTAACAGGACAGCAGAGTTTGTCAGAAGGCGAAAAAGACGATAATGATTTTTAAATGATCGGACTAGCAGGAAACCGGTTAGACTGAGTTTTAGATAAAAAATCCCCTCCTGAAACTATAAATCTCTCCCTTTCAGCAGCAAAAGCACGAATTCTGAATGCCTGCTAGCAGAGGCCGTTAATACTAATAGAGGAAAGAGGTTCAAAATGACGGCCTGCCAGCACTTGAAGAACCAAAGCCAAGCTCCATGAAGGTAAAGGCTTAGCTATCGGAGGACGAATATTGCCTAGACCTCTAATAAAAACTATTAAAGGTCTTAGTGTCCTTGACATCGGCATACAGAAGGCAAAAAAAAAGAAGATGCCAGAGAAAATCTATATCCCCTAACCGTATTAGCTGATCAATGTAAGGAATCAAAGAGATATGTTAAAAAGCCTAATACTTGGAAACAGAATCGGGCACGAGACCCTGGTCTGAACACTATTCTCCAAATATTTTAAGTCGACACTTGTAAACTCTGCGGGTCGACTCTCTTCTGGAAGAATCGATAATTACTGGAGATCTTGAAGAAACTTTATTCTCGTAGACTTTAGTTTCGATATTCTCCAAACACACAGACTCAAGATTTCTGGGTTTGGATGAAGACACAGACCTCTTACTTGAGACAGAAGATCCTGGGAGAATGGAAGAAGATGAGGGAAGTCTACCAGGAGATCTAGGTCTACAAACCAAATCCTCTTTGGCCAAAAAGGAGCTATAAAAGAATCTCGCAGATTTGTTCTTTGACATTCTTCAACAATAACCAGAACTCTAGATAAGCTTTTCAATAATTGGGTGATTCACTCTTAGAAATTTTGTAAATTGGGTTTCTTTGGATTTAATTGGGTTATTATACATTATTAGCAAGAGAACTGAAATTAATTGGGTGATTTTCTATTTCAGTACTCATGATGTTAAGAATTAATTGGGTGATTGGCAATTTTTATTGGGTGGAAACGCAAAAACCCTGCTTATCTAGAGCTCTGACACTAACGGAATCAAAATCGTTGGAGGGAACGCATAGACGAACATTCCTGTCCAAGACTGAGACAGGGCATCCACTGCCAGGGCTTGACTGTCCGGAAAAAGAGAGATGTAAGAGGAGATCTGAGCATTCAGAGATGTTGCAAACAGATCTACCAGAGGACGATCCATAAGACTGAAAATCGCTTTGACAACCGACCTCTTTAACTGCCACTCTGTGTGGGCGAATTTGCTGGGACGTGACAGTTGGTTCGCAAGAAAATTCAGACTGCCTGGGACATGAGAAGACACTAGAAGAATCTGATTCTTGCGACACCATAAGAGAAGTAGTCCAGTAAAACTACAAATTAACCCAGAACAAATTGCAACAGAATTTATTTCTTTTCTGCGGCATTCATGGGACTGCCAGGTGTCACATATCAAAAGTCCTCAGAAATCCCTCGATGGGAAAGTGGGTAAATTCGCATATTTAGCTACCGCCATTATCCGAATAATGAAACTTCCCTTACCTGCTTCATTCCGCAAATAAACGAAGTAGAAATGTTGTCTAAGCTCTGAATTTCATGGTCACGGAAGACAGTAAGCAATTGGCAATATTGCCTTGAACCACTTGTACAAATTCTCCAAACCACAGATTAAATATGGTTGTATGCACAGGGCCGGGGTTATTTAAAAAAATTATATTTAAAGTAAGTTTAATTTTGTTTTTCGCTTTTAAAACTTTATCTAAAATAAATTGCATTTTAATTTTCACTTTTATCTCACAATTTGAATAAATTTCTATACAATTCAATCAGAATATGGACATGGATTTAGATACATGCGTTATTTGTAACCAGAGCCTAGAAAATGGCTCACAAACTGTTAAGCTTCGAGTTAAAGGCTGTGACGGTATTAACAATGCTAGCAGAGCCCGTGAAAGCGATGTCATAGCTGAAGTAGGACAGAGGGTTCATGTAAAATGTCGACGGGAGTTCATTGATCCCAAGCGGATTGCCCGTGACGCAGAGAAAATTGAACAATCTCCGCCACCCATGCGAACACTCCGTTCAGAAAGTCCAACATTCAATTTTAGTGAACATTGTTTGCTATGCGGATACCCTGCAAAAATTCAAGATGGAAAGAAACGTGGCTATGATATTTATCCAGTAAGTACTCATGACTTTCAATGTAGGATCGCCGAGGCCTGTCAGCAGAGAAAAGACGAATGGGGCAAACTTGTAGCTGGGCGGCTTGCCTTCACACCGGATTTATGCGTTGTCAATGCAGTATACCATCAAAGCTGCAGCGTAAATTTTCGAACCATGAAAAATATCCCTCGGCTGCACTCATCTTGCTCATCCCAAAAACATGGAAGGCCAGAAGACTTGGACAGAGTAAGAGCATTTAGTGCGACAATGGCATTTCTTGAAAATAATGATGATGAGCAGCTGACCCTGCACGACCTCGTTAATAAAATGCAAGAGTATCTCGATGATAAAGAGAATAAAGCATACAGTACAATATACATGCAGGATAAAATAAAAGATAATTATGGCGATGAAATATTTATTAGCACTGTGAATGGTAAGCCAAACGTTGTTGCCTTTCGTTCTAAAGCATCTACTATTTTGACTGACTTCTATAAGGAACAGAAGAGAAAGGATTCCAAATCAGAGAGCATGCTAATCATCCAGAAAGCTGCCAAACTACTTAGACACGATATTAAGTTAATTGATTCATGCACATCATCTGAAAGCTATCCATCAAGGGAGCAAATGAGCGACCCAGTAAAGGCATTGAATTATTTACCAGAGACACTGCGGGAATTATTGCGGATTTTGTTTACTGGAAAAGACACAGAAATGAAACAGGCATCAGTTGGACAGGCTATTATGCAAGGAACTCGTCCTAGAGTTATTTTGGCACCTTTGCAGTTTGGGCTGTCATGTGAGATGCACCATAAATTTGGATCTAGATTTATTGTTGACACCTTGTACAAGCACGGATTTGGATGTTCATACGCGGAGATACAGAGGTTTGAGCGCAGTGCATCACTTCATGGTGGAGATCTACCACAGCCATTATCAGGCGAATTCATTCAGTTTGTTGCCGACAATGTGGATCACAATATTTGCACAATAGATGGGCATAATACATTTCATGGAATGGGAATCATTGCATCTGTTACACCAGGAAACCTTTCGTGCAAACTTATTCCAAGGATAAATGTAACATCTGAAGATATCAAGCAAGTTGGCAAGATCTGTATCAGGAACTTTGAGTCTCAGCATACCAGGAACTTCCCATTGACCTTTAAGGAGTTAACTGTGATGGAACAAACAGACCCAACAGCTGACATTGACATCCTCTGGGATTTCTCTTTGTTTCTGCGTTCAAGGAGACAGTCATGGTCTGGCATGATGCAAACTGTTCACCAAGGAGTTTATCCAGGTAAATCGTCTGTTATTTTCCTTCCGATGATAGATCTAGAGCCAAGTAACATGACCTGCATCTTTTCCACTTTGACTTATGTTTGTGAACAGGCAAACCGATACCATGTTGCACCCGTGATTACATTTGATCAGCCCTTATTTTGGAAAGCTATGACTATCATAGAGATTGAGCCGAGCTGGAGTCCATTAAAGCAAATTATTCTAAGACTCGGAGGTCTTCATATGGAGATGAGCTTCCTTGGCTGCATTGGTCACTTAATGGCAGGAAGCGGTCTTGCGCCTATTCTAGAGGTAGTCTATGCTGAGAATGCTGTCAAACACATTCTTAGTGAAAAGGCAATTTCTCGAGCAGTTCGAGGACACCTCATGGTTTTTGCTTCTCTCAGTACAATCTTGATTGCAAATGCATACAACCTACCACTACCTACAATTGCAGATGCTGAAGTTGACACAGTAGAATATTCCGCTGCAATGCATTCAAAAGAATTGTTTGACAATGATGATAATGTTGCAGGACATGAAACGATTGAAAGTTCCCTAAATAAGTCTGGTTAAAGTTGGAGAGCTCTATGATGACATTATCAAAAATCCGTATGTAGCTACAAGATTGTCCTCGGAAAATACATTACATGATGTCAAGGACAAACTAGACTCAGAGAAGGTGGTCATGAAAGATAAGAGGACTGCACGACTCTGGCTTTTGTATATGGAGTTGGTTGACATTCTGCGCAAATTCATTAAGGCAAAACGAACTGGTGATTGGAACATGCACCTTCAGACCGTTCGTGAGATGCTTCCATATTTTGCAGCCGCTGGGCATAATCTGTACGCCAAGTCTGCATATGTATATTTACAAAAGATGTTAGAAATACCTGAAAGTCATCCAGATATACACACCAGCTTCCTCAATGGTCATCATGTCATTCATCGAAGTGATAGGTATTGGGCAGGGTTATCTACTGATCTAGTTATTGAGCAGGTCCTTATGAGAAGTGTAAAGTCAAGTGATGGTCTAACACGAGGTCGTGGAATGACAGAACTTCAGCGTCTTGTTTGGTTGTTGTCTATGTCCGCATGTGCAGATGTGTATAATGCAATGCAAGAGCTCTCTGGGGTAAACTGTGATTCAAGTGAACAACACAAAGATTCCACACAATCTCGAATAAAGCGTGATATGGATGATACTTACAAAATTCTCAAAATCCTTAGTGAACTGAATCCATTTGGACCAGACCCTTCTCTTAGAGGACTTGTTAGTGGATTGTCTGCACATGAATCAGTCAATGTTGACGATGCTAAAGATATTGGAGAATCAATTATTAATTCGATGTGTGGCCAATGTGTATCAAGCATTTCGTTCCAGAGAAAGAGACAAGCTATTACCTTAGCATCCAAAACATCTCTCAAGATTGATGATGAATGTGTACAAATTGATCCACAACTCCTATTTCAAAGACTCAGTTTAATTGCTACAAATGGATCAAAAGGGAATCCAGCATCTTATTTTGAGTATGAGTTGTGCACTCATCCGCCCGCACTCTTTGATAATTCATCTCTTCCATGGGAAGCAAATAAGCCGGCACTTGCTGATGCATTGTGGAAATTAATTCAAAATGAAGATGCAGTCCTTCCAGATTCTGTCCACTATGTGCTTGATGGAGGAGCTCTATTACACCGTGTTCCATGGCAGCGTGGAGAGACATTTGCAAATGTTTGTCAAAGATATGTAAAATATTGCATAAGCAAATATGCAAAGTCTACAGTAGTTTTTGATGGTTATGACCAAGGCCCAGACATAAAAGGTGTAACACAAAAGAGGCGAACTCGTGGATCAGGCGCAACTGTTGTACTGACTCCGCAAACAGTTGTAACTCTGAGTAAGCCTGATTTTCTTAGTAACAAGCAGAACAAACATCGGTTCATATCAATCTTAAGTTCATCTCTCGAACAGGCTGGATGCTTAACGATAAAGGCAAGCGGTGATGCTGATGTCTTAATTACGCAAACGGCTATCTTGGCTTCAAAGTCAACAAATACTGCTCTTGTTGGAGACGATACCGACCTACTGGTGTTGCTTCTATACCATACTGATATGAATGGCTGTCAGCTATTTTTCAGACCAGAGCCAAAGCAAAATGCAAAGAAACCCCGACTGTGGAATATCAAAATGGCAAAGGAAAAACTCGGGTTCTGTTTGTGCTCACAGCTGTTATTTATCCATGCTATCCTTGGCTGTGACTCAACATGTAGGCTTTATGGAATTGGAAAATCTGCATCCCTTAGCAAAATCCAGTGCTGCAAAGAACTCTCTCAAATTGCTGAAGTGTTTACAATGAGTAATGCGAAAGATGACGTGATAAAAGCAGGTGAGAAGGCAATGCTTATTCTATACAATGGCACTTCAATGGATAGTCTAGTTGCTTTGCGGTACAAGCGATTCAGGGAGAAGGTTGCAAAAAGTTCCAAGTATGTTGAAGCACGAGATTTACCACCAACACCCGCATCCGCAAAGTTTCACAGTCTTCGCGTGTACTACCAAATTCAAGTTTGGAGAGGAGATGCTGGAGATATGGATCCAACAGAATGGGGCTGGAAAGTTCTCAACCACCAAATGCTGCCTGTTAAGACTGACATGCTGGCAGCACCTGACGATTTACTGTATTCATTTAGATGCAGCTGCAAAACTGGCTGTGAATCAAAGAGATGCACCTGTAGAAAACATGGGCTCAGCTGCACATCCGCCTGCGAAGACTGTAAGGGTCTCAGTTGCTCGAATTCAATAACGCTCATTGAGGAAGATGACTTGGATAATTGATGCAAGATGAAATTAGTAGAAACCAGGTACCTATGCCATACTATTTCATCTTAGCTTAGCTTAGAAACACACAATACCGTGACATAATAAAATATAATATGTATTGTATCAATATCAATGATGGTATTAGGTAAATTCATGCAAGTGGCATAACACAATACATTTAATTTGTGGAGAATATGTCAATCGTATTCATTTATTACTAAAAAAGTCCAAAAATACCCAGTCACACATATATTAAATACCGGTTTTAAAGAAATAAAGAAAAATGGATTTTTCAGGTGAAATGGCCCAAATCTGGTAATAATTATGCAAATTTTACCCTTTCCCCTATTGGTATTTTGGAGGACTTTTGATATGTTGGGCGAGGTAAAAAAATTCTGTTGCAATTTGTTCCGGGTTAAAATATTTTTGGCCTAGATTGACTGGACTAAAGGTTCCATACTTCTAGACAAAGGAGGGATGACCGTGTACCTCCCTGCCTGTTGATATAAGAGATCACTGTCAAATTGTCCGACCGAATTGAGACTTTGAGACCTATCACAAGATCGGACCATGAAAGGAGAGCCTTCTTCACAGCACACAATTCCAGAATGTTGATATGTGCTGTCGACTCCTCCAGGGACCAAAGACCGGAAACCGACAGGGAGTCCCAGACCGCTCCCCATCCCTCCTGAGAAGCGTCTGTGAAGATAATCGCCTGAGGGGAGGACGTTACCAGTGGAACACCCATCAGAAGCAGAGAACGATCTTTCCAAAAATCAAGAAGAGGGATCAAATGTTCTCTGATGGGAATCTGATGGTAAATAGAGTGAACCGACTGCTTCCAAAGGGACATTAAATACATTTGGAAGGGTCTTCTCATCGGCGTCACCCATGGAATAACATTCTCTATGCTGACCATCAAACCTATCACTCTTAGCAGAAATCTTGCTCAGACCATGGAAGAAGAAGACAGGATTTCCATTGCCACTGATAAAGCCTCTATTCTTGGATCTGAGGGGAAGACTAGACCCTGGGCCAGATCGAAAGAAACGTATAGATGCGTGAAGATTTGAGAGGGACCTAGGCTTGATTTCTTTAGATTTAAAATCCACCCTAGGTTGCATGCCAGACTGCAAACCTCTGGAAGAATTCCTGAGAGAATTGAAGAAGACTTACTTTACTAACCAATCGTCTATATAATCGTGGAGATGGCTAGAATGACTAGGCGAGAAAAAGAAAAGGCGCCGTGGTCAGGCCAAAAGGCATGGTGTACGAAACTGCCAAGCTCGATCTTAGTAAGCAAATCTCAGGAATTTTCTGAAGGAAGGGTAAATGAAAACATGAAAGAAGGCGTCATTTTGGTCGATGGAAACGACCACATACCCTGATCTAGACTGGAAATGATCTGGGAGATGGGTTCCATCTTGACTTGAGTAAGAATCATGAGATTTAATCATGACATACCCCCTTGTTAAATTAAAATTAATGCAGATTTGAATGTTTCAGAGTGAATAGAGATCATTTCACTAAGATTTAATGACAGGGTAGGAAAACCTACCCTAGGCTGAACGCTCTCATGTATATATAAATTCTTTAGAATTAACATAATTCACAAAGAAAACAAACATGATAATGGCAAAATTGTCAATTGAAAGGACCAGAGGAGACAAGAAAGAAGAATTAGAAGAGGAAAGAGCCGACACAAAAGAAGGAAGGTCTATAGAAAACTTGTCCTTAAAAGGAAGAGAAAGAGTCTAAGCAATCCACCAGTGAGCCAGGGACCAGTCATCCGAAGAGACCCTGACTGGACAAAATCTCCTCAGCCCTGACCGACTAGGGAATAGAAGAATAAGAAGAAGGATTAGGAGATGAAGAAGAAAAAAGATGAGAAGAGTCACCAGAGGCCATAGAATCAACAGTTCAAATGGAAAGAGGAGAGCAAGGCCTCATGGAAGCTAGAAGAGAAGAAAACTGTAAAGAATCAGAAAAGGAAAACGATTGATCAGAAGGAATGTGAACAGATACAACATCCTGACCAGAGGACATGGAAAGAATAGAGAAAAAAGCTGACATGAAAGAATGAACACGGGACGAATCCCTAAAAACAGAAAACAATGAGAAAACCAGACCGTAATCAACAATTAGAAACTCAAGCTCAAAAGAAAGAACGAGAGAAACAATCGGATCAAGATGATCAAAAGAGGAAGAAGAGGAAGGAGGAAGAGAGGAATTAAGAAGAATGGAAGATGAAGAGGAAAGAACAGGACCAGAAGATCCCTGGAGAGGATTGATAGAAGATTAAATATGGGAAAACCCCAGAGGGAAAAAAGAAGGAAGACAGAGAGAGAGAGAGAGAGAAGAAGGAGGACATGACTAGAAGAAAACTTTAGAAGGAGAAGAGGCAGAGGATGAAGGAAGAGACCTATACTTATCTTTACTCATTATTATTAAAGACCTAGAACCAATATTATCATCTTGTAAAGATGGATGTCATTGAGTTTGATATGCTAATAAAAGGAATGATTGATAGAATGATACTGAATCCGGGAACAGCTGGATGTTAAATACACAAAACACTAATACTAGATTATGATTAAACACTACGGGATGAATCACGAAACAAAACGCTGAAAAACAGAGGCGATATAAAATCTAAGCAAAAAGACTCACTTAAACCATGACTGGGACAACGCAGAAGAAAAAACTTGGCTTTTATTCCTTCTTCCTTCACCATAATCTTATTTCTCTATTCTCAGCATTTTATAGCTCTTGTAATCATTAATCTTAGAGCCATTCTCTTCCCTATGAATCCACTACTGAATCTTTTCCTTTCAGCGCCTGTCAGAATTAGACTAAAAATTACGCTAGAAACAGGGATTTTCTTCAAGAAATTAACTCCCTTTGGATAAAATAAATATGTCAACCTGCCGACATAAGAGGAAAAAAGGGCGCGAAAAAAGGCTGAACGGCCCGAAGACAACTGGCCATCTAAAGTTGGATGAAATTAAAAATTATGTATCTAGCGATAATGCGTAGAATACAGACTGACTTATCGACTGCAACAAAAAACCCATCCGGCAACCAGTCGGAAGAGTCTTTAATTATGTTGAAAAGTTTCATTGATAAAAGAATAAATGCTGAATATCCAAGAGAGACTTCAAGATTGGCAATGTCTCGGAATTAATATTTTCAGCGATTAAACATTCCGAATTTAAAAACACTTACTGAAATAAGACTAACTCTTAGGAAAGATGATGACTAGATCCTGGGAAAGACAAACCTGGAATCTCAGTAAGAGCTATCACCGGAAATCCAAAAAAGGAAAATAGAAACGGAAGTTAATCATAGAACACCATGAAACCGGTAATGACCCTCTCCCCGGATGTACGAATCTGGAAGTGAAAAAATAGGAAACGGAAATGCGCAAAGCGGAAGAAGAAAACCGGAAACTGAACCCGGATGTACAGTAAAAAACAGAATAAGCAAAGGAACCCGAAATACGCAAAACCGGAAGTCAGACCGGATACGGAAAGAACGGAGGTAGATCCGGAAAACGGAAGTAACCCCTGTCCTGAGGACGGAAGTCTATCCGGATCTGAATGACCCGGAAGTACACCTCTAGAACCAGAAGCGGAAGTGTACAGACAGGAATCCAAAGCGGGAGCGCTTCTACCGGAAGACGAAAAATAATAGGAGTACACAGACCCTGGATATCCGGTATGACCGGAAGCGCTGCTAAAACTGGAAACGGAACTAGGAAACGGATCTTGAAGACCCGGATGTCCTACAAAAACGGAAGTCATACCGGAAACGGGGACGGAAGTAAACCAGTCCCGAGGACCCGAGTCCACGACAACAGAACCGGAAGAACTAGCAAGGCTAGAATGCGAACTCTTAGCTATAGGCGACCTACGGACAATCTTGACCGGTGACCGAAAAACTGGCATTAGCATAAGGCTTTAGGACGTTAGCTTCCGCCTCCACCACCACTGCTGAGGGTTATGCCTATCACCCTCAAGTCTAATGTGGATTTGACCTGGTGACCTGCACAAGCTCACCTTCGAGAGCTTTGTCGCACTAGACATTAGTTTTGGAGACCTAATAACTTGCATTGACGTCAGAGGGATCGGTTTCCCCCATTTGCGGGAACGCCCGCTAGCCCTCGGGCTATCGTCGGAACCAGAAGAAACTTCCTGTTTCTTGGCCTCCATGATGGCAGAAGATATCCTTTCGTCTAAAGATTTAGTCAAAACTGCAGCGAAGGATTCAAATCTCGCAAATAAAGATAACACAGCTTCCGAATTCGCCGAAGACGCCACCCCCCCACCTCCGTTGCTGCTGGAATAGACATATTAGAATATTGCAAAAGACACAGCTTTTGTCTTACTAGCAACGGAGGTAGGGGAAGGACGACCAGAGGGCAGCGCTGTAAGGACGAATAATCCTTAATGAAAAACTTAGATACGAATGCAGACAACCCTATGCAAAACCCGCACATCGATGTGGGGGCACATGTAGTGCATTTAAAACAGACATGCCCTCCATACTCCACAGAGTGAACTCGTTCACAGATTGAGGACGTGCACTTGATTTATCGTTCGTTAAAACACTCTTAAAAACGAAAAAAGATTACGAAAGAAGCATACAGCTTAGAATTTCGATAACGGGAGTCTAGAAACATGCAAACGCCTTTCTAAACGCCTTTCAAAGAAAGGCCGGAAAGTTCAACTTCAAGATTGTTTTCTATCATAGGGAAATAAACGTAATTCCTTGTCTTCTTCTTCTTTTCGTTCGCTGATCATACCACCAGTCCTGTGAGTGACTATCAACATGATCATAAGCGCTAAGTGCATGGATCCATGGTTTATTAGAGTGCGCCGTGCAGCCTGGAACCTCCGTCTTCAGCACTCAAAGTTTCTGTCAGGGTTACCTCACCCTTACCACCTTTAGTCGCCTCTTACGACACGCAGAGGATACGGAAGGTGTATTCTAAGCCCCACCTACAGGGCAAATAATTTCTTGTAAAGCACTATTTTTTCTTTTAACTGAAAGTGATTAAGGGCCCACTGGAGTAATAGAGTGTTTTTATATGATGATGACTTAGGCATATTAATGTTGTTACCACGAAAACGAAACCCACGAAAACCGTTAACATTTATATACATAGTTATACAGTTCAAGATAACCACGAAATACTTCCAAACACATAATTTTGGGAGGATAGACTTCATAGTAGGCATATCTTAGCGTGAGGAAGTCCTTCAATAGTAAGCTGACACAGCGCAAAGCTATAAAAACTTTCTGATAATATTTGTGCAGTTGTTCTGCTTGCAGAATAATTGAAAAGTGAATCTGTTTCCTAGTTGGGCTCCAGTGCGCATGCGCAAGCGCGCTTAGTGACAGGCATCACTATGGAGTGAGTACAGACTGGTGCCAGTCTAGATCAGTTAATATACTGGAGATGGACCCAACCAGTAGCCTGGTTGAGGGTCCATATTTATAGGAATAGGCATGGGGAGGTATATGCAAACATAAAAATCTTATTCTGGTAGCTAAATGCAGATAATTGATTTAGCAAGTAGTGATTGAACGGTAATGGATGTTTTTGTGGTGTAATAACAACATCAGATGTGAAGGAGAATTTATCTCTAATGTTTTTCTGAGACAAAAGAAGAATGGATCATATAGACGTATCTTAAATCTCTCAGAATTGAATAAGTTTGTCACTTATCACCATTTTAAAATGGAGACAATCCACTCGTTGGTGAATTTAATTAGTGAGAATTGCTACATGACATTCTTAGATTTGGAAAATGCATATTATTCCATTCCCATTCATGATAATGACAATACCTAAGATTTTACTGGCAAGGTGACCTTTTGCAGCTTACATGTGTCCCTGATGGACTTGCTTCTGCGCCTCAGCTATTCACAAAGCTGCTAAAACCGGTTTATGGAACTCTGTGGGAGAAAGAGTTGGTATCTTGTGGGTACATTGATGATTCCTTTCTGGTAGGGACGTCACATCGCGACTGTCTGGATAATGTTACCCAAACCCTTCAACTTTCTCAATCATTAGGATTCATGATTGACTTTGAGAAGTCTGTATTACATCCCACTAAGTGCTTGGACCATTTGGGATTTTTGTTGGATTCAGGGAATATGATGATTAAGTTAACACCTGATAAAGTTAGGAAACTCACAGACAAATGCTATGAAGTGACAAAATTAGCAGAGTTGATAGGGTTTTTTGTCTCATCTTTTCCGGCTATGAAATTTGGACCACTTCATTACAGGAATTTTGAAGTTGATAAGAATGCAGCATTAAAATTGGCCCGAGGTGATTATGATGCTCATATGGTCCTGTCCAGAGTCAAAAACTGATATTCGATGGTGGATAGATAATTTACCTTCTGGATATGATAACCTTTTTATTGCAACCCCGACAATAGTGATTCAGACAGATGCTTCAAGAATAGGATGGGGAGCAGTAAGGGATGCTGTGAACAAAGGAGGAAGGTGGAACAGTGTAGAATTAGATCTTCATATCAATGTGCTAGATTGGTTTGCAAGCCTTAATTCAAGAACATTGATGTTCAAATAAAAATTGACAATTCCACAGCGGTTGCGTATATTAATCACATGGGCGGTACTAAATCACCAGAATGTAATCAGATGGCTCAAGAAATTTGGGAATGGTGTATCAAACATGAAATATGGGTCACTGCATCACATTTACCAGGAGTTGAGAATACAGAGGATGACCTTAAATCTAGACTCTTTAATGATAGAACTGAGTGGTCATTGTCTAGAAGTGTTTTTAATGACATTGTCGATAAATTTGGCCTGTGTGATATTGACTTGTTTGCTTGCAGATTGAATCCCTTTGTGTCTTGGTCACCAGATCCAGAGGTTATGACGATAGATGCGTTCTCCATTCACTGGGGAAAATTTAAATTTTATGCTTTTCCTCCATTTAGCATGATCTTGAAGATGCTCAGGAAAGTGCAGATGGATCAAGCAGCAGGGATTGTTGTGGTGCCAGACTGGAGGAACCAAATCTAGTACCCAATATTGAAAAGATTTATGGTAAGGCACCCGCTTCCCTTACGCTGGAGACCGGGGTTACTAACACTGCCTCATGTCAGGGGACATCATCCGATAGGTTCAAGCTTACAGCTTATGGCTTGTTTTTTGTCAACAAAACCTTGAATAACAGAGGGATCATAGGAAGAGGAGTGGGAACTGTTCTAAAGTCATGGGCAGATACTACCAAGTGGCAATATTTCACATATTTTTATAGGTGAAATTTTTTGTGAGAATAATTCGTCAGTGTTCAAACCATCGGTTAACAATGTTATTGATTTTTTGCAATCTCTCTTAGAAGATGGATTAATGTCCCGCCATTATTAAGATTTGAACTTTAAACCCACCCTGAATGATGGGGAAAGACATACAACTGATTTCACCTGCTTCGAATAATGAGCTAGCAGATGCTAACGCACTCTCACATTAGCCCTCACATCCTGATTCCAGGTAAGATTCGGTTAATCTTACAATTATGACATCAGATGATTGACTGAGAGACTGGATTCCTCAATTGGATGACGAGATAGCCATAGTTGTCATTTAGTGCCTCATTTTGCAATATGGAATTATGCAGTATATCCATGACATACTTACAGGACTAGATCCAGTGGCGACAGGACACATAGTAAGATAACACTAATAAGGAGACTGTGTGTTGAGTTAGGCTAAAAAACGTGACTGGAGTAAAAGTAAAAGTTAGTTTGACCGGATCATTTAAGTTGTTAACCCTTACCACTCTGGTGTTAAAATTTTAAATCTTCAAATTAAATTAAAAGATGAACTGGTGCTTATTTTTCAAAAAATTTGGTGGGAGATGGTGCTGTCGTAGACAGCAACATCTTGCACCAAAATTGTTGAAAAATGTACACCAGTTTCTTAGATATTGACACAGTAATATATAGAATATTCACACATCAGAGTGGTAAAGGTTAAATAAAAAGTCAGATGCCTGTTTGCTGTTATAAAAACTACCTCACATGTTTTATTTCAGGAGTTTAGTTATACCATACTGACTCAAGCTAGAGTCACATTTAAGCTCGTAGGATCACATACTTTATCACCGCATTACTTAAAGATGTATATTCACACCAAAATGCTTGAAAATAAAATTGTTGAAATTATATACTTTTAGAGACTTAAATTGTGTACCTCATTGTAATGAAATGAAATAAATCTTAACATTTGATGATTTCATTCTATATAAATAAATTTCATAGGTTTAGTTGTGAATTTGAATTAGGAACTCCTGCCTCTAATTCAATTTGACAACTTCATCTATCCTAATATTTATTTAATTTCATTACAACGAGGTACACAATTTAAGCCTCTAAAACTATAATTTTAACAATTTTATTTTAAAATATTCAGCTGTGAGTATGCATCTTTAACCATTTGACTGATGAATTCCCCATATCTCATTTTCAAGGCAACCATACAGGAAAACTGTTGAATATTTTGAAATTAATTTGACTGGAAGCTGTTACTGCCTTAGGCAACAACAGCCTCCAGTCAAATTAATTTTTTTAATTTTCAACAGAATAAGTTTTATATAGTAAAGAATAAACTTTTTCAGGGATTTGTCTATGAAAGGGTTAAGCACCTGATGATACATCCAGTACTGCATGTTAGAATTAACTCGAGGATTCTTGAGTAGAAGGTTGTTCTAACCCAGAGTCCTGAATCAATCAGTATCCACTTCAGTAATCTAAGTCCCCTTCAGTAGAAATGTGAAGAATAGTGTATCAAATGATGTGAAGCGCCTATGTCATGTGCAGAGAATACAGAGAATGTAATTACATTTAGAATCTTTGGACTGATAGATCTGTCTAGAGGAATGTCAGTACAGCTTCAACAACGGCTCCATCACAAATGATTGATACAATCTGATATTTCAAGGAAACCACATTATGGACAATTACAAGATCAATTTGTCAAAATTAACTTTTGAAAACCTGAATAATGAGTATCTAATTTCCAATGCAACCTTACATGTAAGATGTTGAATATTTTGATTGGAAAAATCTGGGCTCGGTTGCAGAAAAATGCAATAAATCCCTGCACTGAATTGGTACCAAAGGTGGCAACACAAATAGATATCAGATAAATTTGATAAAATCATTTTACTGGGACAAAGAAAATGTGACTGAGATTAGAAATGAGATGGACACCATGCTCAGAAACCAGAGAGACACTGCCAATAACAATGTCTCAATTCATGGAAAATCAGGAATATATACAGGGCAGCTCATAAATAAGTTGAAATGTTTCCAAAACAAAAAACTGAAATTTTTTTTCAGGTACAATTTTGAACACAATGTAAGAAATGTCAGCAATGTCTGCCAATCCAATTATGTTCTAAATATTTAACAGTAAAATTTATTTTGTTTTGGAAACATTATAAGTTATTTATGAGCTGAACTGTCTGACACTACTGCTTTTCTCTACCATCAGTATCACTGCTTTTAACACTCATATAAGCCAAAAAACTGCTTCTGCATTGGTTTTGAGAAATGTCCATTTGCAGACCAAGAAGACTATTTTTTTTTAATTAACCACTGGAATGATTGGCTCGATAACCGAGCCAGTCATTCCAGTGGTAAATTTTTTTAAATAGTCATCACTTTGTGCAAATGGACATTTTCTATGAGAAAATTGAAATTTTCTTAAACAAATTCGAGGGTTAGCAGGTTATGGCTAAGCTCCCAGTTGCTTTATAGCTGAAGGTAAGACTTTTTAATGTAGATTCATTATAAATGTGAAGATACAGCCAACCTTACAAAAGAACCTGTCTGTACCATGGTGGTTCATCATGACCGGTGGTAATTAAACGTGGCATTTGGAATATATACAGCTATAGTTCTCTTACCTGGACCTACCTGTAAATAGTAACATTTAGTCTAATGTTGTACATATGGTAGAAATGTGGTATATTAACCCTTTACTGGTCAAGCTGTCCGCATCCAGCCTATGCTGCTGTCTTGACAAATGTTCATTTGCGAGAAAAAGACTATTTTTTACATTTTACTGGTGGAATGACTGCCTCAGTCGTCTTCTCTTGACCTTCAAATGGCCATTATCTTAGCACCAATTTGTATTTTCTTGACAAATCTTGACCATTAAAAGGTTGAAAATTATAGTTGATGATGACAGGTTCTGTCACACACACCCCCACCCCACCCCCGACATCAACAACCAGCATCATCAGGTTAATTCTTCATGTAAAATCACAGCGCAGGAATGGCTTAGGTGTGGACTACTATCTCTCAAAGACTCACTAACGAATAGTCAGTCAAATATTTTACGCAATTTTTGCCAAGACACGCAACCTGATGAATGAGCGTCTGCTCATCTCTATTGATCTTGAGTTCACATAGAGAATCGTGAGACAGGTTTTAAGTGTGCGTGTATCGCAGATTTGTCATGATGCAATCTTTAGACTAATAACATTATTTGATGTTCGCTGTCATCGAGAAAATTTGAGAGATGTGTATAAAGAAAAAGTTGATCCATTAACCTGTTACAATCAAGCTGGCCAAAAGTGGTTTCTACACTGGGATTTAGAAATTTGCATACCAAGAGAAGGGTAGTTTTTGAAAATTTACAACTGGAATGACTGCCTTGATAAATGAGCCAGTCACGAATGACTGCCTCGATGAGCCAGCCACGAATGACTGACTCGATAAACGAGGCAGTCCTTCCAGTGATAAATTAAAAAAAAAAAAACTTTTCTTGGTCTGCAAATCAACATTTTCGATGAAAAAAATTGAAGTTTTCTTGGATTTGAGGTTTAAATGGTTACAAAAGTTCTAATGCGCTACACTGTCAACAGTCACGAAGTCGCTTTACATGTTTGTAGCCTATTTCATTAGATAAGTGAATGAATGGAGAGAGAATTAGGAGTAAAAACTCGCCGTAGGTGAAATATATTTCTAAGGACTAGAAGGCATTGAAACAAGAGGCTCAAGGGCCTGTGATGTTCACCTGGACGATTAGCATTAGAATAGACATGATGGATAATTTTCGGAAAATCTAAGATGGCCACCAAAAAGATTCTCATATGATGTTGAAGCCTATTATCATAGGATCGTTCCACTCAAGTTCTGTTGAAATCGGGCGCGATGGCATAAGCTCACTTGGCCCTTCGGGCCAGGTGAGCTGAAAATGAGAAAAATAAAAGTGAAAAGGATTATTTCTGAAATCCTTAGTTGCGACTTGCAACAAGTATAAGTCAGTCTGTCTGTCAAATTTAAGACATTTTTTTTTTGCAAAACAGCTATAGCGCTCTCACACTTGTTGATATTTTACCTTGTATCTTGCATCTATAGTTAACATTTATGACTTCTAAAATGAGTTGTTGAATGAAAATAGTTTTGAAATATTAACAATCAGTCCAATGTGCCTGTAACATCAGTATCAGGACATGACCAGAAACATGAAAAATTAACAATCAGTCCAATGTGCCTGTAACATCAGTATCAGGACATGACCAGAAACATGAAATATTAACACTCAGTCCAATGTGCCTGTAACATCAGTATCAGGACATGACCAGAAACATGAAATATTGACAATCAGTCCCATGTGTCTGTAACATCAGTACCAGGACATGACCAGAAACATGAAATATTAACACTCAGTCCAATGTGCCTGTAACATTAGTATCAGGACATGACCAGAAACATGAAATATTAACACTCAGTCCAATGTGTCTGTAACATCAGTATCAGGACATGACCAGAAACATGAACTATTAACAATCAGTCCAATGTGTCTGTAACATCAGTATCAGGACATGACCAGAAACATGAAATATTAACACTCAGTCCAATGTGTCTGTAACATCAGTATCAGGACATGACCAGAAACATGAAATATTAACAATCAGTCCAATGTGCCTGTAACATCAGTATCAGGACATGACCAGAAACATGAAAGATTAACACTCAGTCCAATGTGTCTGTAACATCAGTATCAGGACATGACCAGAAACATGAAATATTGACACTCAGTCCCATGTGTCCGTAACATCAGTATCAGGACATGATCAGAAACATAAGATTAACAATCAGTCCAATGTTCCTGTAACATCAGTATCAGGACATGACCAGAAACATGAAATATTGACAATCAGTCCAATGTGCCTGTAACATCAGTATTAGGACATGACCAGAAACATGAAATATTAACACTCAGTCCAATGTGCCTGTAACATCAGTATCACGACGACCAGAAACGTGAAATATTGACACTCAGTCCAATGTGCCTGTAACATCAGTACCAGGACATGACCAGAAACATGAAATATTGACAATCAGTCCAATGTGCCTGTAACATTAGTATCAGGACATGACCAGAAACATGAAATATTAACACTCAGTCCCATGTGCCTGTAACATCAGTATCAGGACATGACAAGAAACATGAAATATTGACACTCAGGCCAATGTGCCTGTAACATCAGTACCAGGACATGACCAGAAACATGAAATATTGACAATCAGTCCAATGTTCCTGTAACATCAGTATCAGGACATGACCAGAAACATGAAATATTGACACTCAGTCCAATGTGCCTGTAACATCAGTATCAGGACATGACCAGAAACATGAAATATTGACACTCAGTCCAATGTGCCTGTAACATCAGTATCAGGACATGACCAGAAACATGAAATATTAACAATCAGTCCAATGTGTCTGTAACATCAGTATCAGGACATGACCAGAAACATGAAATATTAACGATCAGTCCAATGTGCCTGTAACATCAGTATCAGGACATGATCAGAAACACGAGATTAACAATCAGTCCAATGTGCCTGTAACATCAGTATCACGACATGACCAGAAACATGAAATATTGACAATCAGTCCAATGTGCCTGTAACATCAGTATTAGGACATGACCAGAAACATGAAATATTAACACTCAGTCCAATGTGCCTGTAACATCAGTATCACGACGACCAGAAACGTGAAATATTGACACTCAGGCCAATGTGCCTGTAACATCAGTACCAGGACATGACCAGAAACATGAAATATTGACAATCAGTCCAATGTGCCTGTAACATTAGTATCAGGACATGACCAGAAACATGAATTATTAACACTCAGTCCCATGTGCCTGTAACATCAGTATCAGGACATGACAAGAAACCCCCAACAGACCCCCCTTTAGTGGGTTGGTCTGTAGTTTTATTAACCACTATAAAAACATACTTACCGTTCAATCACTACTTGCTAAATCAAATATCTGCATTTAGCTATCAGAATAAAGTTTTTATGCTTGCTTATACTCCCTAATGCCTATACCATCACCATGTAGACCCTCCACCAGGCTTCTGGTAGAGGGACCCCCTGCATTAGCCTTACAATAGACTGGCACCAGTCTGTACTCACTCCTTGGTGACGTTTGTCACTAAGCACGCTCGCGCATGCGCAGTAGGTCCCAATTGTGAAAACTGAATCACTTTTCTAAATATAAGTGCCATACATCCAGCCTAGATTCTCAAATCAATCCCCAGCGGGGTGGCTGAGGCCGGGTCGTAGTGATTGAACGGTAAGTATGTTTTTATAGTGGTTAATAAAACTACAGACCAACCCACTAAAGGGGGGTCTGTTGGGGGTTGTTATTACACCACAAAAACATCCATTACCGTTCAATCACTACTTGCTAAACCCGTAGATTTGGTCAGTTCCCCACTACGAAACTTTGGTGGGAGGTGATTTGAGAATCCATAAGCATGGATAAAAATCAAACAAACATAACCAAATGTTAACAACATAACATAATGGTGCCTCCTAATCAATCACACAGTGATTAACAACCAAATAAAACTTTAAACATAAAGAATTAAATTAAAAACCAAGTAATAACTCTCACCATTACCCGCAGACGCACGGTCCTCGCGAAAATGGTGGTATATACTTGGTAAATGGTCTTCAGGCTTTTTGGTTAAAATAGTAATGTTCCTAAAGAAAGATGCCGCTGCTCTCTGATCTTTCAAATAAAAAGACGTAAAAGTAGACTCAGATTTCCATCCTGTAACTTGCATAAGTTCGTCTACAGAAGAGCCAGAAAACGTAGCGAAAGAGGTAGCCATCCCTCTGACATCATGAGCCTTAATGTGATATAGATTGATTTGCTCAGGAGAAGCAATCTCGTAGCAGAGTCGAATGGTGTCACAAATCCATCTAGCAATGGATGCTTTATAGACCAGTCTGGCTACCCCTTCCGCGTAGGGAACCCATAAGCTTTAAGCTAATCGAAGCGATGGGATCAAATATAATGACCTGCCACAACCTGAAGAATCAATGCCAGGTTCCCGGAAGGTAAAGGTTTAGCAATAGGAAGACGAATATTACCTAAACCTCTGATGAAAACATTCAGCACCTTAGTATCTATAACATCCGCATTTAACGAAAAAAGGAATAGAGGATGTTAAGGAAAAACTATATCCTATAACCCTGTTAGCAGTCAGATGAAGCGAATCGAACAGATAGGATAAGAAATCTAACACTTGGGATATAGAAAACAGAATCGGGCACGATATCCTGATCTGAACATCATCCTCCGAAAATCTTAAGTCGACCCTTGTAAACTCGTCGGGTTGACTACCTCCTGGCCGAATAAATGATTTTCTGAGATCTTGCAGAAAATTTATTCTCCGTGAACGAGCACTCGATATTCTCCAAACACACAGACTGAAGATTCCTGGGTTTGGATGAAGACACGTTCCCCTTACCTGGGATAACAGATCTGGGGACACTGGCAGCAGACGCGGAAAGTCTACTAGAAGCTCGAGAAGGTCTACGAAACAGATCCTTTTTGGCCAAAAGGGACCTATCAACAAAATCTCGCAGATTAATAGTTGACATTCTTCTTAACCAAGGGAAGCAAGATAGTCGGAGGGAACGCATATGCGAAGATTCCTGTTCAGGACTGAGACAGTGCATCCACCCCTAACGCCTGATTGTCCGCAAAAGGGGACATGAAATAGGAGATCTGGGCATTCAGAGAGGTCGCGAACAAGTCTACTTGGGTACGATCCAGGAGGGGAACAGAGAATTCAGACATCCTGGTACATGTGAGGACACCAGGAAACTCTGTTTCATACGACACCACGTGAGGAGATTCCACACCTCCAAAGTCGAGACGACTTTGTGTCTCCCTGCTTTGCTGATATACGAAACTACTGTCGAATTGTCCGATCGAATCGAGATATTGATCCACTGCACTTGATCCGACCAAGCAAAGAGAGTCTTCTTGACAGCCCACATTTCCCAGATTCTAGGTGGGGACTTAAATGCTCTCTGACCGGAATCTGATGGTACACAGAATGTTTCCATAGAGACGTGAGCTACATTTGGAAAAGTCTCCTCATCAGCGCCTCCCCCGGAACGATGTTCTCGACGCTGACCATCAAGCCTATCACTCGAAGAAAGAAAATTGCTCTGACCACGGCAGAGGATGTCCGAATTTCCATGGCTACTAAGATGGCTTCTACTCTTACATATGAAGGGAAGACTAAGCCTTGATCTAGGTTGAAAGCCACACCTAGGTGGGTGAAACCCTGAGACGGGACCAAATATGATTTCCCTAGAATTATAACCCATCCTAGACTGGAAACCAGACTGCAGACCTCTGGAATGATACTTGCCAGAATTGAGGCAGATCCTGCTTTTATCAACCAATCGTCTATGTAAAAGTGAAGGGGAACAGAACGACTGTGCAGAAAACCTGCCACTGCTGACACTAGGCGGGAGAAGAAGAAAAGAAGCCGTGGTCAGGCCGAATGGCCCGACTCTGTATTGCCATACCCGGCCCTTAAACGCGAATCTCATGAATTTCTTGAATGGAGGGTGGATGAGAATGTGAAAGTAGGCGTCCTTGAGATCTATGGACGCTGTCCACATGCCTGGACTCAGACTGGCGATAATCTGAGATACCGTCTCCATCTTGAATTTGGGGTGGATATATACAGATTTAATCTCTTCAGATTGATGATTGGACGCCATCCACCTGATTTCTTGGGGACTAGAAATAGATCTGAGTAGAATCCCGGGTCTACTCTCCAACAAGGAACCTCTTCTATAGCCTTCTTCAACCTCATTGACTCCCATTCGTCTTCCAGGGCTCCCAACTTCTCCAGATTGGATGGAACTGGAGTCCATTTGGGCTGGTAAGACAGAGGAGGAGGCAGATCTATCCAAGACGGTGCATACCCCCAGCGGATTTGCTCTAAATGCCAGGAGTCCTGCGCGAGGGCTTGCCAAGTCTCCCAGACCAGAGACAAGCGCCCCCTACTGGCACGCTGGGAAGAAGGGACTGCACCGATAGATCCAAATGTGGTAGAATATGAGGAAGGACTGGTAAATGAGAACGGGAAAAGGCCTGCCCGGGCTGAGGCCACCCCTTCAACCCCGTCTAGGTTGAAAACCTCTAGAGGAGCATCCTCTAGCTCTAGACCTGGAAGCTCGAGAAAAAAAAAAGGGACTTGACGAACCTGGGCTCTAGGTCTATGCGAGGAAATGGATTTAAAACGATCCTCCTTCGCAGATCTGGAATGGGAAGGAGAGGACCGATTAGAGTTCGTAAAACCCTTGACGGATATGCCCATATTCATCCGGCCTAAGACTCTTCCTCCTGTGAGAGGAGGGACTCTTCACCCCGGAAGATTCTCTTTTGCTGAAGACCTCAAAATCGAAATCTAATCCCGCAGATCCTTAGCTGATCAAAAACGATCAGACTCCGCCCTAATAATCGAGGTAGCATTCTGACCAAAAATATCTGATCCGAAAGGCGGAGCAGATATCAGGTTACTCCTGAGGGATCAGCAAGCTTCCTTGACCTTCTCTTAGAGGTGATGAAAACCAAACCAACGGTAAACTGATTTCAACTAACCTCTTGACAGGTCAGCTGAAGAACGAAATATTTCCTGTGGAATCTGACCCCCTTTCTCCTGAGTTTCGATAATAGCCTCCGAAAGAAGGGCCAAAAAATTAGCTGATTTCAACTGAGCCCGACAGACAGACTCCCATCTAAAAGGGTCTGATGAAGATTCTACCTTAGCCGCTTCCTTCAGATGTGATGACAGAACATCCCATGTCGGACCATTAATAGATTGGGTAGAGGCCAATCTAATGTAATCATCTTTGGGAACCTGTACTGGAGCATCTACCTTGGGCGTAAGAGAGAAAACTTTAAGTTGGACATCGTTTATGTAAAATCTAACATGTCTACGACCAAGTTATCCACCGAAAGAACAGAAGGAACATTGCCTGAAGATTCTGAAAATGCAAGATCAGAACCCAACGACGGAGGATCAATCGAAAATTCATCCTGAAGAGGAAGAGATAGGGACGACGCTATACATTGATGAGCCCTAGACCAGTCATCCGGAGAGGCCCTATCATGATAGAACCTCTTCAGATCCCTGGCTTCTGACTGATCTCTGAGTAGCCTTAACAGAAAGGTAAGATGGAGACGGCGAAGGAGGACAGATGTCCGAGTCAACTTTGACTAAGACATTTTCAGGAGAAAATGCATAAAGATAGAACAATTTCATAGTCAACTGTAGGACCCAGAAAATGAGGACATAACCACTTATACTCGGCCCTCCATTTAGAAAGGGTTGCCCCTTTGGGCACTTTTCGCTCAGATGCCATTTTAGCAACACATCAACTGTAGTCACAGTCATGTACAATTAAATGTAAAAAAAAAAAAAAAAAAAAAAAAAAAAAAAAAAAAAAAACAACTTTAGAACACATTTGTCAAAGAAGGCGTGTGATAGTTTTCCTGATAAATGTTCACTTGCAGGTCGAGATCATTTTTGAAATTCTCCATTGAAATGGCTTATTCAGTAACTGAGACAGTCATTCCTGTGGTAAATTTTCAAAAATAATCTCTTGACCTGCAAATGGCCATTAACTATTTTTAATTAAAATTTTTAGGCAAATTTGACCATTAAATGGTTAATTGTAGAACGCGAATATAATGGTAACGCGCGTGTTGTCAAGTGTCTTCTACAGTGCGATTATTTATGAACTTGCTTTCTTCACTTCTATTGTGAGAAAACTCGCCCGCTATTTCATTTTCTATATACAGCTAACAAGGAAATCGCGAGGAAGAATTAGCTTCTTCAGTATCGAAGGCGTGAACGAACGCGTCTCAAACTTCTGTGAAAATCTCTCACGTAATGTCATTGGATTTTCTAGATATAATTATGTCCAACAACCAATGAAATCGCGAGACCAAATTCTCTTCTCATGACAGAAGGTGTGTAAGAACACATCACTCACTCGTGCGCAGTGGCCGATTTTGTAGATCCGCCATTGCTAATTTTGCATCGACTCGATCATTTTCAGACTAGCGAAATGACAAGATTTTGAGTGGTATCATTTATCAGATGTTCTATGCAATTTTATCTGTCATTTATTCGCCGTATGACTTAATTTTCAAGTCACTCACGGTCTATATCCCTCATTAGAAATCAGAAAATTCGCCAGTATAAAAGGTTTACACTATTCCCGGGACAATTAGCTATTGTAAGACCACCCTCTAGGATGAATTTGCCAGTATGACGCGTTTTGACAGATCACGAATACTGGTAACCAAGGTGAATATCGTTTTCACTTAGAAATGTGCAAATGACGCACAAACGCGCGCTCGATCGATCTATCGTATTTGAGTGCGATACCAACATTGTTCACTTGTTCTCTTTTTCCAAAATTTCCCCAAAATTCATGTTCAGTAAAATATTTTTACCCATCCAGATTTGATCGGACATGACCGATGTCCGACCGTTATTTCATACCCTGTTTCCGGATGCCTGGTAAAACCAGAATCCATTCCGGACAGCAAACCCGCTTGTCTGGCAACGCCAGGAGCAGAGGCGGGTGCTTCTTTATTTCCTACCGGCAGTAGTAACACTACTACCGGAAACGGAAGTCGGAAAACCGAAAACGGAAGATGTCAACATACGCACTGCCGGGTCCAACAGACCCTGAACTACATACTTACTCCCGGAACCGGAACCTTTATCGCCGGAAACTGTTGAATCGGAACCGGATGTTGGCGCATAAGTCCTATTCTCATGAGTCACCGGATGTTCGGACACGCCAGAACAATCTCGGTGCTCCTTTCCGGATGCCTGGTAAAACCAGAATCCATTCCGGACAGCAAACCCGCTTGTCTGGCAACGCCAGGAGCAGCGGCGGGCGCTTCTTTAGATGCGATCGCCGATCTTACCATATTCCTAGCAATCGGAATCACTGTGAAAACGGACCTTGGTGCAGGCGACATCCTGGCGTAATATTGTTTTGAGAGTACTAAGAATTACGTTATTAGGAGTGGTACTGGCTATTATTCCTTCTAACATGGTATCTTGATGGTATATAATAGGCATGGTTACTCTAACCTCTAAAGCGGGAGTGGTGACACGAAAACTGGTAACTCCAAACGCTAGAGTTACAAACACCTCTAAAACACCATGATATAAAAGTTAAACATAACTTAGAAAGAATTGACTTCTTCCTTATGGTAGGCATCTTTGTTCAATTAGTTGTAGTAGATTGTCTATAAAAGCAAGCTAATTAACTTTTATATCTAATTTTGATAGCTGACAGAACTGTTGGCTAGCAGAATATTTGAAAAGTTATTCAGTTTTCACAATTGGGACCTACTGCGCATGCGCGAGCGTGCTTAGTGACAAACGTCACCAAGGAGTGAGTACAGACTGGTGCCAGTCTATTGTAAGGCTAATGCAGGGGGTCCCTCTACCAGAAGCCTGGTGGAGGGTCTACATGGTGATGGTATAGGCATTAGGGAGTATAAGCAAGCATAAAAACTTTATTCTGATAGCTAAATGCAGATATTTGATTTAGCAAGTAGTGATTGAACGGTAATGGATGTTTTTGTGGTGTAATAACAACATGAAATATTGACACTCAGGCCAATGTGCCTGTAACATCAGTACCAGGACATGACCAGAAACATGAAATATTGACAATCAGACCAATGTGCCTGTAACATCAGTATCAGGACATGACCAGAAACATGAAATATTGACAATCAGTCCCATGTGCCAGGAAAAATAAGAATGTAGGCAAGAAATTAAAGAATTCGGGTCATAAATGACGGAATTCAAGACGGGAACTGACCTGGTCAACCTACCACATTGAAAAGTTGAAAAATATCAATAAGCACTGAACATAAATTGAATGGCATTTAGTTTGTTAACATTTTGGCTCAATTGCTTTCAGACATTCCAGAGGTGATTTTTTTTGCCAAAACTAGGTCATCCAAGTGTCCACCAAAAAGAATCAACTAATCATGTTCTCCTGAACAAGTTTAGTACTTGGTTGAACGGCGCTTGCTGACTTTGCAGGACAAGTTTGCTAATTACATTTCCGTAGCGTTTGATTTATCAATAGGAAGCATATTTTCATAATTGAGTTGCGATAATCTTGTTCTTTTACTTTGCCACAAAGGATTGTGAAGCATCAATCTAAGTGATGTGATTATATTTCATGCGTTTTGAATTGATCCCCATAATGGTTTCGGAGAAGATTTTTAAAGACATTTGGACCAAAATCCAAGATGGCCACCAACCAAATTGGCCGATCGGCTTTGTTTGAACAAACATAGACCTCTATGCCCTAAGAAGGCTTCCTGCCAAATGTACTTGAAATCGGTCCAGCGGTTCTCGAGAAGACATTTTAAATTTCCCATTGCTTTAGTATGGGAGTTTTTGGCAGGAAAAAGAACCAAGATAGCTGCCAAACTGTTTATCCGAAAGTTTCGAAAATTGCAAATTTGAGATCAGAATACCCAAAAACCTAGACAAAACCAATTTCGGCCCCAAAATCCATCAAATAAAAAAATACAATATGGCCGCCAAACACGCTATATTTTTATTGGTCCACAGCGGCCATGTTTTTCGAAGGATCAACTTCGCTTGAACAAACTTTAATGGTCCTTAGTCTCTAATCATATATCACAAATTTTGGCCTGATCGCTTCTGCGGTTCTGGGGAAGAAGTCGATTCTGCGAAAACTAGGTCATCCAAGATGACCGCTGAACCATTTGGTCAATCAAGTTCCCTGGAATAAACTTGGTTCAGCTCTTGCCACAGATCATATTTTGTGAGTTCTGAATCGACCCCTCAAACGGCTTTGGAGAAGATTTTTAGACATTTCTAAAAAGTGGCCAAAATACAAGATGGCCGCCGGCCAAATTGGCCGATCGGGTTTGTTTGAACAAACTTGAATCTCTATGCACTAAGGATGCTCCCTGCCAAATATAATTGAAATCGGCCCAGCAGTTCTCGAGAAGACATTTTAAATTTCCGATTGCTTTAGTATGGTTGGTTTGGCGGGAAAATGATCCAAGATGGCCACCAAACCGTTTATCCGACAGTTTCGAAAATTGCAAATTTCAGATCAGAATACCCAAAAACCTATATAAAACCGATTTCGGCGTCAAAATTCATCAAAATTAAAAAATCCAATATGACCGCCAAACATGCTACATTTTAATTGACCCACGGCAGCCATGTTTTTTGACAGATCAACTTCCCTTGAACAAACTTTAATGGCACTTAGTACCTAATCATATCTGCCAAAATTTCGACCCGATCCCTTCAGCAGTTCTGGAGTTGTTTTCGTTAAAACTAGGTCAACCAAGATGGCTGGCAAACCATTTGACCAATCAAGTTCCCTTGAATAAACTTGGTTCAGCTCTTACCATAGATCATATTTCATGACATTTGCATCAATCCCCCAAGCAGTTGTGGAGAAGATTTTTTTAAAACGTTTCCTAAAATCGGCCAAAATCCAAGATGGCCATCGACCGATCGGCTTCATTTCAACAAACTTGCATCCCTATGGCGTAATGATGCTTCCTACCAAATATAATTGAGATCGGCCCAGTGGTTCTTGAGAAGGTCGTTTAAAGGAAAAGTTGACAGACGGATGACGGACGGTCGCCATGGCATAAGCTCACTTGGCCTTTCAGGCCAGGTGAGCTAATAATGCATCCCTAGTGAGTGCGCGAACATTAACTGACAGACATTGTTCCCAACATCTCCCTTGCTCTCCACAGTATCTTAACCCTTTAATGGCCATACCGGCCAAAACCGGCCTCTGCTATGCTGTTGTGGAATGTCCATTTACAGGCCAAGAGAGTACAATTTGTGAAAATTTACCACTGGAATGACTGGCTCGATAACAGAGCCAGTCATTCCAGTGATAAATTTTCATAAATTCTATTCTCTTGGCCTATAAATGGACATTCAATAAGAAAATATTTAAATTTTCTTGACCAAATTTGACCATTAAAGGGTTAACTCTCTCGGCATCTGCTTGGAGTCAAGATCATGGATACTTACAACTGAAATTGATCAAGACATATTTTCCTTCTTCAATGTTGCAAGAGAGACGGGTTGGGCTTGCCGCTGTGTCAATAGAGCATGACATTGCAAGGAAACTTGATCGTAAAGGACTAGTTTCTAAATTTGCAATACTGAAAGCGTGCAAAGCGCTGTTCTAATTTGTTCACAAGTGTTTCTTGCGAATTGCATAATTATAGCAGCGTAACTGTGCAAGTAAGATACTGTAGTTAAGTATTTACCACTAAGCTGACCAAAACGGCTTTAGCAGTGGTCATGATAAATATCCATTTACAGACCAAGAAGCCTATTTTTGAAAATTTATCAAGTGGATTGAATTGCAAAAACAAGGACTGACTCCGTCTGCAAAACGACATTTTTAGATGAGAAAATGGAACTTTTCTTGGGCAGATTTGCGGGTTAACAAGAGAATCTGGGAGAATTAGCTAAAGTAACACTCGTATTGTTTACTCAAGGACTGATTTTTTTTTACATCTGACATAACTAAATAATGGACCTTTCCATTTTTAGCTATTCCCCGCCCAACACTAGCTAAGCTCCACCCACACCTTGCCGTGTTGGGATTGATCGATCCCCGAATGCCCTAGCTATCAATTTCCTGAAAACTATACAGGGATGCTGTTGAATATTTTGAAACTAATTTGACTGGGCGCTGTTGCTGCCTATGGCAGCAACAGCGCCCAGTCAAATTAGTTTCAAAATATTCAACAGAATATTTATTAAATAGTAAAAGCAAACAATTTGTACAACAGTGCATAGACCGTCTTCAAATATGCGTTCGTGACATACTTATCGACGTCATTCACTATGATGTCATTGTACACACCACGCAGTTCATTATGACGTCATATGATTGGTGGGTACTCTGGAAAGGTGAATTTAAATTTATTATTGATTTTGTCCATGTTAAGTAATAGAGTACAAGTAAAGGCTCATTCAATATTCTGGATGTGCTACAATACTAAGAAAATCACTTATTATCAAGTGTAATTAATCATAGAATAATGGATTGAAAGATTTTCATGTCCATCCTTGATTAATTTACACTTTTCCATAAAACTAAAAAAATATCACATCACCATCATATATATATAAGGATATTAGACAATGGAGGAATTCAGTTTCTCAGTCAATCATATGACATCATAATCAACTACATTACATGTAGGCCGATGTCATAATCAATTACTTCATGAATGACACGATATAGGCCATCACAAATGCTTAGTAGCCCAACAAGTTGTACAGATTGCATGCATGTCTTTACTATTTAATAAACATTCTATCAAATATTTTGAAACTAATATAGGCACCAACAGCACCCAGTTAAATTAGTTTAAAACTATTCAACATCTTACCTAGCTTTCTGGAAATTGAGATTCACAGAGTGCAGGGATCGATTGATCCCAACAATTGCAAAGTGTGAGTGGAGCTTAGCTAAAGATACACAGGGTATAGCTAAAACTTTGATTCCTCCATTAAGTGTCATTATTTAATAAAATTCTGTGTAGTTACTGAGCATCTAATCTACAACAAGGTAGTGAGCTACTACTTATAATACTGCACATTACCTGGCATTTGTTTTTTTATTTAGTCTTAATTCTTACCACTCTGATGTCACGATTTTAAATTTTCAAATTAAATTAAAAGATGAACTGGTGTTAATTTTTTTAACAGATTTGGTGGAAGATGGTGCTGTCGTAGACAGGTGCTGTCGTAGACAGCAACATCGTCCACCAAAATTGTTTAAATATGTACACCAGTTTCTTTGCTCCTGGCACAATTAAAAGATAGAATGTTGACATCAGAGTGGTAAGGGTTAACAGTTGTCACTGAATGACAGTACTACTGAATGACAACCGTAGAATTGATTTCAATGATAATACAAATTTCTGGTAAATGATGCACCAAATAATTGGACTCTATTTTAATAAGAGATATGAGGACATTTTCTGCTCAGAATGCAGGAAATTGCCTCAAGAACATGTAATTTCATATATATATATATATATATATATATATATATATATATATATATATATATATATATGGGAAAACCTGGACTCTGAGTTTGCCTAGGGTGACAAACACACTTGCACAGGGACTGTTGCTAACTCTATCTACTTCATTAGTGCATGCGGGCAGTCACATTACAATGCCAGTGAATGCGATTTACAAATCAAAATGTCCACTTGGCCAGAATAATAGTTAGATTGATGTTCATTTTAAGAAAGCTGATTATTAACCTATTAGGGCTACACCTTTCAGTAAAATTATTATTTTTTAAATCATGATAAGAATTCTTCAGACCATTGCATGATTTAAAATGTGTGCTCTTGTCATTGATGAAAATCTCCTCAAAAGAGAGAAAGCCACTCGGAGAATCCAAACAGCAGCTTGGTGCAGTCTTGCAGAAATTAGTCGATACAATTTCCTTACAAGTACCAGTTCTGTAAATAGGTTGAGTCTAAGACATACAATAGGCTACACTCTGAGTTGGACGGCTCATCAGATGAATCTTACTGAATGCAAACTCACCGGAGTACTGAAGCTTCAATGTTAAATCTTAAACTATCTTTATTATATTAGTTTCTTTATTTCTCAATATAGCCACAGTGGTTAATGGTAAGGGTTAGGGGTTTTACTATTGTTATTATTTCTGTTGGAATATATATGATTAGTCTGTTCTCTGCATAGCAGGCACGTTGTAAATACAGGTTAATCTAGGAAGTGTACACAATATACTATCTTTAATAACAATGTAGACAAATGTTATTCAACCAATGGACTGAATACAGCTTGACACTTGGATGCAATTGTGAATCCAGAAGTCTGAATGGTCTGAGGCTGTTTTTTCAGACCCTTTTATACCTTCCTGGGGCGAGCCTGTGGATTGACTCACAAATGCCCATGTATGGGTAAAGAAAAATGGATTTGCTGGTTTGGATGGTCACCATTTTATGGCGGTTGTAGCTTTTTTTGCTGGTTGTGGACTTTACCGGCTGTGCTGTCATGGTGGCTCAGGTCATTTTTTACGGGTTGATAAATTTTACCGGTTGAGACTATCATGGCGGCTAAATTTTTGCTGCTTATTTTTCTACTGGTTCTTGGTTTTACCGGTTGTGTATATTTTTACCGGCTCATAATTATTGGCTGTTTTATTCTTATTTTTTGGCGGTTGAGACAAAAAATTATAATTTTGCCAGTTGTGGCAGTTTCTGTTGAAAGATAGTGCTCGTTTTGTACCAAAATTCTTGTGACAGTCGCCATTGTCATTCTGGCGGCTGGGGAGGGGGTGTTTGTAAGGTATGATGTGTGTAGTCATCAATTATTAATATTGATTCAGACATGGTATTTCGTCCCTTGAGTGGGACTCATCAGAAGCGCATGTTGGTATGCCGGTTTGAGCTCTAGGATTGGGCCCATGATTCTATCATGATGTCAAAAAGGGAACTAAAAGAGGCCCGGGTGTCAGAAAACCCCTTAGTTAAAAGGTTAATTTTCCATGATGACCGGTGAACATTTTGCACTCTATCAAAGTTAGCCCAATATATCCCATAGAAAATTGAATTCGCATTCCTTGATTTACCCACATCAGAGGTATTATTTCAGGGTATAGGTTGATGAGTAGATTAAGTTGCATTTTTATTGCTATGAGTGGTGGCTATCTTGGATTTCGTTATCAAAGAGACATCTACTCAGAAAGATAACTTCGGAAACAGATTCCTTGCCATCAAATTAGTCGAAAAAAGAGGTGATTTTAAGGTTTCCAAAATATTTGGTTAAAAGGTTAATTTGTCAATTTGCTGCCGGTGGCCATTTCGAATTTCCTGCTCTAACGCAATTTGCCCAGATTTTCAAGATTCCCACAGGAGTTTATTTTGTAACAAATACCCTAACACATCAAAATCAAACATAACTTTACTTGCCCGAGGTTGGTCACAGAATGTGAGACTACAATATGTTATATATGAAGATCCTGTGTCAAGTATGGTCAAGGCTGCTATAGTTGTGTTCATCATTCCATTTCTATTCACCGCATGTCAGATCATGCATATGCTGGTGGACCTACTTGTCTTTGAATATATTTCAAATTGGATCTCGATTACAGGGCATTTGCATTGTCAACTAGAAACGCCATCAGCTATAAGTAGAACCCTACATGTAAGGAGTTAAGCAGAATTGTAACAAGAAAACAGTGCTTCTTTATGTATTAACTTCTCTTGAACAAACTTTAATGTCCCTTCGTCCCCTATTATATTTCCCAAAGTTCAGCCCTATCCATTCAGCGGTTCTGGAGTTATTTTCATGAAAACCAGGTCATCCAAGATGACTGCTAAAGCATTAAGGCAATCAAGTTCCCTTGAACAAACTTGGCTCAGCTGTTGCCCTAGATAACCTGTCATGAGTTTGGAATTGATCCCACCAGCGTATTCGGAAAAGAACATTTTTAAAGGCGTATAAAGAAAATCAGCCAAAATCCAAGATGGTTGCCAGGAAAATTGACCGACCGACTTCCTTTGAATAAACCTATATTTCTATGGCCTAAGGATGCTTTCTACCAAACATACTTGAAATCAGCCCAGTGGTTCTCGAGAAGACATTTTACATTTCCTATTACATGGGAATTTCTGGTGGGGAAATGGTCCATGATGGCCGCTAAATCGTTTATCTGACAGTTTCGAAAATGGAAAATTTGAAATCAGAATACCCAAATACCGATATATAAAACCAATTTCACCTTCAAGTTCCATTAAATTAAAAAATCCAATATGGCCACCAAACATGTTACATTTTGATTGGCCCACGGCAGTCATGTTTTTTTATGTATCAATTTCCCTTGAACAAAGCTTTATGAGTCTGAGTCCCTAATGCGATCTCCCAAATTTCAGCACGATCTGTTCAGTGGTTCTGGAGAAGTCATTTTCGCAAAAACTAGCTCATCAAAGATAGCCGCCGAGCCATTTGGCCAATCAAGTTCTCTTGAACAAACTTGGTTCAGCTATTAGCTTAAATGATATTTCATAAGTTTTAAATCAATCCCTAAAATAGGTTTTTAAAGATGTTTATAAAAATGGGTCAAAATCCAAGATGCTGGCTAAATTGGCAGATCTGCTTCATTTGAACAAACTTGGATCTTTATGCCCTAAGGATGCTTCCTGCCTCATATAATTGAAATCGACCCCGTGGTTCTTGAGATCACATTTTAAATTTCACATTGCTTTAGTATGGGAGCTTTCAGCGAGCAAATGATCCAAGATGGCCGCCAAACCATTTACCCGACAGTTTCGAAGATGGCAAATTTGAAATCAGAATACCCAAAAACCTATAAAAAACAATTTTGGCTTCAAAATCAATCAAATAAAAATTCCAATATGGCCACCAAACACACTACATTTTGATTGGTCCACATGTTTTCTTATGCACCAATTTCCCTTCAACATACTTTAATATCCCTTAGTCACCAATCATAGCTTCCAAATTTTGGCCCTATCAGTTCAGCTGTTTTGGAGAAAAAGTAGTTTTCAGACAATTTTTAGACAATCAAGTTCCCTTGAATAAATTTGGTTCAGCTCATCCCTAAGATGATATTTCATGAGTTATGAATAGATCCCCCCAAGCGGTTTCGGTGATTTTTAAAGGCATTTCTAAAAATCGACCAAAATCCAAGATGACCGCTGGCCAAATAGGCCGATAGGCGTGGTATGAACAAATCTCAATCTCTATGGCCGGAGGATGCTTCCTGCCAAATGTAATTGAAATTGGCCTAGTGGTTCTTAAGAACTCGCTTAAAGGAAAACGTTGATGGGCGACGGACGGACGATCGCCATGGCATCAAATTAATATGAAGACTTAGACAAAGACGATCACCACTGAACTGGACAACCAGTTTTCAAAATTTGTTTTGTTTCTAATAATTTTATTAATTCAGGATAACTTTATGTGCACTAATTATTGATTTTCAAAGTAATGGATACTTGTTCACCCAATAACACCACCTGTTTAAAGCTGATCTGTCACACTAAAAGAAGCCGTGTTTAAACCCTACCAGCAAAATAGCGCTATCAATAAATTTTCGTTTTTATTGTTACTTTAACTGTTTCACTGCTGCAAGCCACCAGACAATTATTTCAATGAGCAAACACACTTGGCCTGAGATATATTTTGGAAACAATTTGACTGAAAGTTGTTGGTGGCTAAGCTGCCAACATCTTTCAATGAACTTGTTTACAAAGTATTTAACAGGCCCAGATATATAACCCCTAGAATGGCACCTGCAAAAAATCAGCAGTTGGGCGGTTAAACAAGACCCATCTAAGATTCCTCACGCATTATAAAACTGTTGGCTACTTAATACACAGACAACAGCTTTGCATATCTCTGCACTCTTTAGAACTTACCTGTCAAATACATGCATAATACTGAGCGAACAGGTCTTGTTTAATGCAAATTACAGAAAACAGAAATTTACGAGAGCACTATGCTACTGATCGGCCTCAATTACTACTTCTTTTAGCATGACATATCAGCTTTAATAAGACCTCACTTTCTTCATGCAGTATTTGCGATCTTAATACAGATCATGATCGTTATCTTATTAATTAATCAAGTCTTTTCAATGGTCGAGGAATTTTCCATTCATTGATTATATTTTCGGTACAAATTATACATAGATTCTAATACAATATTAAAATGTAACTGACATCATACAGTCGTTGTCATGTGTTCAGCCATATGTGAGGGATAACAGCAGATTGATCAGAAACGGACAAATTCTCATGTTATTAAAAAGGTGGGCCAAAAACGTTCTGCTCATTAATTCACATTTAAAATGATTATATCAAAATTATCAATAAGGTTTAGTAAATAGCATTCTCATTAGCATTGTCCGCTGAGAAAAGATTTCTCTCACACGCAGCATGTCATAGTCTAAATTCATTCATAATCTTACTAGATATGTTGGAATATGATATAATTTAACTAGCTTTATATAACGCTAAACCTCTTGTAAGATCCTCTATCTATGTTGCATAAGGGAATTAACTCTTTACTGGTCAAGGCAGGCGAATACCGACCATTATAGTGGTCTTGAGAGATGTCCATTTGTCCAAAAAATGGTTATTTGCAGAACAAATTTAACATTGGAATGACTGGCTCGGTTATCTAGGCAGTCATTCCAGTGGTAAAATTAAAAAAATAGCCTTCTCTTGGTCTGCAAATGGACATTTTTCAAGACCACTTCAGAATCTCATTTTGGTTGATATGAGTGTTAAATTGTTAAAGGTTTGAACTATGCATGATGGAGTCAATATTTAAGCCAGATACTGTATGCATTAGGCTTACCACATCACATCATCAGAACAATGAGCACTCAGTCACAGAGCATGACACAATCACTTACCTACAAAGAAACAAAGAAAAAGGAACATAAATTAAGTATGTATCATATGTATCCTTTGGTACATTAGTGCTTTTTGTTAGTATGAACTGGATAAAAAGTACTCTTGACCAACATGAGATGGCCGAGAAAGAAAGGAACGATATGAAGTTATTAACTCTTAACACTCTGATATCAAACTTTTAAAATTTAAAATTAAATTAAAAGATGAACTGATATGCATTTCTCAACAAATTTGGTGGAAGATGGTGCTGTCGTAGGCAGCAACGTCATCCACCAAAATTGTTGAAAAATGTACATCAGATTATTCACTATCGAACCAATAAGATAGAATTTTGACATGAGAGTGGTAACGGAGCCTGGAGAAACTAAAATATTGTGGCCCACCAAAAGGCAGTATGTAGTTGGCCGCTGCTAACTTGTTACACAGACTCCACTTTGATGACAAGACGGGACCAGGTCTGATTCATGGGACAGTAGACATCAACCAGTTGAAGTCTTTACCAGTTTTACATAACAATTAACATATTGTGATAGTAGTACAGAAGAAAAAGGCAGCAACACCTTCCAGTCAAATTAGTTTTACAATATTCAATATATATTTCTTATATCAAATAGATAACATCATCTATTCTTTTCAAAAATGTTGGTCCCGATCACAGGATGGTTCATGATAAGGAAAATTAATTACCTCTCCGGGATGTAGAAATTGTTTGAGTGTAACTTTCGTGACCATCATGGAAGCTAACACAAACAATTTCTACATCTCGGAGAGGTAATTAATTTTCGTTATCATGAATCATCCTGGGATTGGGACCAAACTTTCAGAGAAAAATGTCCATTTGCAGACCAAGAGAAGACTATTTTTTTTAATTCATCACTGGAATGACTGGCTCTGTTGTCGAGCCAGCCATTAAAGTGGTAAATTAAACAAAATAATCTTCTCTTGGTCTACAAACGGACATTTCTCCAGACCACTGCAAAACCAATATACGGGTTAATAGTCAAGATTTATGAAAGAAATTAAGTGTTTGCTCAGTCAATGCCCCTAATTTGCAAGCCAGGAGAAAACCTTTTTAGAATTGTCAACTGGAATGACTGGCTCAGTTATCAAGCCAGTCATTCCAAAAATAAAGTATTTATAATGTGGAAAGCCACATCTTTCAGAACGAAAGTCAGATGCCTGACGCTGTGTTTGTGTCCCCTATTTATAGGCCTTTGGGTTCAGCTTTGGGTCCCTATTCTTGCTCATGCTCAGTGATTGTTCTTTCCTTGGGTCTTATTTTGCACATGCTCAGTGATTGTTCTTTCCTTGGGTCCTATTTTGTTCATGCTCAGTGACTGTTCTTTCCTTGGGTCCTATTTTGCACATGCTCAGTGATTGTTCTTTCCTTGGGTCCTATTTTGCACATGCTCAGTGACTGTTCTTTCCTTGGGTCCTATTTTGCACATGCTCAGTGATTGTTCTTTCCTTGGGTCCTATTTTGCACATGCTCAGTGATTGTTCTTTCCTTGGGTCCTATTTTGCACATGCTCAGTGATTGTTCTTTCCTTGGGTCCTATTTTGCACATGCTCAGTGATTGTTCTTTCCTTGGGTCCTATTTTGCACATGCTCAGTGATTGTTCTTTCCTTGGGTCCTATTTTGCACATGCTCAGTGATTGTTCTTTCCTTGGGTCCTATTTTGCACATGCTCAGTGATTGTTCTTTCCTTGGGTCCTATTTTGCACATGCTCAGTGATTGTTCTTTCCTTGGGTCCTATTTTGCACATGCTCAGTGATTGTTCTCCCTTTGGGTCCCATAGTTAGGGACTCCAACTTTGGGTACCATCTCAGGTCCATGCATATCCGCATGCATACTGACGGACCAAAATTGTGCATCTCTGGCAATTTTGCAATGTGTTGTTTCTGCATGTGTTTGCTCGTGCGAGCTTTATGAGGTACCCAAAATATGGACGTGGGTCATGGATGCCTGGTTATTGATTATAATGCCATGTTTTTGGCTTATTGATATAGGTTTAATGAGATTGATGCTTTGTCATGTGCAGGCCAAGTGGTGAAGGAAGAAAAAGGCCCTTAAATAAAATAGATATGGCAGAGGGGTGAGTGTGTCAGCACCACATTCCGAGACCTGGCTTTATGGCATTTCGCTCCATATTGGAAGCTAATCAGAAGATTTACATACAAGTACGATTTATAAGCAGTACATACAGACGGGACTCTCGTGGGAATCCCCCACCAACAAGCTCCCTGATTCAATATAAAATCATAATCTTTATACATGATCATGAGAATACTGTAATTAGATATAGATTATGCAAGTGACAGGTCGCATTTGACATTTTTTCCAAATTTTCTTTCATACAATCTGTCAGTTACATCTACTATATAACTAAACTGGAGCATTATAAATAATAAGTCCTTTGTTATACTATTTCGGCATGCATCGATTCGCTCAGACCATTCAGGACTTGCCGACTCAGTAATCGCAAGATGACTATTGTGATCGTTCATGCATAGCTTGATTGCGCCACCTGGTGTTCGATACAGGGTTTACTCATTGGCCATCTTTGACAATGGAATTAAATGCGCGTGTCTTGCAGATTAACTTCTGAATGTCATTATTTGTAATATGTATCAAAATCTCTCCTGCCATACTGCCTTAAGCAACAATGGCGTCTAGTAAATTAATTTCAAAATGTTCAACAGAATAAGATTTATATCGTAAAGAATATACTTTTCCGGTATTTGTCGGTGAAAGGTTTAACCCTCTTGTGTCCAAAGGTCACTCAAAATGCTAATTATATCAAATAAACCTTTACTTGTGAAGACCTTTCAATAAAATTCAAATTTCTGCCCAGTTAATGTTAGAATTTTTGTAAAATTTACTGCAAGCCATTTACATCAACAAGGGTTTATCTTATTTAAATAAAAGGTCACAGATTCATTCTATGCAATGCTTAGAACTAACTCGGTATCAACATTATATAGATTTTCTAGACATTTCCATACTTGTACAGATTTTGAACTTTGACCATTTCTGGGTCCAGGTTAAGTTTTTTGCTGAGACTAAGCATTTCCAAATGACAATTTCATCAACAAAGAGTTATAATATTTCCAAAAAAACTTAAAGGATTTGTTTTAGACAATCATTAAGAATAGTCTGTATCAAAGAGAAACTGATCTTCAAAATTTTGCAACATCTTTACTGCTTTAAAACCGAGGCAATTTTATGCATTTGGGTTAGCATTTTTTTTGCTGCACTTAAGCTTTTTTCAAATAAAATCCAGAAGAGTTTATCTCATTTCAATAAAACAATACAAATTTGTTCTACATGATGATTAGAACTAGTCTGTATCGAAATTAAATTAATTTTCAAGTTTTGCATACTTTTACTACGTTTAAACTTTTATTATTTTATGACCCTTTTGCATCCAAGTTAACATTTTTAATGACAATTTGGTGAACAATTGTTTATCCGATTTTATTAAAATCTCACAAATTCTTTCTATGAGATCATTACCTCTAGTTTATATGATAAAAAATAGACTTTGAAAATTATCTGCATCCAGGTTAGACTTATTATGCTGTGGCTAAGGTTTATTCAAATGACAATTTAATCAGCAAAATGTCCTAATATACTTGATTTTGAAAATATTTCTATTTTATTTGAGGCTTTGAAATTTGCTTATGTTTAGACCCATACTGATTGGTCAGATTCTTGGTGTGCCAGTAGTCATTGTACTGCAGGTTACTACCAGGAAGCAAAGCTTTATGGTTCAGTCTTCAAGCTATGCTTCTACGCAGCTATGCTTGCCCGTTGGGTAGTACCATGGGTATTTTGATTCGACAAGGCGATTGTCAAATGTCAAAATGAGACTGTATGCAGTGGTCCATCATATTCTGTGATGTACAATTAATATACAGGTAAGCTGTTTGCTATCTTCTGATAGCCCTTGTTCTATATATGTACAAGAAGATATATATATATATATATATATATATATATATATATATATATATATGGAACATTATATATAGATTGGACATTATTTTTCACAGGATATTTAGTCCAGGGCATGCCGGGTTTTGCGGCAACATAAGGCTAAATATTGTGTATTTTGCGATATCTCTTGTGCTTCATGAGAAAGGGGTAAAAGTGACCAGAGTAACTATTTTTATTTCACCTTGACGAAGTGAAGAGATTTTGGGAGAGGGTGAAAAACGTCAGCATCAGCATCGGCGCCCGCTCCAGTTAAACTTGTTTAAAATGACATTTGCACCCACAAAGGGTCATCTGATTAAAAACACAAATTCACAAATGCGTTCGATACGATGCTTTAAGTACTAGTTTGCATCAATATTATGTCTATTTCTGAAATCTTTCGACACTTTTATCATGTTTGAACTTAGAATATTTTCTGGGTCCAGGTAATGTCTTTTGCTATGGCTAAGCCAAATGACATTTGCACCCACACTCTTGGAGTTATCCGATTTTGAATAAAATGTCACAGATTTGTTCTATATGATGCTTAGGCCTAGTCCACAGAAAAAAGAAGTTGATTTTCCAAATTTTTCATTGTGCTGTGGTTAAGTTTTTTTCAAACAATATTTACATAAACAGGAGGTAACTCGATTTGAATAAAACCTCACAGAATTGTTCTATCCTGTGGTTTGGACTAGTCCACATAAAAAATAAATAGTTTTTGAAAATTTGGACATATTTTCACTGAGTTTAGACTTTGATTATTTTAGGGCTGATTTTCATGCAGGTTATGCTTATTAATCTGCGGATAAAGTAATTAACATTTTTGGTGGAAAGGCCCTATGGTGGATAACCCATAAATAAATACCAATCAGAGTTTTGATCGGACAATTGTTGGAGTGAAAATCTTAGTTTTTTCTTTAAAAATCGTCCGGAGATTCCCAAAATGATACTCCTCTTAAATGACCTGACAGCTTTCAACCCAAATTTCCATATTTTCCGTTGCAAATGATCCAGGTGAGCAACACTGGCCCTTGGGCATTTTGTTATGGTGGTCATCATGAAGAGAGAGACCAATAATTTTGCCCAATATTACTCTCTCTCTCTCTCATATTTTTTGATTTTCATTTCCTTCGTGTTTCTGTGTGCGTTGGCAAAATAAAAAATACTTCTAAGATGGATAGCGATTATTACCATTAACTAAAAAAAGTGAGAGAACACTGTGGGGACGGTCCCCACACAGATAGGGGACCTAGTGAGAGAGTCCCCACAAATGTGAGAAACACTGTGGGGGACATACTTTCTGATTGGCAGTTCATGCATTAGCAGCAGTATGTGGATGGGAGATTACACCGCCGCCTAGTCTGTGCACGTGAGTGTTTATCACATCACGTGTTCGTATGCCTCGCGCAATATATTTTTTACATGAGTGTGAGATAATTTTGTGGGGACATTTCAATGTGAGAGAAGGTGAGAGAAATGAAAAAACGTAAAAAAACGTAGAAAATTTGAAAAACATGAATCGTGGGGATACAAATTCTAAATATATTTTGTGGACATTTCACGCTTTTGCCGATCGTTTGAGCGACCGTAATTGTGGGGACAGGGCATTGTCCCCACAATCCGAGCATGTCCCCAGAGTGTAGGGTCTAGACGTGAAAATGTCCCCAGAATTACGGTAAAACAAGCTCTAAAATGTCCCCGGAATTACGGTAAATCTCTCTCTCTCTATCTCTCTCTCCCTCCCTCCCTCCCTCTCTCTCTCTCTCTCTCTCTCTCTGCACATGGTTGGATATTTTCTTCACTCTTTTATACTTATCATTGTTGTCAACTACTCAATGCATAAAATAGTAGAAGGTAGAAAGTTACTATCAATCTATAAGCTCATATCCTCAATAAAACATGTGGTTAATGGATGGTAAATATGTACAGTAATTTGCGCAATATATACATACATTAGTAATACTAGACTGACAAACGTGGCCTACTATTAGTAATACTAACAATGAAAGTAATAATGTGGAACAGAAAACCAGAATTCATAACATTAATTGTACAAATAAATATTTATTCACTAATAATATAACAAATCTTACATACTATAGCTAGTTGCTGCCAGAAATATCAACAATCAGAGGTAGGCGGGTGAGCGGGTGGGCGGGCGGGCTGGCAGATGGACAGGTGGGCGGGTGGATGGATGGACGGACACACAGCTAGACAGACAGACAGAGAGAGGACACACAGACACAGACAGACAGATGGATGGACAGATGGACAGACAGACATGGAGGGGAGTGATCACAATAGTTCAGCTGCCTGACAAGTCTAAGTTTAATTGCAAAACGATCAACCGATTCTAAATATAAGCTAAACGTAAAAACTTAACATTATTGACGCCATTGCCACCATCGGAAAAGTGATACATATGTCTCGCTTTCTGCTTAGCAGGTGAGACAAAACCATAACCACAGCATCATACATATATCTTTGATGCAAATCAGCCCTTGTTGATGTAAATCTCATTTGAAACACTCACCTGGATTTATTGGCCACTGGCAGAATTGAACAAAATGAGATGACCATTGGAAAAATTTACCAATAAAATTTCTGTGAAGAATATTTAAAATTGGCTCAGTGGGTAATAAGTAGTCTTTTTATGATTTTCTCAGAAATTTGCAGAAAATACAAGATTTCCCCCAAAATGCTAAATTCTGATTGATTCATGGCGAACATGTTTTTCTGACATCATATTTCAGCCCCATCCATTTAGCGGTTCTCGAGAAGTCATCTTCGCGAAAATTAGGCCATCCAAGATGGCCGCCAAGCCATTTGGCAAATCAAGTTCCCTCGAACAAACTTGTTTCAGCTCTTGCCCTAGACCATAGTTCATGAGGTTTGCATCGATCCCCCAAGCGGTTTGGGAGATTTTTTAAAACGTTGCTTCCAGTCAAATATACATGTAGTTCAAATCGGCACAGTGGTTCTCGAGAGGAAAACATTTTAAATTTCCCGTTGCTTTAGTATGGGAACTTTTGACAGGAAAATGATCAAAGATGGCCGCCAAACCGTTTATCCGACAGTTTCGACAATGGCAAATTTGAGATCAGAATACCCCAAAAATATAGAAAACTAATTTTGGCTTTTCAAAATCCATCAAATAAAAAATTCTGATATGCCCGCCAAACATGCTAGATTTTGATTGGTCCACAGCGGCCATGTTTTTTTTTACGGATTACCTTCCTTTGAAAAAACTTAAATGACCCTTAGTCACTAATAATATCTCCCAAATTTGGTCCTGATCCCTTCAACGATTCTGGAGAAGTTGTTTTCGCAAAAACTAGGTCATCCAAGATGGCCACCGAACCACTTGGTCAATCAAGTTCTCGTAAACAAAGTTGGCTTACCTCTTGCCCTAGATGATGTTTCGTGAGTTTTGAATCGATTCCCCAAGCGGTTTCTGCAAACAAGATTTTTAAAGACATTTCTAAAAATCGGCCAAAATCCAAGATGGCCACCACCAAAATTTGCCGATCGCTTTCCTTTAAACAGACTTTCCTTTAAACAGACATGGATCTCTACGCCATAAGGATGCTTCCTGCCACATATAATTGAAAACGGCCAGGTAGTTCTCCAGAAGACATAAAAAATTTCCCATTGCTTTAGCATGAAAGTTTTTTAGCGGGAAAATGATCCAAAATGGCCAGTAAACCATTTATCCGACAGTTTTGGAAATGGCAAATTTGAGATCAGAATACCAAAAAACATATATAAAACCAATTTCGGTCTCAAAATCCATCAAATAAAAAAGTCAAATATGGCCGCCAAACACGCTATATTTTGATTGGCCCACGGCGGCCATGGTTTTTTTACAGATCAACTTCCCTTGAACAAACTTTAATGGCCCTCAGGCCCTAAGTTGTTTCGCTAAAACTACGTCAACCAAGATGGCTGCAGAACCATTTGACTAATCAAGTTCCCTTGAATGAACTTGGTTCAGCTCTTGCCCTAGATCATATTTCATGCAGTTTGTATCAATTCCCCATGCAGTTTCGGTGAAGATTTTTTAGATGTTTCCAAAAATAGGTCAAAATCCAAGATGGCCGCCGGCCCAATTGGCTGATCGGCTTCGCTTGAACAAACTTGAATCTCTATGCCCTCAGGATCTTTCCTGCTAAATATAATTGAAATCGGCCCAGTAGTTCTCGAGAAAACGACATTTAAAATTTCCCATTGCTTTAGTATGGCGGCTTTAGGCGGGAAAATGATCCAAGATAGCCGCCAAACCGTTTACCCGACAGTTTCAAAAATTGCAAATTTGAGATCAGAATACCAAAAAAACACATAAAACCAATTTTGGCCTCAAAATCCATCAAATAAAAGAATCTAATGTGGCCGCCTAACACGCTAAATTTTGATTGGCCCGCAGTGGCCATTTTTTTTACAGATCAACTTCCCTTGAACAAACTTTAATGGCCCTTAGATCCTAATCATATCTGCCAAATTTCGGCCCAATCCCTTCAACGGTTCTGGAGAAGTAATTTTCGCTAAAACTAGGTCAATCAAGATGGCCGCCGAACCATTTGACCAATCAAGTTCCCTTGAACAAACTTGGTTCCGTTCTTGCCCTAGGTCATATTTCATGATGTTTGCATCAATCCCCAAACGGCTTCGGACAAGCAGATTTTTTTACATTTCTAAAAATTTACCAAAATCCAAGATGGGCGCCGGCCAAAATGGCCGATTGACTTCATTTGAACAAACTTGGATCCCTATGCCCAAGGATGTTTCCTGCCTAATATAATTGAAATTGGCCTAGTGGTTCTTGAGAACTCGTTTAAAGAAAAGTTGATGGATGGATGGACGGTCGCCATGGTATAAGCTCACTTGGCCTTTCAGGCCAGGTGAGCTAAAAACCCAAACCGAAGCAAAAACCTTAACGTGCCTCTAGAGAATAGTTTAACCAGAGCGGACACTGACGCCAACACTAACATTTTTTCCCGCTCTTCCAAAATCTCCCCTCACTTCATGAATGCGGGATAAAAAAATGAATTGCACATGAGTTATCTAGTAGGTTGTTTTCAACGCCATGCTTAATGTCATGGTGCTTATTAGGCCAGGTATAGGAAATTTTGTGTGGAATTACATATTATTGATTTTATCCAGCATAATTTAGAATGTTCCTAATTATGACCAGCTGAGTCATATGAAATCAAGCATGACAATTCTAAGAGTATAGTGGACAGAGGACAATAGCCCAATTAATAGCCAGAACAGTTAAAGCGACCCAGCCTGCAGTGTGGACATAATAAATCACAGTATTCCAAGACATGTATATGCTGAACTTTTATATATATAATAACATACTTAAGAAAATACATGTTTATAATCCAATAACCATTTTCATTCTGAATCCCCACAAACATGATTTCAAGACATTGGCATATTAAGAAACCTGCATTATTATTTTGAAAATGATTTGACTGAAAGTTGTTGCAGCCTCAAGCAGAAACAACTTTCACTTTGATTGTTTTCAAAATAGTCATCAGGATTTTCTGATTTTGTCAGAGTAAAATACTGTCAACACATATACAGAATGAGTGGTTAATTATATTTATTTCATTGCATTGCATAAATATGGTATTCACAAGTACTATTAGTAAACCCCTCACAGACCCCCCTTGTGGGTTGGTCTGTTGTTTTATTAACCACTATAAAAACATACTTACCGTTCAATCACTACTTGCTAAATCAATTATCTGCATTTAGCTATCAGAATAAGATTTTTATGCCTGCATACACACCTCCCCATGCCTATTCCTATTAATATGGACCCTCAACCCGGCTACTGGTTAAGTCCATATCCAGCATACTCAAAGAAGGAAGGAAGGAAGACAGGAGAAACCTGCAGGAGGAGGATGGGAGGATTTAAAGAGAGCAGATGCGTTAGATACATGACCGAAAGAGAAATCCTTGGCAGAAAGAGAAGAAGAAATAGGATTAAGACCTGAAGAGTGAGAAGAGGAGGAGAAAGAAGAAGACCTAGAAAATGATGGATTCAAAACAGCATCACGGAAGGAAGGAGAAGACTGAGAAGATAAATCAACATCAACTACCTGAGAAGAAAGAAAAGTCATAGTTGGAAGCTACAGAAACCTGAGAAAACACCTGTTGAGAAATTTCCGAAACAGAATCTACAAAACTCCTATCATCCGAAATCTTAGAAGAACCTAAGCAATTTTGATCTCTCGCTATCCCAGAAGCTACCTCCCAACCGGAAGCGGAAGATGGAAGTCTATCCGGATCTGACCGACCTGGAAGTACACCTCTAGAACCGGAAATGGAAGTGTACCGACCAGAATCCAAACCGGAAATGGAAGCGCTTCTACCGGAAGTCGAAAAATAGTAGGAGTCCTCAGACTCCGGATATCCGGAATGACCGGAAGCGCTGCTGAAACCGGAAACTAGGAACCGGATCTTGAAGACCCGGATGTCCTACAAAAACGGAAGTCAAACAGGAAACGGACAGAACGGAAGTAATAACCGGATCTTGACAACCTGGATCTCCTGCCAAACCGGAAACGGACGCCAGAGAAGAAAAAAACGGATCCTGAAGATTCCACCACAACGGAACCGGAAGAACTAGCAAGACTAGGAATCAAATTTTTGGCAATGGGCGATCTACAAAGAACCTTGACGACCGGTATAATCGAAAAATTGGCATTAGCATACGTACCAGCCTTATGGACGTCAGCCTCAGCCTCCGCCACTACGGTTTGTGGGTTATGCCCGTCACCCTCAAGTCTTATGTGGGTTTGACCCGGTGCACTACATGAACCCACCTTCGAGAGCTTAGTCGCTCTAGACTTCTGCTTAGGAGATTTCTTAACCTGCATGGAGGTTAGAGGGATCGGTTTCCCCCATTTGCGGGAACGCCTGCTAGCCTTCGGGCTATCGTCAGAACTTAAAGAAACATTCTGTTTCTTAGCTTCCTTTATAGCAGATATCCTTTCGTCAAGGGATCTAGTCAAGACAGATGCGAAGGATTCAAATCTCGCAAATAGAGCTAGAACGGCATCTGAATTCACCGAAGAGGCTCCCCCCCTCCGTTGCTACCGGTAAAGATACATTAGTTTGTGCAAAAGACACAGCTTTCGCCTTACGAGCAATGGAGGTAGGGGAAGGACGACCAGAGGGCAGCGGTTGTTTAAATGGTAATTCTTTAAAGAAAGCCTTTGACACAGAGACCGGCCACCCTTTACAAATCCCACACATCGTTGTGAGGGTACAAGTGGTACATTTCGCACAGACATGCCCGGCAAATTCAGCTGAGTGATGGCGATCACATTTTGATGACATACATTTCGTCCTATCTGACAATTTAACGGACTCCTAAGAACGAAAAAAGCGTAACAATGAAGCATACTGCTTAGAAAATCGCAAAAAGGAGACTAGAAAGATAAAAGCGCTTCTAAAAAGGCGGGAAAGTTCAAATTAGAAATCAAAATCCCTACCGACAAGAAAACAGACAGAAAATGATAATCCTTATAATGCACTAGAAGTAAATTGATAAGGGTCTGGGTGAATGCTAGAGAATTAATATGATGATGATGATATAGACATAGTAATTAAGATACCACGAAACGAGAACGATCTTTCACGAAAACCGGTAACAATATGAACATAGTCATAAAATACAATATAACCACGAAGACACTTCTGAAACGTAACTTAGGGAGGAATGACTTCATATTAGGCATAATCCTTGTAATATAGAAGACAATAGTGTAACTGACACAGCGCAAAGCACAAAAAGCTCTTGAAGAATATTTAAGCAGTTGTTCTGCAAGCAGAATAATTGAAAAGTGAATCTGTTTCCTATTTGGGCATCAGTACGCATGCGCAAGCGCGCTTAGTGACAAGCGTCATTATGGGGTGAGCATAGCCTGGTGCCAGTCTGTATCTGTCAGTATGCTGGTGATGGACTTAACCAGTAGCCTGGTTGAGGGTCCATATTAATAGGAATAGGCATGGGGAGGTGTGTATGAAGGCATAAAAATCTTATTCTGATAGCTAAATGCGGATAATTGATTTAGCAAGTAGTGATTGAATGCTAATGTATATTTTTGTGATGTAATAACAACACTTGATTCTTTAAACAAATTATTAATGATTTTAGACATGTTCTGAATTTATTTCGAACAGGTTTCTTGACTACCTGTCTGTTTACTTCAACGATTGCTAGCTATAAAATGTAAATGAATTTGTATATTTAAAAGATAGAGTGAGTGAGAGAAACAGTGAGAGTCAGAGCTAGAGATAGAGAGATAGATAGCTAGTTGACAGAGATTTAAGCCAGAATAGTAGATAGATATAGTGTTCTTAGTTTGTATAGAAATTTTGTATCAACATCAGTTTGTGTATAGAGTCAATTTAAAATTATTAAAAGTCAAAGTCATTTATTATTTGAAGAACCGTCTTGTTGAATACTATTGAAGTGTCTTCACCCATTTTCGCCTGCCACCTTATTCTGGCAATTTCTGAAGTGTAGCAGAGCTAACGCCACCAAGCTAATCACCCCGTATTTCGAGATAGGTGGAAATTAGCTTCGCTACAATAACATTTCAATGCCTGGTGCTGGTAACTAGTGTTGTTTGACAATCATAACGGAATCATAATGGGTAAGATCTTTGACAACTGAAAACTCTTTATTTTACTCATCCGTTCTTAGATGCTACTAAAATTAGCATCATTTCATATTCATCCTCCATGTAGTGCTCTTCGACACACACTAGTCTATTCATGGATACTGTTCTGTGATCAAAGTTCTACTCACTAAGGACTCTATTTCTTGAAATTGAGAAAAGCCTTATGTAAAAGCTAATTATTAAAGCTAAGCTTCAAATATGCAGCACAATTTCAAACGTGGCAGGTATGTTTTCCAGCATTTCACTGTACACAATCATCAATGATATAAAATTAATCAATATTTTTCATTTTAAAATTAAATGCTCATGGCGTGTGTTCACAGCTCATGTTACACAGGACAAATAACATCAAACAACTTCCTGATCAAGAACTATGCATGATTGCATTGGAAAATATTGTTATATAATCTCAAAGTATCAAAATACTGCAACGATTTTACATTTTTTCACTTCTGGTCTTTGAAGTCTTTGCCATATAATATCCTGAAAGCGGTATTCACCAGTATGTGGGGTGAACTCGCAGATGATAATATATTAGTTTCACATTCTATAATTTCAAAATTCATTATTTACTGTCAATATATATGCTAATTTGGTCATCAATATTTAATAAAGTCAATGGCACAATGGCCGAAATATTAACCTGGACTATGGGTAGAATGAACTCTAATAATGTGAATGGCTTAAACACGGTCTATAAAATCTTGGTAGATACAGGTCCCAGGTTTTTTCAAATTTTCCAGATTTTCTGGATTGGTTTTGGTATTTCCAGCTCACACCCAAAGTTGTGGAATCCTAGTTTATGGTCACACCCTTTTAGCAGGGCTTCGTTTATGAGGTGAGCTATCACTCTCGCTCACCTAACTTCTCATCGAACGGGAGCAATTAATCACTCACCTCAAATCTTAAAACTTAAATCAAAATTTGAATTTCTTGATCTAAACATATGTCATTGATAGATTTTGACATTTTCATTCTACCAGAGGAGTGATCACTCGCCTAACATTGATCATGGACAGCAATGTATAGCCCTCCACTTATTTCTAGAAATGAAGCCCTGTTTCAAATTAGACTAGTAGTTTCCAAAAGATCTGATCCAGATCCGGGTTCTTTAATCTGGATCGTGGCCACAGTCTGGAAATCCTTGTGCATGGCAAGTTCCTTTGGATCCACAGGTTTTTAGATACAGCCTAAAATCTTCTTTTGTGACTTACTGTCTGACTGACTGACTGACTGACTGACTTACTGACTGACTGACTGACTGACTGACTAAGGGACGTGGCAATTTATTAAGTTACTATTTATTAACCCTTACCACTCTGGTGTCAAAATTGTTAATTTTCAAATTAAATTAATAGATGAACTAGTGTTCATATTTCAACAAATTTGGTGTAAGATGGTGCTGTCATAGACAGCAACATCATCCACCAAAATTGTTGAAAAATGTACACCAGTTTCTTTGCTATTGACACAGTAAAAGACACAATATTGGCATCAGTGTGGTAATGGTTAAGCCGCTAACCGCAGCTAATTACGTGGTCAGATAGGGTTGAGAATAGAAAGTAAAAACGGTCTCCTATCCAAACTCGTTGATGCAAATTGGTTAGTGGTGTGGAGCTGCTGGTTCCTAAGAGCGTCTATCTGAAATAGATCACTTGTGTCAGTATTTGGGTTGCCTCTCAAGACCTGTATGATGCAAGAGATATGCTTTTTCTTATATGCAGGGAGGTTAAAGTGTTTGCCGTAACTGGAGTGTCCTGTTTCTTCTTGTGTCCTGAGTCGAAACGTATTGCCTCTTGGTATTTACCAAACTATTATTTTACAGAGGGTGTAAGTGATTAAATAGATCAGATTTGACGTTTTGCGGCGTTGGTGGGTGGAAGCGTTTGTGGCTTACGATACTAGACGCTGTCACCAGTTGTGGGTTCGATTCCTCAGCATTGCTAATATATCATATTGCCACAAATACTTGTACAAATATACCAGTTTGTGTGTTCTGCAATTGCCAATAATTGCTGTTGTAATGTTGGTACCCATGTGGAAACTGGAGAAATTCCTAGTTGTGATCATTCTGTAGCACATTATACAGTTCTTTGTAGGGCCGGTGATCAGCGGTTTGATGTGAGCAGGTGGGTAAACTGGATGACTGGATTCGCAATGGTCGGATTATTTTGATACCGGAAGAGTTGAACAGTGGAAAAGATGCCTCTTCAAAATAATAAATTTTGATATATGGAACAAGTTAATGCCACACACTTTCAAAAGTGAATCCGTGCAAGTAACATAGAGTAACCTTATGAAAATTAGCTTTCACAATGCGTATGGGGGACATATTGGATTTTGCACTTGAACTGATTTACATATAGATCGTCCTGACACACCCACATGGATTTCCAGAGTTTTAAATTAGGCGCTCAACCCTTTAACCATCATATCAGCCAAAAACGGCTTTTGCAGTGGTCTTGAGAAATGGACATTTGCAGATCAAGAAGACTATTTTTGAAAATTTACCGCCGGAATGACTGGCTCGATAACCGAGCCAGTCATTTCATTGATACATTTTCAAAAATAATCTCTTGGTCTGCAAATGGACATTTTCTATGAGAAAACTGAAAATATTTGGAGCAAATTTGAGGGTTAAAGGGTTAAAGATATGGAGAATACACTGATTTTCAAGATGACTGGCAGGTAGAGTTTTAGAATTATGCAATATGCATCCAGGCTAATTATGGAAGGATTCCCCCAGTGGTTTATCAGTCTTGAATCACATGACAATTAATTTTCATCATAAATGCCTGGTGGACATCTCAGATGTTGCAAAGCAGTTGTGAAGTGGCTCATCCACACACCACATCCATTGGGAGTTATAAAGTTCTGAATTATCCAGTCATGGTTACTGAAAGTTATATATTTATTGGAAATCAATTTTCAAGATGGCTGTCTGATCGACATTTTTGATTCTATATTGGTGGATTTCAATCTTTATCATATGGAAAGCAATTTACAAGATAACATTGTATTTCACATCTGGACCAATCAATGATTATCATGCATTTGATGATATACATCTGTCTATTCATCAGATGCATGGATAGCAACCTTTCAGCGACGACATGGTTAAATTGTTCGTAGATATATATGACATTCGTAAATATCTTGGGAACTGATCCTGTGCTCGGATTAGCGCAATTAGAGAAGAAATTCCATAAAATACCAACACAGAGCCATGAGGTTGCGCTGAACAGAACATTAACCAAAAATATCTTAACTCTAATTCCCCGAGGTATTATTGCAATATGTATATACATTGATAAGTTCCTCAGTAATGACCTTAATGATGCTTAAATTGTGAAATCGGAGATAATTTGATAAAGTTATGACTGTAATAAATTTGATCATTTAAAGATACCGCACACCCCACGCCCACCCTTTGGTACATTAAAGTTCATATGAGCCAATAAATAGAAAGTCTCTTATACGCAATCTAATAATTTAGAAATAGCGACACCTAATTCATTTATATTACAAATACATTTTTGATGGTGTTATATTATTATTTTTGCTTGTTTACATATTGTTTATCAATTAACTCTTTACTGGTCACGCCGGCCAAAACACGCCACTGAAGTGGTCTTGTGGAATGGATATTTGCAGGGCAAGAAGCTATTTTTGAAAATTTACCACTGGAACGACTGGCTCGGTAACTGAGTCAGTCATTCCAGTGGCAAATTTTCAAAAATAGTCTTCTCTTGTGCTGCAAATGGATATTCCAAAGGGAAATATTTAGATTTTTCTCTACCAAATTTGACCATTAAAGGTTAATACATGTCCTATTTGCCACAGTATAGTATTATAAAATGGATGGTAGTAATATTTTATCAAACTGGCAAAAAAAATTAATTCCATGAACCCAACCTTCCCCACACGTGGGCTAATAAGCCAACACATACATCAAGCAATATAATAAAACGAGCCCGACACATATACTGGTCTGGCTTTTGTTAGCTTACCAAAATACTTACCACCCAATTCACTGTTTGCTATAAGTCACCTGGCTTAGATATCTCAGAAAATTTTAACCTATTCATTCCCATGGCGTGTGGGTTCCCTAGTAAACAATGTTAACAGAGATACATCCACACATTGGGTATTCTTAATAATATCTCTTTAACTCTAATGCAGTTATTTCTCTAGGAAACCGGTTCCTCTATTCCTATAGAGAACATATAAACGAGTCTGTGACCATGCACACTTATGCTACTATGCATGCGACTGAGTCCAAGCCGTCAATAATTAATTCTACAAAATTTAATAATGATTTGCAATTTAATGACGCGGGGTGGCTGAGGTGGGCCACAGTGAATTGAGTGGTAAGTATTTTAGTAAGCTAACAAAACGCCAGACCAGTATAAATGTCTAGGTTGTTTTGTAACAAAACAAAAATACTAAGCCACTCAATTCACTGTTTGCTAAAACATAGAATTGGTCAGAGCCCAAATACTAGGTGGGTTGGTAAATTGCAAATTAGGAACGAAAGGTTAATCACCAAAAATACTAAAATCAACTAAATCGCTGAAATGCTGAAAGAGCATGAACAAACAAATGTTCTAAACAAAATACACTAAAATAACGATAATTAGAAAATCTCAGCAAAGAGAATTTAAAAACAGCCGCAAGATGGTGAAGAAGATGGCCGACTAAAGAATCTAGGCAATTGAGCCTAGGATTGAGTGGCGAAACTAGAATGTCACTAATTGTGAATTGAATCTGATCTTTCAGATAGAAATAATGCAGATTCTGACATTTATACTGCGACTTATATAATGTCGTCCACTGATAGATCTGCATAGAATGTGATGGAGGTCGTCCACTGATAGATCTGCATAGAATGCGATGGAGAAGGCCATACCATGAACATCGTGTGCCTTAACACTTACTGAGTGTCTACTGGAGATACATTCTAGTGTCAAATAATAATGTCTGTAATCCAGTTGTTGAGATGCGCACTTACTAAACAAATTTGCATAAGTAATCTGAACGGTGTTTCAAAACGATCTTTTAAATTGGGTATAGATTTCGGAAAGGATTGAAAACAATTAAGTTTTATACGTAAGATTTCTTCAACGCCAAAGAATGTAGCCAGATCTCCTACCACCTAGAAAAGATCATTCACAAAAGGAATATGGATATTTGAACGCCATCTAAGGCACTTACTAAACAAATTCGCATAAGTAATCTGAACAGTGTTTCAAAAAGATCTTTTAAATTGGGTATAGATTTCGGAAAGGATTGAAAACAATTAAGTTTTATACGTAAGATTTCTTCAATGCCAAAGAATGTAGCCAGATCTCCTACCACCTAGAAAAGTCATTCACAAAAGGAATATGGATATTTGAATGCCATCTATGGCATCTAACAAATGCGGCATCTGGTAGAAAAAGAATGATTTCAGAGTTATACAATTAAACAGATGGACGAAAGACATGAGTTAATAAAGGAATTCATTATGGGCATTTGCACTATATTATAAAAATATCTGTACAATGGATAAATGATGTAAATACTTAATTACTTTCGAACCAGCTTCTAGAAAATAAGGCAGGATAGATGCTAGTGTAAAACGATAACACCACCCAACATACAGACATTTAAATCATCAAAGGATATATCATGAATCTATGACTTGATGGGATGCAGAATCGGGCGTGATAATGTGATGTTCTTACAACCATTTGAAAACCTTAAATATACATTTTGAATTGGTTAAGAATACTTAAGTTCAGACAAAAAAATTTCTGAGAAACAGGTCTCTTGGAAAATACGAAATGTACATATTGAAGATTTGTGGAATGATGAAATGAAAGCTGCTCTTAAATGATAGAAAATCGGCCAAATTCGGAAAGACTCCTTGGATTTCCAATAAAAAGGACTATGAGATCCACTGATTAACTCTCACTGGGCCAAGCAGGAGTGATTAGAGGGATAATACATTCCATTCTGCTCTGTAGGTGGGGCTTAAATACACCTTCCATATCCTCTGCGTGTCGTAAGAGGCGACTAAAGGAGGTATGGGTGAGGTAACCCTGACAGAAACCTCGAGTGCTAAAGGCGGAGGTTCCAGGCCGCACGGCGCACTCTAATAAACCATGGATCCACGCACTTAACGCTTATGATCATGTCGATAGTCACTTACAGGACTGGCGGTATGATCAGAGAACGACAAGAAGAAGAATACATTCCACTGACAAATGTTCTTAAAGACAATTGGAACTAGAAAGTTAAATTGAAGATATTTAAACAAAATGTGATGCCTATGACTGGGCCAGAGCATCTACCGCCAGAGCCTATCCTGGAGGAAGAATATGCACATCAGATCTGGACGCTAATTGGAGTAGAAACTTAATGGGATGTAATAAATGAGCTTCAAGGAAAATCATTCTACCCTTAATGTGAGAGGCTGATAGATTCCCTGACATCTCCTCCGCTGGAGGAGGACCAAGACTCCAGACAAAATATGATAACCTTGACCCACCCTGCTTGTTGATGTAAGTCACTACTATAGAACAGACTGCATAAGCAGATAGGTGGCTTGTCAAAGAGACGATATCTTTTCATTCTCCGATATTCCAGAATACTGAAGAGGGAATAAGACTACTTTATATGATTCCATAGACACAAGACCGAGAGGAAATTCTATAGCGATACCTTCCCCAAACTCTTAGCAGAAAGGATCAAAGGAATGATTTGTCTGAAGACTATGGGCTCAAACATACGACAAATTTAAATGGGACTCCTAAAAGATATGGCTGAGGAATCTTCAAACTGGCCACGAGACTGAAGAAACTGAAGAGGAAGCATAAACATACCAATGAATTATGGAGAAGAAAGTATATCATCCTTGACATTGAGTCCACCATGATCTTATGGGAAAAAATCCCAGCAACAGATCAAATTTATATATGCTGATGAAGGATTGGTATGGAAATATACTAAACTTTTTCTCAATCCTTTATCCTGTCTAAGACTGGACTGAACAACTTGAGTGATTTAATGACACCATTTAAGAACAAGAGATCAAAAAGGACCTGCAGATGGATAAACGGATGAATTGATGCCGATAACACCTAGCGAATGAAAATGCAGTGTATGCGGTCAGAGTGAAGGACAAAATTCTGAATTACCAGACTTGACCTTCATACACAAACTTACTCCATTCGGCCCAAATTTTATCACAACTAAGGAACCTTCAAGCAGGAGGAATCCCAGACCGACCCTAATGCGGCTAAAAGAACCCAGATTCAGCTAGGATCAATTATGTATGTATGGTAATATCAGAAAACACAGTCCCTTATCCTTGACGAGACCAGTGATGACTGGCCAAAATGTCTCCATATCCATGTCATTCCTTTCATAGATCAACCCCATTTCTGAGACAACGCATCAGCAAAAGAGTTGAATATTATAAAATGATTTGACTGTAAGTCATCGTTGTCTCAAGTAGCAATAAAGCAGAAATTTATTGACCAGAAACAGAAGCAGGACTATGTCACAGTTGACCAACGTGGTTTGATAGAAAAAAGGGGAGGTTTCAATGACTACGTTGATTGTACCTTATATGTAGGAAATCTGCTACCTATGACATGCATGAGGCTAGCTATATCCACCCCTGAGAGGGTAGAGATTATCTAGAAGTGCTTAAGCATCACAGCTAGGACCAGAATAAACCTGCAGAATCTTATTTTACAAAATCAAATTTTAAACAAAGCTGGTATGATATGAGCCCAATTGTTAATATAATTATCAGATGATTAAACAGGAAAGAAGTCCACCAAACTTGTTACCAGATCAATGATGGATAAGGACAAAAGACTAAAACTACATAGAAAGGTGAAAGGAAAAAACCATATTCCACAATCCATGAGAAGGCAATGACCCAATCATCTTGGTTAGCCCCTCTTGAGGAATTTATTTAATAATGCCTGAAAAGGATAGAATTTAGAAGACTAAAAATAGGCTTGAATAGATAAATCAGAGAAAACGGCTCCATATGAAAATAACACAAATAGCCATACCACTAGTCAAAGAAAAAGATCAAAATTTCTACTGAACTCGAGAAAGGAGCGGTGTAAGTCTGGATAAGTCAAAAAAGATTAGAGGAGTTAACTATTGTAGACTAACTTTATTATTGTGACAAGATTTCGCACATATATATGCTTCATCACGACAAAGGATCCTACTGATGGACAGAAAGGTAAGACTGATGTAAAAAAACTAGATGGAACCATGCCTGTCCTATGTGAAAAATAAATCAGGCCAGATATGATACTAAAAGACAGCAAACCACTATTCACAATTAAAATAACAAAGACTGATGCACTGATTTGCAGATTGTTACTAGGAGAAGTTTGATTCCAATTTTTTGAGAGAACAGGTGGAAAAATACAGGAATTTGACTAGATGGAGGCTGATAGGAAGAAACTAATACATGAGAAGATCCAGGAGCAAAACAAAATCTGGTGAAGTCAAAAAGACAAAAGAACTGCTAGGATCATAAGAAAAAATAAAATTATTCCTAGGAGATAAATGTGAAGATATATATGGGTGAAATAGAGCATAAAAAAAATTTAGGAAAACTAGGCAGAGATGGGTGTACACACAAGGTTCAGAAGGGTGAGAAGAATTGGATGGTTCAGCCATTTCACTAAGAACAACTGATAAAGAAATCTAAAAAAATTTCAAAATAAGAGCCCCTAAGATAGGGCATTTAAATTGTCAACATGATTTAGAAACATAAACAATATTAGCAAAACAACAGAAGTGAAGTTATTTGGTATACCTAAAACCGCAGTTCAATTATAATCAATTGGTATATCATAAATAATGAAAACAAGTTATATTTGACAATAACAATTGATTGAGAGCTGATCTGTATTTGTATATGTTAACTCTGCAAATCCCAATTGGATGTCCTGCGATGTATGTGTGACTGCGTGAAGGAGCTGGTGCCAAACTTTTATACAAGATATTGTTAAAACTACATACATTGTACATTATTGTTGACATCTTATGGACCCGCCTGCTGCATCCGATGGTAGTTTATTCCACAGACTTTTAATCGATTCACTAACTTCCAAACCGGTATGTTACATACATGTATGTTATGTAGAATACCTTTGTAGATGTTCCAAACCGATATATAGTATACCTTACGTAGGAACAAATTTGAAGACGTCTACTGTAGAAAATTATCCTTCATACCCTGGGTAAGTATGCTTATTAAATCCAATTTCGAACGATATGAAGATCCACCAAAAGAATTTTTTAAATGGTATGAATCATTATACCTTAAGTAGGAAAAGACCCATTTTAGCTTGTGTTTAGCTTAGACTAATAAAGGGTCTGATAGTCAAGAACGTTCCTGATTCAAAGATGATGCTTCTTACTAAAATGCGGAGATCGACACACATCTATGATATACTAAAATTGAGCATGGAGTGGACATTTTTACTTTTTAATATTAAAATACTAACCATTTCTCTCAAAGTTATTAAAGTTATGTTGCAACCGAAATAAGTTAGAATTAGAAAATGGAAGTGCTCTAAACTGCATATTTATGCTCAATTTACATACTTAGTAACGTTTTTCCCTCTGAATCTTGAAACATTACATACTTAGTAACGTTTTTCCCTCTAAATTTTGAAACATTACATACTTAGTAACGTTTTTCACTCTGAATTTTGAAACATTTCTGAACATCTAATATACCACAAAAATTGAACACCCTCACTCCCGGCACGAACTCTTGCCACCCTATGAAACATGATTGCGGAAGTGAAATTATTAAACTGAACCACCTATATATTGTGTACTCTTCAAAAAAGATTGTTTATTCCATCAAAACTAATCATAAATACGACATAAAATCGAAAATGCATAAATCACGTGATATTAGGTATTCACTCAGATTAAATTAAATCTTAATGAAGTATCTCACAAAGGAGCGAGTACTCGCATATATAATTATCCTGGAATCGGAAACTCGGAAATGCGATCTAACAGTCTCGTCACATTCGTATCTCGCGAGATCGCCTTCGATTCGAGATCGAAAAAAGTATATCCTATAAAAGTAAATGTGTATTCACGTAGAAGCCACGCCTCTATTTTTAGATCGAGTCGTCAGCGCCTCCAAACTCATTTTTATTTTGCCACTGGCTGGCTGGCTCACCAACATTAGAAGATTTAATTGTCAGGCGTTCAAGCAATTTTTCATGTACATCGCATATAATTTTGGATCATTTTATGTTGGTCGCTTAAAAATCAAATTAACCTAGACTCTGTCACACGCTTGAATGAATGAATTTATTTACACCCAGACCTCTTTACAAAGTATATGGGGTTTAATAGTCTATCTAACAGAAGACGATTATGTGATTATGAGGAAGCAACTCAATATTGTAATTTTGAACATCCGGGTATTACGAGAGCGGCCACCATTTGCGGATTACTACACGCCTTGCAAAGGAATGCCCATAGCAACGCAATGTTTACATTTTCCCCTGACGCTCAGGCCATAAAATCTTGTAGCCAAAAAATTTGCAATAACACCAGCCGGTATTAGAAATCATCAAATCTAGTGATTTTTGCAAGATATTAAATAAAATGCAATTAAGGTTTCATGGCCCATTGCTCGTAGGTTAAATTAGCCCTGCAAAAAACTATGTCAATCCCAGGGTATCATCATATGGACAATTTTATCGCAATCAATTAATATAGTCTTGTCTTTATTTGAATGTGACTGACATGAACGATCATCATAAAGAATTTGCGAGTTTCATGTTAGTTGGTTAGTAACGGCCCTTAGAAGGACCACTCGCTTTTTCTTTATGGAATGATCGTGCTGTATCCTTGCCTTCTTAAGAGATCCAATAACTTCCCAACTGGTATGTTACATATATGTTATGTAGGATACCTTATGTATGATTCGATCCCAACCAGTATGTAATATACCATATGTAGGAAAGAATAATGCTCTGAAATACATACCTAGTCAAAACTCTTAATAGATCCACTAACTTCCTAACCGGTATGTTAAATATGTTATGTAGGATACCTTTGTAGGAGATGTTCCAAACCGGTATATAGCATACCTTATGTAGGAATGAGCCTCTGTCGCTAAAGTAGGATCAGAGTTATTGACTTCTCTTCTCTTTCACCTGACTTGTACTGTGAAGCTGGCACCATTTTAACATTTTACATAAATATTTGACTTGTTCAACAAAGACTGTTTGTAACTCCGCAGGATTTAGGAAATGAATAGATTTGTTGAGATATAAATTAGGTGTTTCCTGTAATACAGAAAATTAATTAATGAAGGCATGGACTCGGTCGCATGCATAGTAGCATAAGTGCGCATGGTCACAGACTCGTTTATATGTTCTCTATAGGAATAGAGGAAAGGGGCTCCCTAGAGCTGCATTAGAGTTAAAGAGATACTATTAAGAATACCCAATGGAGGGAGGTATCTCTGTTAACCTTGTTTAGTAGGGAACACACACGCCATGGGAATGAATAAGTAAAAATTTTCTGATATATCTAAGTCAGGTGACTTATAGTAAACAGTGAATTGAGTAGCTTAGTATTTTTCTTGTGTTACAAAACATAAATTTCAATTGAAAAATAGGTTGTTTATATATTGCTGATGAACTAGCTCTCAGAGAAGCCAATCACACTACTATCCACAAGGTGATTTGTACACAACCTTATTGTTTTAAAACTATTTTCCGGATAAAAACTGAGACAAGCTGGCCACCCTACGATATTGCTTTTGGGTTAAAAGTGCAAAAGTCAAGGTCATGATGACCCGATTAAGGAAACGTTATTGCTATTGATAAGTGTGACAGAGTCAACGTCATGATGACCCGATTAAGGAAACTTTATTGCTATTGATAAGCGTGACAGAATCAATGTCATGATGACCTGATTAAGGAAACTTTATTGCTATTGATAAGCGTGACAGAGTCAAGGTCATGATGACCCGATTAAGGAAACTTTATTGCTATTGATAAGCGTGACAGAGTCAATGTCATGATGACCTGATTAAGGAAACTTTATTGCTATTGATAAGCGTGACAGAGTCAAGGTCATGATGACCTGATTAAGGAAACTTTATTGCTATTGATAAGCATGACAGAGTCAATGTCATGATGACCTGATTAAGGAAACTTTATTGCTATTGATAAGCGTGACAGAGTCAAGGTCATGATGACCCGATTAAGGAAACTTTATTGCTATTGATAAGCGTGACAGAGTCAAGGTCATGATGACCTGATTACGGAAACTTTATTGCTATTGATAAGCGTGACAGAGTCAAGGTCATGATGACCTGATTAAGGAAACTTTATTGCTATTGATAAGCGTGACAGAGTCAAGGTCATGATGACCTGATTAAGGAAACTTTATTGCTATTGATAAGCATGCCAGACATTTCAGAAACTCCCTAAGTATTGTACGCTCTTGTTAGATTTTCAAATTATTGAAACCTAAGGGAAAAATACATTTTTGTCATATATCGCCCATTGTTAAATGATTAAAACCAATTTTATCAGTTATATACGTCTGGGCCATATCAAAATAAGCCTGAAAATAAAATACACTAGATACACATTTAGATACCAGAGTTATGTACATTGCACATATTCAAAGTACTGAAATCTATGGAGAAAATATGTTAAATTTTTGCATGTTTTGCTATTAGTGATTGAATTAAACTTTTAACCCTCAAAGTTGTTCAAGAAAATTCATAGAAAATGTCCATATGCAGACCAAGAGAAGACTATTTTTGACAATTTAACACTGGAATGACTGGCTTGGTCATCGAGCCAGTAATTCCAGTGGTAAATTTTCAAAAGTAGTCTTCTCTTGGTCTGCAAATGTACAATTCCCAAGACCAGTGTAAAAGCCGTTTTGGGCTGATATGAGTGTTAAAGTGTTAAATCTAACATTGGCAATAATATTGATATGTACTCATGGTTAGACCTGTAAACATTGTGTTAATATTTCATAGGACCTTTTACTTTAACCGTTAAACACTCACAAACCGAAAATGACAAATACTTGATTTCTGCCTATTGCAGCGACAGTTTGCAGTCAAAATTAGTTTTAAAGGCTTTCCTGTATAGTTGTCTCGAAATTGAGACACTGGAATTTCAAAGGTTAAACATTTGGTTACGGTCAAATTTAATGGGTACAATTATTAATCACCCCATGAATGCTCTGATGAGGTGTGTAATTGCACGCTTAATTGCACGCTTAATTGAATTCACAATCTAAGTAAATATTAATGGCTGATTGATATGCATTATCATTAGCACGCTAAAATGCTTCCTATGTACAGTACCCACTTAGACACGGACCATCACTGAGTATTTGGATTCTTTTTACTACCCAGCTCTATTGGATCAAATGTGTTAATTGCTGCAGTCTTGCACATGTCAACAATTCATATGTGTCGTAATTATTATTAGATGGACGTACATCTCACGTGTTGAGCCCTTTAGTTTTTCTGCATATCACATAAACCCCTTGAGGAATCAAATGTCCATTGAAAAACTCTAACATTCTTCTAATTCTTGAAAAGTAGATGAATCACCCAGAAATTAAACCACAAACCATGTAAAAGTATGGAACAACATCATTTAAATTTTTCTGCAAACTGAATGCAATGATATAGAACAAGTCTATAAAGCTTTGTTGGGATTGGATAAAACCGTGATAAATTATAAGACCATTGAAAAACTTTAACATTCTTCTAATTCTTGGTATAGAATAAACAAAGTCCAAAACACGTAAAAATATGTAAACAATTTGAAAATCAATTTTCATTATGATGGGAGTCTGGATGCAAAGTTGACATCAGCTAAGTCTTTGATGAATTAAATGTCCAATGAAAAACTTTAACATTGATCTCTTTCTTGGTGTCTACAGTGAACACCATTTGGATGGCTATGTCGAGATCCTCCGTTTCGCTATGGGCTTGACAATAATGGCATTAACTCATTTACACTGATGGATTTATTAATGGCCATGTTGGGACACACCAATAATAGAACATAGCAACAAGTGGTTATTACTACATTACAACCTACCTCCTCGCATTACTACTGCTCTTTCCTTCTCTGAAGGGAAGCGTAGTAAGATGAATTTTTTACAGCCAATGTTTGCTGGGTATTGTGGTTACAGAGTGACTGAAGGCTTCTTCAGGAATCTCCATACTCTCTCTAATGATGAGATCCATAGTAATTCGCTTGAACACTATATCTCAGTATGAGGCAAGAAGAGGGTTAATCCAATACCCATAGCCACTGAGTAGGTCATTAAGCACAATGACAACCTCATTGGCTGATAGCTATCACTTGACCTTGTTGTAGCAACCAAGACTTCATTCCTTTTCCTACTCTTTGAAGAAAGAGGCGTTAAAATTTACAAGCCAATTTAAAGGTTATTTATATATATATGTGGATTTTTGTAAAGTGAAGCAAAGATAAGGATAAAAGAAAGAACCCTCCCAAGATAAGTGGTTGTAGGTCCTGGTGTTTTAATAATGATTTTTAGATCATTTCTATTTTTGTGGTAGGCGCGTTATCAGTTTTGGTTACTTGCGCCCAGAGTGTATTTACATTTGAGTAGTCTATTTGTGCTTCTATTTAACCAGTAGCTTGTAGAGATATTGATTTGACATGCTTGTAAGGTATTGAGCTTGAATCTATGATTATCTCGATAACATGTATACTCTCTCAAAGAAACCATAATAATTTTCAAATTTGAGATCGGTAAGGTCTCTATTTATAAATCTTGGGATTAGTGCTGGCTAATCCTGAGTCATATTCAGAGCTTTACTCTATCGGATCTTGCTGTGTTTACGATTCAGATTTGGGAAAGTCTCCGAAGAGGTCCAAGGAGAAGAATAAAGAAAAGAATGTGAACCATTCAATTAGATGTTCTAATAGCAGCTGCCATAGATTTATTAATTCGGGTCACTCTGGACCAGACCAAGCCTATCGCTATAGGGAAGAAGACTACAGGCACGCAACAACCCGGCTCCACTAATGGGGACGAGAAGCACCCAGGCGATAGAAAAGCTTCTTCAAGCAGTACAGAACCCAGCGGCTGCAAGGAAATTACTACACCTTGGCACACCATCGGCTATAACATTAGTAACTTTAAATTTTCTGCGATACTTACTAACCTAAACTGTAACAATAATGCAGTGAACAAAGATAATGAAATTTATGTCTCTCCGTTTGTTTTCAATTTTTCAAACTCACCCCTAAACCAGGGCTCCGTCCTCTCCTAGACAAAGGTTTGGGCTTTAGCCCATCAATCTCAGAACCACAAATGGGCAACCTGTACACAGATTTAAAGACTTCAATGCTGCCACCCACCATGGATGCGCCCTTTGAAGCCTTTTTCAAAGCTATCAGATACGATTTTAGTAAACATGTCCACAGGCGCTCACATAAGAGCAATCTAACTGCTGCAGAACAAATGCCTTAGATGGTTTGAAAATAAACCATACAATCGTGATCAAAAAAGCAGACAAGGGGCAAGATACTGTTGTTCAAAACAAAACAGACTACATAATGGAAGCCAACCGCCAGCTAGCTGATCCCAGATTTTACAAAAAGGTTGACTCAGATCTCACTACCAAACACACAAATTTGGTAGGAAAACGTCTGGACCAACTTGTTAGAGATGGGGAAATCAACCCCACAACTGCCAACAATTTGATCCCAAAATGGCTAGGTTTTATCTTCTACCGAAAGTCCACAAACAAAAACAACGTGGACTGATCCCAGGCAGACCAATCCTCAGCGGTATTGGCTGCCCCACAGAGCTAATCAGTAGCTATGTTGACGAGCACATCAAAGTACATGTCACTAAAATTAGATCATATGTGAAAGACACCACAGATTTCATAAACAAGGTAGAATAATACGGACCAACACCACCAGGCACCCTACTAGTCACTATGGACATAACATCACTCTATGCGAACATATCCAACCATGAGGGTCTAAGAGCAGTAGCTAAGTTTTGTCAGAAACATGGACTTCCGGGAGACCTCACCATACTGGGACTATTAAGCCTTCTAAAACTAGTTTTAGAATGTAATAATTTTGAGTTCAATGGAAACCACTACCTCCAGATAGGAGGAACCGCCATGGGCATTAAAGCGGCATGCCCTTTCGCCTGTATCTTCATGGCCAATCTAGAAACCAAACTCTTAAACCAGGCGCCTTTCCAACCATCCCTATACGTCAGATACATAGACGACATTTTTATGGTTTGGGAACATGGCACAGAAGTCCTGAACGCTTTCGTCGCCTTCATGAACTCCTCCCACCATAGTATCAAATTCACTATGGAATCATCCCGAGAACAAGTCTCCTTCCTGGACACCACGGTAAAAAACACTGATGGCCACACGATCAACTTTGATCTCTATACTAAACCCACAGACACGCACAGATACCTCCATTACTCTTCTGAGCATCCATCCAACTGCAAGGACTCATCCCGCTATGGACAGTTCTTAAGACTCAGAAGAATCTGCACCCATACAGAGGACTATAACAGGAACAGCCTGGTCCTCCTCAACCATTTCGCAGAGGCTATCCTCACACCATTCGGAACACTGCCAGGATAAAAGCCTGCGCTAGAATCAGAACAGAGCTCCTACACCCCACAACCAACACATCTAGAAACACCACACAAGTTAAACCGGTCTTTGTATGTGACTTCAACAGGGCAGGCATTTTCCTCAAGAATACCATCAACAAATTTTGCCCAATCTTGGAAGCAAGCAACAGATGCAGAGCAGCCTTCCCAGAACCGCCACTATTCGGTTACAGAAGGAACAAAACTATTAAAGACTCGGTAGTCAGAGCTAAACTTCCAACAACCGGCAACCCACCTCCTCACAGAAACCTTCTAACACCATGCAAAACAAAAAAATGTAATATCTGCACAAAAAATGCAGAAACAGAGATATTTCTCCAGCTCTCACACCGGATTAACACACAAATCCAAAATTGTCCGCGCCTGGAATATGCTTCCTGTGCCGATGAGCGAGTCTGTCACTGTTCTAGAATTTAAAAGCAAATGACATACGACAACCCCCTAAGTGGTATTACGTAGGCCCGAGGTTTGCCAACATAATGCTATGCAGGCTCCGAAACGGTTGTAGTTCTTTAAACCGACATCTATTTGACAACTTTCTGTCAGAATCTGCCAGTTGTTCTTATGGGCACAATGATGAATCTACAAACCACTACCTCTTACATTGTGCCCTTTTTAACGAGCAGAGTCGTTTTCCAAAATCAGCTTGCCTTGAACGATATTTCTCTTGCTAATCTTACGGTCAACCAGCTTCTATACGGGACTTACACTGCCAACTTGGAAATGAACAAACTGATCTGTAATACGGTATGTCAATATATAATTAACACCAATCGCTTTCAGTAGCTTCCCGTTCGCGAACCTATAGTTTAAGTGGTAAAAGGACAGCAGCCCAACACGTACAGGTCGGGGCGAGGGCAGCACCTAGAGCTCACCTCTGCTATTCTTTCATTTGATCTTATTCCTCTCCCCCCCCCCCCCACCTCACACTCAACATCCACACACTGATGCACACTAATAGACTACAATTAATTAAACTATTATGATTAACCGCCATTTTGTTGTAAAAATGTTTTGTATAATCTGTATGTGTATGGGAGACATGGGCATAAGACTATAAGTCTTATCATGCTTCCATCTGAACAAAAATAAATCACGTTTAAACCAAATCCAAAATCATCGGAAACTGCCAAACAAGGAATATTGTCTACCCACTAACCTGCACCACATGCAAGAAACAATATGTAGGAGAAACATTACGTACATTCAAGATATGCATCCAAGAGCACCTTCGCTCAATCACGAATCTCTATAAACATGAGAGATATGATACCCCAGTTTCAAGACACTTCAACAAACCTGAACATTCTAGAATGAACATGGAATTCAGAATAATACAGGTTCTGTCCTCAGACCCTGATGACGAAGTCTCCACTAAATGGAGAAAACAAAAGGAGTGCCATTGGATGCATAAGCTCCACACAATGGAGCCTATAGATATCAACCTAGCAGGGTAAGAGTCACCGCCTTCGCTGGGCCGACACGCGCACCATACTGAACTGTCCACACTGGACTGACCCAGTACATTGTTATTATCCTCCCTCACTCTGGACATGTCTGTTCCTAGTGCACGTCGTGTATTCTTGAGTCAACCTGTTTGATATGCGGGTCATGGTCGCTAGCTACTAGAATTACGTTTTTCAAACCAAATTCTCCTGTGACTTCTAAAACTAAATACTCGGGAAATCCTTCTCCACTACGGTCAGCGGTTAAAATAAAGGCCAAAAACGAGGCCAAGACGGATTTAGCCATAATACTCAAGAATATTGTTTTGTCAATGGAATGTCTCCAGAAACAAGTCAGTAATGTAGATTCGTCTATTGACAGCAGGATTAATAAAATTATTCTGGACCAGTCAGTCTCCAATACTTCATCTCCAGACATAATTGAGGGTGAAGAATTGGAGCTGGCTGTTCCAAGGAAGCGCCTATTCTACTAAGTCTAACAAACTACAGCTCACTGAGTTGCATGTTTCAGGGTACCACAAAGTATGGAAAGAACAAAAGCATGAAGACTCGGTTTTCGCCTTGTTCACCGCTCATTCAGAAGCCAGACATATCGCTCCAGGGTTCTTCCTCATCTTCAGTCTACATTCCGCAGCCTGCACCCTTGCAGACCGATGAAGGTCTCAGGCCTAATCAGGTTATAAGTTGATCCGGTTCAGTCAACATTCCGCAGCCTGCACCCTTGCAGACCAAGGAAGGTCTGGGCATAATCATGTTATAAGTCAGTCCAGTCTGTCACCTGTCACTACTACATCTTCACTGGCTGGGCCAAAGGATTTTCTGACCAGAGTGGTCCCGGTCATTGCTCATCTGCTGTCCTCTACAAAGCTGGTTATATCTACTTATTTTATATCTGCTGTTACTCCGGCTAGACCTCCGGCCCCGGGTTTTTTCCTGGTCCCGGGTCTGGACATTGACCGGCTTAGGTTACCGATTTCATCCTTGGGGCCAGACCCCGATTTTTGTCCAGGTCCGGCCGTTAGAGATACTTTGGGTTCAGTTTTCTTGCCGGCTCCGCCCCCCCCCCCAGGGTTTCTCCCGGGTATGGGTCTGGGTACTTTCCTCTCTGGTAATTTCCCGGCTTTTCCATCCCAGCTCTGGTCCTGGCCCGAGTCGGGACCGGTCATTCTGGCGTGTCAGAATTAAAATTAATTTCTTCCGCTATTTTTGACATTTTTTTCTCATGTTTCCCCGGTCTTGAACGGCCTAAGATTTGGGACCGGGTTTAGTAGAACCGCGCCCTGGTCCCTTTTGTGGACCCGGGTTCGGCTCTTTTCTTTGGATAGGGATTTGGTCCTTCTATCAACTTTTTTGTTTCAAATTTTAATTTTTCTTAGCTAGATAAGTTATCTCTTTTTTCAATGGGATCTTTTTTCACCTTATTACATATGTGCATATCATTATCATATCCAGCAGCACTACTCTCATGCAATATCTTGGTAGTTCAGGCTTCTTTCTCCCCACTTACTGCGTGTTATCTCTCCTTACATTCTCACAATTTAAGTTATAGTAATTTTTATTCGTCCTCAACCTGTTCTTCTCGCACTCTTTCCTATCTGTCAGCTTACTGCACATTTCTAATTAGTTGTTTTGGTAATTTCATCGTCCCGGGTTAGAGGCGCAGTCCTATTCATCTTTTCGTATAGTACATCTCCTCCCTTCTATGTTGGCAGGTTGACATACTTACTTTCATAACTTTAGGAAAATTTACATGTCATTCTATATTTAACGTGAATATTTTGTTCTTTTAAGGCTATTTTTCCCTATTTATCACCCTTTTATTTAAAAAATATTAATTTCCTAAGTCAGATTAGATTTGCTCTCATGGTATTTTGTGATTTTCTTTAAACTAAGTTTCTTTGCCGTATTTCGTCGTGCTTTAGTAGCTGTCAGTATTATCATCAACACTCCTAGTTCAGCAGTCTATACGTCCTAGTCTCATTTCGTCTCGGCGACATTATTGCTTTTTCTCTTCTATTTACCCTTTTTTCAAGGCTATTTTCTTATTTTTAGCTAAAACATTTTATTTAGAGTCACGTTCTTTCCCACAAGTGAGGGATTGGTCATTTTGGGCTCAAAATCCTCTTTCATTCCCTTCTTATCTAGCTGTCAGATTGTCATCATCGTTCCTGTCACTTTTTAGATAGGTCATTGGCAATTCGCCCCGTATATATTTCATTCCCTTTTGGTTTACATGGAGTTTTTCTTTTGGTTATTATATAGATCCTATACATAGATCAGTTTATTTTAGCTAATTCTATCTGGCTATAGCTGGACTCTCTCCCCTTCCATAGGTTTACTATGGGATTTCTATTTGTCACTAAATCTAGTTAAAACACTTTAAATAAATTTATAAGTACGGCCATTCCTCTATGATGCTTTTTTCTCCATACGAAGATAGTGGCAGAGACTGAATAGTAGAAATCAACGGCCATACTTCTATGATGCTTATTTCTCCATACGAAGATAGTGGTAGAGATTGAATAGTAGAAATCAATGCCAGTTACCTCTCTCAGGAAGAGGTTAGAAAAAGGATATAGCTCTTATAACTAAGATACATCGCCTTTCACTCGATTCAAGAAACATTACTGTCTAATAGTATAAATCGATGTTTGGAAGTCTTTATCTGATCTCATTGTAACATCCTATATTATTTAAATACACTCTTGAACACTTTGGATTTATACTGAGATAACTCAAGAAATATCTTAACTATAAACAGCCTAACTATTATCAGCCCAGTCCTAATTTGAATATTGAGACTTTTTAGCCTTTATTCTTCATTTATAGCTTTCTTTATTCAGATATTAGGTATCATACTAGTAGGCTTCTTACCTCCTCTCGTTATTAGGTCTTCTTAATTTATTTTATTTTATTATGGTGTACAACTGATGTGCACACTTCATTTTGTAATCAGGATCAATTTATAATCATCTTTAATGGGGGTCTTTCCATATTTGTCTTACTGGTTGCAAAGTTTGCTTTTTTATACTTAATATCTTTTCATGGAAAGGTTCTTCTGGTCTGTGTTTTTACCAACCTGGAGGTCTCTTGCGACTTTTCTCAGGGGAAGTTATTTCCCTACCTTCCAATGTGCAGATAATGGTATCCACAATTCAACCTCTCGAGGTAGGCCAGTTAATTTCGGCCAGATCTTTCCTCAGATTCATAGGCCTCATGGGTTAGGTGTAGAAAGTGATTCCTTGGGCTCCTCTGATGAAAAGACCCTTCCAGTTCTATCTTATGACCCACTGGAATCAGTCTAGATTTCTGAATCATTGGACTTTCATCAATTTCAATTCATGAACCATTGCCGGTTTTGGAAAGTCAGTCAATCCCTGTTATTTGGGGTCCCTCTTCATCCACCATCTCCTCAGGCCATCTTTTTCATGGATACATCCCTGCAAGGATGGGGCACCTTCTAGGACTCCAGAAGATGTCAGGATCCTGGTCCCTCACAGAATCTTCCTTTCATGTCAACCTTTTAGAACTGTGGGTGGTCTTTCCATTCCCTAGTTCATTGGGAACCCCTGATTCTCTGTCTTTCAATCTTTATCCGATCAGACATTTCATAGTAGTCTCATTCTTCTATCATCAGGGGTGGTGGTGGGGGGTGGGGGGGTCCAGGTTGGTATATATCTGTCGAGCTTCACTGATCGTTCTTCACTGGTACATGTCCCGCAGTTTTCTCTCTTAGGGGAAGTTATTCCCCTACCGTCCCAATCTCCAGATGTTGATGTCCACAATTCAAGCTCTCAAGGTAGACCAATTAATTACAGCCAGAACCTTTCTCAGAATCATAGGCCTCATGGTTTCAGTAGAAAGTGATTCCTTGGGCTCCTTTGATGAGAAGACCCTTCCAGTTTTATCCTATGGCCCATTGGAATTAGTCTCTAGATTCTCTGGATCTTCCAATTCTCATCAACTTCTCTCTCATGACTCATTGCCGGTTTTGGAAAGCCTGTCAGTCCCTTTTATTAGGGGTTCCTCTACATCTTCCAACCCCTCAGACAATTATCTTCACAGACGCATCCCTGTGGGGGTGGGAGGGGGTGGGGAGCCATTTGGGATTCCAGGAAGATTTTGGGAACCTGGTCCCTCACATAATCTTCCTACCATGTCAATCTTTTAGAACTGTGGGCTGTTTTCCACATACATATTTACCGTACAGCCTTCGTGCGCGGCAAAGATAGCGTTGGTGCGGGGATGGTGTCAGGATCTCGTGAAATCTCGCTCTCGTTGCAAGAAAATGGCGCCGCCCGCGAGATAAAATAATCCCATGTTTACGATGGTATAATTACTCGTATTATTTGTTTATTGTTTTTATTTAGGATCCAATATGTTAGTCATATAATAGTCTTTCAAATAAAGTACACTTTTACCAATCCCGGAATTGTCCTTTAAGACGCTTTGAGAGTAATTCTGAGGAATTACTATCTTTATAGTATCTTCCTCTACTTGTTATTACTTGCGTCGTACTCGTCTCTATTTTTACATCAAAATTTGCCTCCCTCCAGGCGTTGTTCAATGTTGAAATCTGTATTTGAGCAATAGTAATGCAAGGAGGTAGGTTGTAATGTAGGAATAACATCGACCAGACGACCCGGAGAGTCTGGTCTTATGTTTTACTAATTACATATCCTTACCTCCTTGCACTATGGCCCATCTCAAGCCTCCCCTCTGTCAAATTTTATTTTGGGGTGGGGGGGTGGCTTGAGGCTTCATTGTAATGGTCATATCCTGTTGGTTTAGTTATACTCAACATGAGATATTCATTATATCATTCAGCCCTTGGGTATACCCGGATATGTCAGATTTTGACATATTTGGGTATTTCTGAAAGAAATTTCCTGTCATATAATGTAGAATATTTAGGTTAGTTTTTAATTTCAGCTTTAGTCAGATATTCAGAGTTGAGTAGTGATAGGATCATCTGCCTCTTCATGGATCTGCTTAAAGCTGGATTATATGACTGGATTCGTCAAAGGAATGAAGTCTCGGTTGCTACAACAAGGTCATGTGATAGCTATCAGCCAATCAGGTTGTCATTCTGCTTAATGACCTACTCAGTGGCTCTGGGTATTGGATTAACCCTCTTCTTGCCTCATACTGAGATATAGCATTCAATCGAATTACTATGGATCTCATTATTAGAGAGAGTATGGAGACTCCTGAAGAAATATTTAGTCACTCTGTAACCACAATACCCAGCAAACATTGGCTGTAAAAAATTCATCATACTAGGCTTCCCTTCAGAGAAGGAGAGCAATATTAAAACAAGTAGGTAGGTATATGTAATTAGTAAAACATATGACCAGACCCTCCGGGTCGTCTGGTCATTTTAGTCCATTGTCATAGCAAATGTAGTGTGAGCATACGGAGGCCATTTCAACATTTAATTTGTTCAAGAAAATTACAATTTTCTCAGAAAATGTCCATTTACAACCAGGAGAAGCTTATTTTTGAAAATTTATCAGTGAAATGACTGGTTCGGTTATCAAGCCAGTTATTCCTGTGGCAAATTTTCAAAAATAATCTCTTAGTCTGAAAATAGATATTTTTCAAGACCACTGCAGAAACCGCTTCTGGCCAGCTTGAGAGATAACCCTTTAACACTCATATCAGCCGAAAACTGTTTCTGCAGTGATCTTGAGAAATATCCATTAGCAGACCAAAAGAAGACTATTTTTGAAGATTTACCACTGGAATGACTGGCTCGATAACCGAGCCAGTCATTCCAGTGGTAAATTTTCAAAAATAGTCTTCTCTTGGTCTGCAAATGGACATTTTCCAAATTTTCTTGAACAAATTTGAGGGTTAAAGGATTTTATTGGTCAAACCAGCCCAAAATTGTTGAATTGTGCAGTTGTTATCATCTGGCAATCACGTAGCAGCCTTAATGCAATTTTCTTGGTGTGGTATAAGAAATGCTGTTCTAAACATGTTACATGAGTAGTGTGTTGAGTTTGTTTGTTTTTCTGAACACCACACAATTTGGATGTAGAGCCATCCTCAACTTCATATTGGGCTAAACGCAAACCAACAAGACAACAAGCAATAAATGGACACCAAGTAATCCTTTGTTCATTTGTCTGCTACATTGTCCTGAGAATTACTGATTAAGCAGATAAATGGCTAAGAAATCTATTTCTGGATATAATCGTGCTATAATTGGATACAAGTCCCAAGTAATTAGTGAAAATTCCATATTGGCATATTACAAATATAAGGTTTTATAACTAGATGGACTGCGTCCGGCGTGTTGAGCTCTTTAGTTATTCCGTATATCACACATCATGTGTGGCAGTATCACAAAGGATTTCTTAAAATAGTATACCTTCTTCATGAATCAAATGTCTATTGATAGTCCAAAGCATATAAAAGTATGAAAACAACTTGAAAACCGTTTCAATTTTACTGCAAACTGAATGCAATGATGATATAGAAAAAATCTCTAAAGTTTTCTTAAGATTGGATAAGCACTTGATGAACTAAATGTTAATTGAAAAACTTTAACTTTAATTCTTGGTGAAAAGTCCAAACCCTTGAAAAATATGGAAAAAATTTGAAAATCAATTTGATTATGATGGAGACTGGATGCAATGATAGCATAGAATAAAGCTGTAAAGTTTTAGTGACATCGGATAAGCACTTGATGAGTTAAATGTCCACGGAAACACTTGCCAAATTCTTGGTTTAAAAGAGCAATTTGCGTAAAATAAGGAAAAATTTGAAAAACATTTCAATTATGATGGAGACCGGATGCAATGATTGTATTGATGAAATCTCTAAAGCTTTATAGGATCAGATAAGCCCTTGATGAACTAAATGTCCAATTAAGGCCCAGGGGGTGGTGGGGTGGCAAGAGGCTAGGATGAAGCACTTATATTAGGGGGTTTGCACACACTAATTATAATGAATAAGAAAGAGGGCTAGGTTTTGGGTGACTCGGAATGATCATCATTTGTATTATGCTAATGCAGTGTAAAATTCATTACCAGAAATGTGACGTGCATTCTTTCTACCCTACTAGTGATTCTCAATGTTCCATATACCACTACAGGTTTGGGTGATGTGCAGGACTGTAGGTGACCATTCTTTAGTAATATATTTATATGACATACCATTGCTGGGAATTAATTTTACACTGCATTAGGCTTTATTTCATGACAGTGACCACAATCAGATGTCAGAACAAGAGAAAGGCAGCTGGAGGCTGACACTACCTTATGTCCCCAACATAGTCTTTTGGTGGTGTACAATCATCTTGCCAAGTTTCATCCAATTCCCTAGGAAACTGTAGGAGTTGCAGTGACAAGATTTTTGGGATGCACAGAGACATTTTGCGCCCCCAAAATCAGTCATGCATAATCGATGCAAAAACTTTTAATATTAGGCACATCTGTGGGTGGTGTACAATCATCCTACCAATTTCCATCTAATTCCCTCCATAACTGTATGAGTTGCAGTGACAAGACCTTTTCGGGATGTACAGACAGACAATGTAGGGCCCCCAAAATCAGTCATGCATGACCGATGAAATCTTTTAACATTAGGTACATCTGTGGGTGGTGTAAAATCATCCTACCAAGTTTCATCCAATTCTCTTTGCAACTGTAGGAGGAGTAGGAGTGTCAAGATTTTCAGGACGTACGTATGGATGGGACGAAAGCCTAATAACAACAACATACCTAAGTGACAGCATCAATGTGCTAGTGACCACAATCAAATTTTAGAATATCAATAACCAGCTTATATGACAGCATCAAAGTCAGGAAATAAAACCTCTTAACAGGCAGTGTCCGGTAATAGTCAGGTTCATGCTGTGACAACTGGCAACACATCAGAGTTAAGACGTGTGCTGGTCAGTGTCAATGATAGGTAAGTTCAAAGAGGACCACTGTAGGTGACTACACCGTGAGCATTCGAGACAGCACAGTGAAAAGCTTTAGTACAGCTTATTCTCAAAACAACTCTACAGAGTTACACAGAAAGGATATACAAAATCTACAACTTTTTAAGATCATTTTATAATTAATTATTAGCACTATTTTATCCAACAAAGAGTAGTTTCTCTAATTTAACTCCAGAAATAGTTCCGCTATTGAGATTTATTGTGTCTATAAAAGGAACCACCAAAAACAGCCAGCTGGTAACCCCATACAATAACAAACCATACCACCCACCCTTTCTACTGGTGGTCAAAGTTCATCATTATTTGAAGGTATCGTCCAACAACATTCGATAGCTCCATCCCCTCACCTCACACATCCCCAGGACAGCCTAATCAATATTTAGAGGATCTTAAAGGTGCACATCCACAACTAAATGCCTGAAAATAAAATTGTCAGAATTGTATACCTCCAGAGGCCCAATCTGTGCCCAGATGCAACGGGACGAAATCAATCATACCACATGAAGACTTCATCACATATAAACCAATTTAATTCAACTTACGAAATTAAGTTATGCGGGAGGGATATTAAATAATTTTCAAATTTAAACTCGTCTTTAAAGATTTTATAGGTTGAGCTGCAACTACATAAACAAATTTCTCCCCTCCCATTCTGTATATACTGATCTGTGAATTGTTGTTATGACTTGCCTCAACCCCTCATTGTGACCTGGGTCTTGTTCAGTCCATATGTTAGAAAGACCAGTCAAATCTACTAAGTTCTTTATGTGGGCTAGCCATGGGCAAAGGTACTCATTCCTAGAATGTAATTGAAATAATAAATTGTAACGCCTATATGCATTATGCATATCCTGGATTCCTTTCCACTAATTATTTTGCCCGATATGTAACCATTCTCACATTTATTTTAAAACCAAGAGGCAATTGTACAAGCTCTCCATAAACAATGGCTGACTGCTTTGAAGCCTTCAATCCTAGAATAATCTGGCAGAAACGTTTATGCAACTTTTCGGCAAGACTTTTGTTTGCAGACCCCGAAACCTTGCAAATTTAAAGCATAATAGTAATAATTAAAGATTCAAACGGTTCTAGTTTGATGTCAATTAGGAGGTGAAGAGCGCTTGCTTTTTTAATCATTGAAAACATGGCTCTACTGGCCTTGTCGTGTGTATTTTAAGGCCAACTGTAAATGTATATAGTATCATCTACGTAGAGCAAAATAAAGTTTTAGATAAAGTTCAGTTTCACTTAGATGCATTGTTTTGTAGTTAATTGTGATATGTATTGAAGTCAATTGTAAGATATGGAGTGTACTTTCAAGATCATTCAAGAATAATGCAAATAACAGGGATGACAAATTTTCTCCCTGCCTCACCCCTATGTCACAACAGAAAAAAATCAGATACTGTATTATTTATCGAGTCTTTGATACCAAATTTTGCCTCCTTATATAAGTTATATATATATCAATAAAAATAACTTTCCATTAATATTATTAGCCAATAGCTTCATCCGTAAATATGACCTGTTGACTAACAAAAGTTTTTGAATAGTTTGCAAAAAACACTAAAGAGTGTGATACCTCTATAGTTTTCAGGGTCCAATTTTGAGCCTTAATTTTTATATAATGGCAGTATGATGCCTTTAGTCCATTCAGCAGATAATAAAATCAGGTTAAACAGCTTTGTGTAGGCTCGAACCACTCTTCTTTGAAACTTTGAGGAATTCATTAAATAATCGATCTAAATCACTAGCTTTGTTGTTTTTCAAATGACATATCACTATACTTATTTCCTCTTCTCTAAATTGCCCATTTAAACAGTCGTTTTGCATCGACTGTAGCGAGCAAAGGGAAGTCAAATTGATCAGTGCCTTACGGAGTCTGATTCAATTTTTCAAAATGGTCTCGGACTCAGCATTGAAATTTATACCTGGTTCTGCAGCATATGCGAGATTCCTCTCTGTTTGTCTTTTTCCATCTCATTCTGGGTTGTATTAACTTTTATGCTATTTTGGTCTTAGACTTGGTGGGATCCGTTCTATTTACATTTGTGCAAAAAGCAATATGTACAGGATTACGAACATCAGATAGCAATTCATTAAAAACTTGAATTGCACAATTATTTACAATAGGGGAAACATTGGGAGATATTATAACAATAGCCAACAACACTAGCATCCTTACAAGTCGTCTTTCCCACCTATCTATCAGCGCCTACCCACACGTTTACGCTGCAAATATTCAAATTTCTACCAATCTATATCAGCAGTTGTTTGTCTTATTATCTGCTGTCTTTCTTAGCAAAGGGATGCCCATTGATTTTAGGTCACAGTCAACATTCAAAATAGGTGGATCTGTGAGATTATTTGATAGATAAAAAAACAAACATTTGCCTAATTCTTTGTACATGATGGATGGCAATGTTAGTTGGATCGCTATCATTCCTGATGTGCAAATGGACATTTTCTACGATTCGTGACCAAATTTGACCAGTAAAAGGTTAAAGAACAATTATTATTTCAAATTATTATTGAATTGCTGAAAGATTTTACAAGGCAGCAAATGTTTAAATATAAATGATTACTGTATATATTTCATTGCACCTAGTACAGTGTGATTTAGATCATGAAATGGATCCAGGAATTGTAGGAAGTCCAGTGTCCTCACTGGTTCATTGTCCAATCAATCATCTCACCATATTGACGTTAACCCTGTAATGGGTAAACCTCATCAGAATTGGTCATTGCGGTGGTCTTGTGACATGTTCATTTGCAGACCACAAGACCATTTTTGAAATTGTACCACTGGAATGACTGGCTCTATAAACAAGCCAGTCGCTCCAGTGGTAAATTCTCAAAATGTCTGCTCTTTCTCTGCAAAGTACATTGATTAAGCAGAAATTTCAATTTTCTTGACAAATCTTGACTATTAAAGGGTTAACAGAACGCCGCTGTAATGCCACAATAAGACAAATAGACACGATGTAAATACAATACTAAAGGTCAGTACTAAGAAGAACAAACAGAACCCATCAATAACAATGACTTGGCGCATATGTACAGTGTCACTATTGTCTAAATTATATCAGAATCCCAGGACAATGTTAGCATACAGAGGTCAGGATATGTCATGCACTGTTATTAAAACATTCAATGGTCAAGCTGGTCAAATATAGCTTCTGCACGGGTCTTGGGAAATATTCACTTGTAGGCCGAGAGAAGAATACTTTTAAAAACATATTACATGGAATAATCGATTCAGTCATTCCAGTGATAAATTGTCAAAAATAGTATTCTCTTGGCCTACAAAGTGATCATTATGTTTATGATGTAATATTAACATGAAGGGAATCTGCATTGGCAGCCATTAGCTGTTCACTCTAAGAAATCGATACATCTTGATCCACCCGAACTCACACATCGCTTCTTTGGCAGCAAAAAATTTGAGCGAACCAATCGCAGACTAGCGCTAACCTTACGTCAGAGATTTGGTCAGTTCAGATTCCTTTGTTAGCCTTCATTCTGTTTTGTGCCCTCAGCAATTGAACTTCAAATTAGAGTAGAATTTCAACAGTTTCCAATTTGCATAGCTATTTCTCCCTCCCACCCTCCCATGATTGGTTGGCTGTATGTATGGGGTGTGTATGGTTAGTATTAGTTATTAAACATGTATATAGATATATGTAATTTATCATAGACCAGTATGCCAAGCAATAGTATTAAATAACCATGCTTACCGGCCAACACTGAATCATTTGTCTTATCACCATCTTGTTACCCATCCCGGATTCTTTCAGGCCTCTCACCACCTGGGTCACCATGTGGTGAATCAGCGGTGCCGCGCCACTGACTCCCATGTTAACTGGATATTTAATACACACAAATTAGTCTTTTTACCCATTTTGGCCATTAAAACCGTTAACTAAGCACTAGATAACCTGCGCACGGGTATGGCCATACTTACAGATGAGTGAGTGAGTGGCTGTAGTGCGTATGAGTGTTTGTAATCTGACAGGTGTGTGTGTGTGTGTGTGTGTGCATGCGTGCGTTCGTGCGTGTGTGTGTCTGTCCGATGAGTGGGCGAGTGAGTGTATGCCATGTGTATGAGTGTGTGTGTATGTTGACCGATGAGCGGCCGAGTGAGTGTATGCTGTGTGTATGAGTGCGTGTATGTTGACCGATGAGTGGGCGAGTGAGTGGATGCTGTGTGTATGCTGACCGATGAATTAGCAAGTGAGTGGATGTTATGTGTATGAGTGTGTGTGTGTGTATGCTGATAGATGAGCGGGCTAGTTTCTGGGAAAGTTAGTGGCTGTTATGCATACACTGCCAGATGAGTGAGTGGAAGTTGTGTGTATAAGTGTGTGTACGCTGACAGGTGAGTGAGTGAGTGAGCGAGTGAGTGACTGAAAGTTATGTGCATGAGTGTGTGTATGCTGACAATTGAATGGGTGAGTGAGTGGGCGAGTGAGTGGGTGTTGTGTGTATGAGTGTGTGTATACCGACAGATTAATATGATGACATGGATTAACTGACAGATTATCCAATTGACTCTCAGAAATAACTTACAATGCTTCCAAAACAAAAGCAAAAACATGTTAACCCTAATGGTCAAGCTGGCCAAAACCGGCCTCTGCAATGGTCTTGCAGAATGTCCATTTGCAGGCTAAGAGAAATCTATTGTCTGAAATTTTACCACTGGCATGCCTGGCTCGATAACCGAGCCAGTCAATCCAGTGGTAAATTTTCAAAAATAGTTCTCTCTTGACCTGCAAATGGACATTCAATAAGCAAATATAATCGACAATACAGATCTTATTACTACTACTACCTCATATAACGCAGCTTACTGGGCTGATGTTGGGTCGATCCCATGCCGATACTGAAAGTATCCTTATATGGCATGCAAACTTTCAACTTGCTGACCAATAGTATGCCGCGTTGGATTCGGCAGCTCGGTTCACATAATTTCTAAAATGGCTGCTATCCCAGCAGGTTTACGGGTTTGTCATATGCTTGATTAACTGGCAATTTATGGCTAGAATCGGCGACAATGAATAGGGTTGCCGTATTTCTACAACAATTAATGTAATAGCTTTCAAGAGATGCTATTGAATCTTTGCTGGTTGGAGTTTTTCATGATGAAATAGCATTTACAAAATCTCTGGTGGTGGTTACCGATCGCCGAAGTGTCCTCCCTTTCGATATTATATATAGTAGTAGTAGTATATATAGTGTAGCGCGCTGGCATCAGTAGTGGGCCACTATGCCAATCTGGTCCACTTTGTGGAACCCTGTGGATTAAAGCTGCAAATTGTAAAAATGTTATACTTTTAGAGGCTTAAATTGTGGGTCTAGATGTAGTGAAACAAAAGAAATCTTAATATATGATGATTTCATTAAGCATAAATTAATATAATTTTTTATGTTGTCAAATTGAATTAGAGACACGAATCCCTAATTCAACGCAATTAAAAAATAAAATCAAATATGTAATAAATTTTATGGAATGTAATTGTCATACGTTAAGATTTATTTTCGCTTCATTACGTGGAGGTACACAAATTAAGCCTATAAACGTCTGGTCTTATGTTTTACTAATTACATATACCTACCTCCTTGCATTACTATTGCTCTTTCCTTCTCTGAAGGGAAGCGTAGTCGGATGAATTTTTTACAGCCAATGTTTGCTGGGTATTGTGGTTACAGAGTGACTGAAGGCTTCTTCAGGAATCTCCATACTCTCTCTAATGATTAGATCCATAGTAATTCGCTTGAATGCTATATCTCAGAATGAGGCAAGAAGAGGGTTAATCCAATACCCAGTGCCACTGAGTAGGTTATTAAGCACAATGACAACCTCAATGGCTGATAGCAATCACATGACCTTGTTGGTAGCAACCAAGACTTCATTCCTTTGACGAATCCAGTCATATAATCCAGCTTTATGCAGATCCATGAAGAGGCAGATGATCCTATCACTACTCGACTCTGAATATCTGACTAAAGCTGAAATTAAAAATTAACCTAAATCCTCTACATTATATGATGGGAAATTTATTTCAGAAATACCCAAATATGTCAAAATCTGGCATATCCGGGTATACCAAAAAGCTGAAGAATATAATGAATATCTTATGCTGACTATAACTATTCTAACACGATATGACCATTACAATGAAGCCTCAAGGCGCCACCCCCCTCCCCCAAATTTTTTACAGTGGGGAGGCTATAGGTGGGCCGTAATGCAAGGAAGTAATTTTATGTAAGTAGTAAAACATAAGACCAGGCCCTCCGGGTCGTCTGGTCGTTATTATAACATTACAACCTACCTCCTTGCATTACTATTGCTCAAATACACATTTCAATATTGCACAAAGCCTGGAGGGAGGCAAATTTGATGTAAAAAATAGATAGAATGAAAACGAAGTTAGTAATAACAAGTAGAGTAAGATACTACAAATGATGGTAATTCCTCAGAATTACTCTCATAAATAACCCTAATAGAAAGGGTACAGAAGAAAGAAGGAGAGCAGAAAGGAGGACATTAAACAACCCCAAGAATACAAGAGAGAAGAGATGATCATGTAAGAATGAAATGAATAAAAATAGAGTGATGAAAGAGATGACATGAAAGAGGTGAAATACACACACGAGAAAGAAATAATGAACTCACACTCATTTCAAATAAAATTTCTTATACAAATGAAGATTATGAAGGAAGCGTAGATGATGATGAAGAAATACGAGTCACGAAGCTACCTTCTGAATATTTTATAGAAGGAAGGACCAGAACCTTTAAGAGAGAAATTAATAAAGAATTCTCTGATTTCCAGATAGCAACTTGAATGAAATCATCAAGAAAAGATCCATAAAAAGGGGCACAAGAGGTGGCAAGGCCCCTAACATCATGGGCCTTAACACCAACTAATGAATTGTCCCCGGGAGAAGCTAATTCATGGCAAATTTTAATTGTATCAATGAACCAACGTGAAATAGTGGTTAAAGAGGCAGGACGATCAATGCTTTCTGCACACGTAACCCAAAAATGTCTATCATCGGATCGTTTGCAAGTAGAATGGAATTTGTAAATATAGAGAGCCCTAACAGGGATCCAGACAGAGTCATCTGGAGATAAAGCTGAAAGCCTATGAAATATGATGGGTTTATCTAAAAACTCAACTGAGTTTTGGACAGAAATTCTGACCTAGGATAATGCTAAAACCGGTAACTTGAAAACTATCCCAATCAGCAGATAAGGCATGAATTTCCGAAAGATGGCTAGCTGAAGCTATTGCTAATAAAAAGGATGCTCTGAGCGTAGGATGTTTAAAACAACCAGATCCTAAAGGATTAACGAGTTTACCAGCTAGAACCTGAAGTACAAGGGATAGATTCCAAGATGGAAGGGGTTACTGGAGGATGAGAATTTCCCAAAACCCTAAAGAGATCGCGAAATGCTACTGATCTTGAACCGAAGGACTATGTAGACATGTGACAAAAAGAGTCCAGGCAAAAACCATAGGACCTAACAGGGTTAACGTACAAATTCTTCTGAAAAGGAAGAAAGTTTATGAATTATAATGGGATTACCCAAAAATTTGACTGACTGAGTTTTTGACAGAAATTCTGCCCTGGGATAGAGAATAATACTAATACCCGTAATTTTAAAACTATCCAATTCAGCAGAAAAGGCATGAATTTCAGAGCGACGGTTAGCTAATGCTACTGCTAATAAAAATACTGATTTGGTGGTAAGATGTTTTAAACAAACAGAACCTAAGGGTTCGAAATGTTTCCCATCAAGAACCTGTGATACAAGCGAAAGGTTCCAGGAAGGAAGGGGTTTCTTAAAAGGACGTGAATTACGCCTACCTTTGAGGTCGTGAAGGTCCGAAAGGTCAAGAAGACATTTGACAAGGAGTTCAGACCAAATCGATAGCAACTGACAGTGATACCTGAGAACTTTTTCTGATGAAAAAGGAAACCCAGAAAACTGTGACCTGAGTCACAGAGGGCTCAGAGGGAAGGATAGAATGGACTGAACACCATTTGTTGAAAAACTCAAATTTGTGCCTTATAAATGTTATGAGTGGAAGTTCTGAGGAATTTCTCCAAAAGTTCCTGAAAACTGACTGAAAAGATTGATGAAGTACGGGCAACTCGACAACTTCCAGACTGAAAAGAGAAAGATTTCTGGATTCTGATGGAGAATCCTGCCTCTGATCTAGGACAATAGATTGTGGGAGACAGGAAGTAACAGAGGGAGATCTACAAGAAGGCCCAAGAGATCTGGAAACCAGGATTATGTCAGCCAAAACTGAGCTATTAACAGGACCACACAAGGAAGTTGCCTGATCTTTCAGAGAACCAGAGGAATGAGAATCGTAGGGGAAAAAACATAAGCAAACATATTGTCCCAAGACTGAGCTAGAGCGTCTACTGAGAGCCATGACTTCCGGAAAAGGAGATAGGAAGGTGGATATCTTTCTGTTCCTGCCAGAAACAAATAGGTCTATGAGGGGAAGACCTAACTGGAGAAAAATTTACTGGGCTACAGCCCCTATCAACTCCCCTTCCATTTCTGGGATCCTGGAAGGATGAGATAACTGATCGGCCAGAAAAATCAAATTGCCTGGGACGTGGGATGCTTGAAAAGAAAGCTGCGGGACTTGTACCAGTGAAGAACAATCAGTGACTCTTGACAGAAAGAGACCGATCTGGTCCCCCCTCACCCCACTGATGATTGAAGAATGAGACTACTATGAAAATGTCTGATCGGATAAAGATTGAAAGACTGAGAATCAGGGGTTCCCAATGAACTAGAGCATGGAAAACCACCCACAGTTCTAAAAGGTTGACATGAAAGGAAGATTCTGTGAGGGACCAGGATTCTTAAATCTTCTTGGAATCCCAGGAGCCCCATCCTTGCAGGAATGTATCCATGAAAAAGATAGCCTGAGAAGATGGTGGATGAAGAGGGACCCCTAATAACAGGGATAGACTGACTTTCCAAAATCAGCAATGGGTCACGAGTAGAAATTTATGAAAATCCAATGATCCAGAAATCTAGAGACTGATTCCAGTGGGTCATAAGATAGAACTGGAAGGGTCTTTTCATCAGAGGAGCCCAAGGAATCAGTTTCTATACCTAAACCATGAGGCCTATGAATCTGAGCAAAGATCTGGCTGAAATTAACTGGCCTACCTTGACAGGTTGAATTGTGGATACCATTATCTGCACATTGGGAGGGAGGGGAATAACTTCCCCTGAGAGAGGTCGAAAGAGACCTCTAGGTGGGTAAAAACACAGACCAGAGGAACCTTTCCATAATATGATATGGAGCCATGTGGAGAAAACTGGAGCCTGACCAGACAGGTGTGGACCCCGACCCAGAGCCGGAAAAAGACCCGGGGGTGGGGCCGGAGCCGGCACTTACAACATAAGATGATGAAACTGGCTTGGTAGAAGTCAATGGATGTGAGATCAGTTCGATTGGCAGTGATATGTGGTGAGAAACAGGACTGACTTACGACCCACTCAGGCGCAGGCTGCGGAATCTTGAATGGTCAAAATACAGGACCGACTTACGACCCGCTAGGGACCGAAGGCCTCAAGGGCACAGGCTGCGGAATGTTGATAGACGAAGAATGATCTGATGTATCCTGGAATGGTATGACTGGCTTATGAACCGGCAGTGAACGAGGCGAAACCCCCCCCCCCCCAACAGACCCCACCTTGCAGGTTGGTCTGTAGTTTTATTAACCACTATAAAACATACTTACCGTTCAATCACTACTTGCTAAATCAACTACTCTGCATTTAGCTACCAGAAAAGATTTTTATGCTTGCTTACATACCCTCGTATGCCTATTCCATTTCAATATACCCTCAACCAGGTTACTGGTAGGGTACACACCCAGCATATGCCCTGATAGAGACTGGCACCAGTCTGTACTCACTCCTTGGTGACACCGGCCACTAAGCATGTCTGTGCATGCACAATGAATCCCAAATAGGAAACATATTAACTTTTCTAAATTTAAGTGGCAAATATCATAAACAGATTCTCAAATCATTCCCACACAGGGTGGCTGAGGCTGGGTCGTAGTGATTGAACGGTAAGTATGTTTTATAGTGGTTAATAAAACCACAGACCAACCCGTAAGGGGGGGGGGTCTGCTGGGGGTTGTTATTACACCACAAAAACATCTATACCATTCAATTACTTCTTGCTAAACCCGTAGATTTGGTCAGTGCCCCACTTAAAAACCCTTGGTGGGTGGAGATTTTAGAATCATTAAACGAGGATAAAAATTAAACAACTCATATCCAAATGTTAATAAATTAACATAATAGTGCATCCATAACAAATTGCACAGTGATTATCAAACAAGGAAAATTGTCAACTCAACAAAACAAGAGAATATTCTCACCATATCTGACAGACATACAGACTAACAAAATTGGTGAGAGGTGCTTGGTAAATGGTCCTTGGCTTGTTTTGTTCAAATCGTTTTATTTCTAAAAAAAAGGAGGCCACTGGGCTCTGATCTTTTAAATAGAAAGAGGTAAATGTTGATTCAGATTTCCAACCTGCGACTTGCATGATGTCGTCCAATGATGAGCCGGCGAAAAGAGCGAAGGAGGTAGCCACACCACGAAGGTCGAGAGCCTTGACATGGGCTAAATTGATCTCACCTGGGTAGGCAATCTCATAGCATAATCTTATGGTCTCACAGATCCATCTGGCAACTTTGGCCTTAGAAACTGGTCTAACCAACTCCTCCACGTACGGAACCTATAAGTGTAAAGAATTGGATCTTTTAAAATTGGTAGGACTTTTATAGACTTTTAAGGCCCTGACAGGACACCAGAATCTGTTGGACGGCGAACAAAATGATAAAGATTTAAGAATAATAGGTTTGGCTGAGTAATCGTTAGACTGCGTCTTCGATAAAAAAAATCCCTTCTGGAATATAAAACTAGACCGTCCCCAGATGCGATAAATCTGTCTTTTTCTGCGGAAAGAGCATGAATTTCAGGTCTTCTCCTAGCTGAAATGGCAGCAACAAGGAAAACAACCGTGAGAGTCAATCGTTTGAGAGTGATAGATCCAATTGGCTCAAAATGGTGACCTGCCAAAACTTGAAGAATCAAGGCCAAATTTCAGGAAGACAAAGGCGTAGCCGCTGGAGGATGAATATTGCCCAATCCCCTAAAAAAAACATTGAGAATCTTCAAATCCTTGATATCAGCATTCAAAAGATAAGGAAGCCAAAGAAATCCATAACCCTAACAGTGATAGCTGATAAATTAAATGAATTGAATAGATACGATTAAATATCTAACACCTAGGAAATAGAAACAGAATCAGGCAAGAAGCCATGTTTTAAACACCATTCTCCAAAGATTTAAAAGTCGACCTTTGTACAAATTTGACAGGTCGACTCCCTCCTGGAAGGGACAATGATTTCCTGAGATCTTGAAGAAAAGTTGATCTCGAGACCGGACACTCGAAAATTCTCCAAACACACAGGATGAAGAATTCTGGATTGGATGATGATGCAAGCCCCTTACTTGAGCGAGATCTGATGATACTGGGAGAAGGATAGCAAAATCTTACCAGAAGATCGAGAAAGGCTACCAATCAGATCCTCTTTGACCAAAAGGGAGCTGCTAGAAGAAATTTTTTAAACTGGTCGATGACTATCTTCAGAACCATTAGAATCAGGAATATTGGAAGGAACATGAAAACAAACAATCCTGTCCAGAACTGAGATAGTGCAATCATCGCCCAAACCTCACTGTCCGAAAAGGGAGACATGAAAGATGAGATCTGGGCAATAAGACATGTTGCAAAAAGATCTACATGTGGAAGAACCAGAAACTGGAAAACGCTTTTGGCAACCAACCTCTTAAACTGCCACTCGGTGAGTAATAACTTGCTAGGACTGAACTACTGGTCCGCAAGAAATATCCGTCTGTCTGGAACATGACTGGGAACTAGAAAGATTTGGATCTAGTGAGATCCCAAGAAAAGGATCCAAAATCCCCATATAAAGAAGGAAAGACCTCATTCCTCCGTCTTAAAATGAAAGAAAACCCAGTGGCATTGACTGATGGAATCGAGATCTTGATACCTATCACTTGATCCGACCAAAAGTGGAGAGGCTTCTTGACAAGTCACAACTCCACTAAATTGATGTGAGAAAATTACTCCTCCAGGGACCAAAGACAGGCAAAATTAGGGAGTCCCAAACTGCTCCCCCATCCCTCTTGTGAAAAAAACATGAAATAATCACCTGAGGGGAGGTCTTGACTAATGGAACACCCATCAAAAGGAACTAGAATGTACTGACTGCTTCTAGAAGAAGATCAGGAACATTAGAGTCTTCTCAACGAGGTCACCCTGGGAATGGCATTCTCGATGCTGATCATCAAGCCTAGAATCCCAAGAAAAAATCTTGCCCTGACATAGAAAGAGGATGTCAGGGTAACCACTGTCAACAAGATTGCCTCTACCCTTGTCTCTGAAGACAAAAACTTGACCATGAAAACAGCTCGAGGGAGATGCCTAGATGGGATAAACTTGAGAAGGAACTAGGCTTGACTTAATGAAAAATAAAATTCAACCTAGGCTGCAAGGCAAACTGCAAACCTTTGGAATAAATCTTAAAAGAATTGAGAAAGACTTAGCTTTTATTAACCAATCGTCTATAAAGACTGAAGAATAAGACGACGGCGCAAGACACCTGCCATGGCTGAGACCAGACGTGTGAACAGAAAGGTGCCAAAATCAGCTTGAAGGGCATGGCTCAAACTGCCATACCCTATCCTTGAAAGCGAAACTCATGCACCTTTCAAAGGAAAGGTAAAAAGGCACATGAAATACGCATCCTAACACTCGATAGAAAAGGATCACATGGCCTGAAAAATATACTTACGATAAGGAAGGACTCCATCCAGAATTTATGAGATAAAGAAAGAAGATATAACGTCTTCAGGAAGATAAAAGGATGCCAGCCTTCTAAGAATTGGAGACTATGAAGATCGTTGAACAGAAACCCAGGTCTACTTTCCAAGGAAGAGCCTCTTCTATAGTCTCGTTGACAATCATAGAAAACCAGCACCCCCTCTAATGTTAATAGCTTCTGATTGGATGGAACAGAAGACCATTTGGGAGAAGAGACTGCGGAGAAGGATCCTAGATGAAAGAAGAACATCCGGCCCTTTTGATAAGGGCCGCCCTTAAAGTTGGGGCAAACTTACTATATGCTAAAGAGGACTGCTAATAGAAACACATAGTTTACATATGCCATGAAGCTCAAACCATAAAACCCTGAGCTATATCCTTATTCTTAGCCATCACAAAAAGTGGTAACTCGCGTTTATTTTGGTTATTTTAATTTTACCGCTTTCTTTGAATGGAGAAAAAAGAATCATAGAAGTGTAGCCTTACTTATTAAAATGATGAAGACCCTGAAAACATTATAGATAATTTTATTTATAGTGATTTAACCAGATTTTGTGGCAAACCGAAAACCCATAGTAAGCCTATGGAAGGGGTTAGAATCAAGATATAGACAAACCCTGTACCTGAGAATCTGCAATAATCCCGTCTGGTATTCAAAAACATCAAATCGTGACTGAATTTAGCAAGATAGTAAGGAAAATGAAATTAGGGTTTCCCAAACCACTGCTCGAAATGTTAAATTAGTCCCTCCAGAAAAGGCGTCGCTCCAGGGAACTAAGGGAAATTTAATTGTGATGATGTCATCACGATTCTATGAATTGAATGCATGATATGGGCCTGTTAAGTGAACTATGGCAATCCTTTAACTGTCTTGGAGTCTGGCATAACCAGGGTTTAAAATATAAACAAAGCTTTGCCATTGAAAATTATCTTCATTTTGAAAAGAATTTCACAAAACACAGAAACTTTACAAAACTCAGGATAAGCGTACACACCTTACAAATTGAGGAAGATAGGCACAAAACACCACTAATACCTGCTCATCTACGATTCTGTAAGCTTTGCAACCACAACCTAATCGAGAATGAAAAACACTTTACAATGGAATGTCCAAATTACGATCAGGAGAGACAATCGCTCTTTCAAAAGCTTAATGAGTTTACTAATTGTTTCACTTGATAGGTGTAGCCAATTTAAATTTTGAATGTCATATAATGATGGAGATAGTGATCTAATAAAAATTTGTATTGATTACATCAACATTTGCCTAGCTGCTCGGGCTTGTACTTTAAATCCTATGCAATGACACAATTCATCAGATCATCCTCCTGTACATGAGGCAGGTTCATATAATGATTGCATAACTGTGTCCTATATTTTAATCGACGTCCATATCAATCTCATTAGGACACTAGCCAACCTCATAAGTCCTGGTAAATTCACCATACCTCACTGTATTTGATATATTGTTTAATTAGATATCCCGAACAATCCGATATTTATCCCTAGTGGCAGTAAACTTAAATCATAGCCCTACACATTAAACCTGTACATTTTTTATTTTATTTTTTTATATTTATTGTCTTAGAACCTATATTTTCATCTTTATAAAATGTAGTTAAATGTTTGTACCATGGTGTATGTCATTGCATTTGATATGCCAATAAAAGGATTGATTGATTGATTGATTGATTGATTGATAATGAATCTCCGTGATCAGCTCGAATGTTAAATACACAAAACACTGATTTTTGGGTTGAATCACGCGCAGACGTCATATCTAATCATGCTCATGGAATTAAATTCAACTGGCAAATTAAAATAAAAACTGAGATTTAGAGTAAAAAATTACGCTAGAAAAAGGGAAAAGAATCAAACTGACAGATAAGACGATGATTGACAGCTACTGGAAGTAGAAGGAAAACAACAAAATTTACTAGCCGAGAGAACTGACGCCGAGATGTAAGGAAAGAACAAGCTTTGAAGTAAAAGGATAAAACTAGAAGCGAGCCAAAAAGATGAAAATAATATAGAAAACATAAGAAAAATGCTGAAAAGACAAAGAGGCGATATGAAACCAGGGCGAAATGACTCGCCGAAACCATGACCACCGAGAAGAAAACTCAGCTTTTATTCCTTCTTCCTTTTCCCTTTTTGGGTTATTTCTACTTTCTTAGTATCTTTTTATTCTTGTGGTCATTATTCTTGGTGCCATTCTCTTCCCTATGTATCCTCTTCTGATTCTATTTCCTTTCAGTGCCTGTCAGATGTAGAATAAGAATTACGCTAGACTGAGGGCAACAAATTAACTCCCTTCGGTTAAAATAAATATGTCAACCTGTCGACATAAGAGGAAAAAAGAGCGAGAGGAAAGGCTGAATGGCCCGAAGCCAACTGGCCATCTAAAGTTGGATGAAAGGACAAATTACGTATCTAGAGATAATGCGTAGAATATCGGCTGAGTGAGACCATTAAAAATTAAGCGATGATATGCGCATATGAAATAAGCCGCAACAAAAAACCCATACAGCAACCAGTCGGAAGAGTCTTTAATTACGTTGACATATTGTCACTGATAAAAGAATAAATGGTGAATATCTATATAATTTCAAGAGTCTTCAAGACTGGTAATGTCTCTGTATGAAGATTTTCAGTCATTAAGCATTCCGATTTTTAAAAACAATTATGGAAATAAGATTAACTCTTAGGCAAGATGATGCCTAGATCCTAGGAAAGCGAACATGTAAACTGGACCTGAAGAACAAACCTGGAACCCCAGGAAGTTCTCTATCACCAAAAATCCAAAACAGGAAGACCAGACCAGAAGTTAATCCTGGAACACCAGAAAGATCCATGAAAACTGGAAATGACCCTATCCCCGGATGTACGAAATCCGGAAGTGGAACAATTTTTGAACTGGAAATATGTGAACAGGAAGTAGAATAGGAAACGGAAATGCGCAAACCGGAAGTAGACAACCGGAAACTGAACAGGATCCTACAGACCCGGATGTACAGTAAGTAACAGAAGTAGAATAGGAACCGGAAATATGTAAACCGGAAGAAGAAAACCGGAAGCGGAAGAGGAAGGACCGGAAAGGGAAACTGGAAGTAGCCCAGGGTCTTGCCGACCCGAATCTACCAAGCACCTCCCGGAAGTGCTTGTCAAACTGGAAGCTAATTGAGACAAGTTTTTTTTCTTTTTCTGGTGATCTCTTGACGTTTCTGGCTACCGGAATCATGGAAAAGTTAACTTTGGCATAGGCAGCTGAATCGGGGACTTCCGTCGCCAACACCACTGCTTGAGGATAATGCCCCTCCTCAAGGCTTAGATGGGTTTTGCCCGGTGACTTACACGAAACCACCTATATGGGCTTTTCCTGTCTTTGGGTTTCGGTTTCGGGGACTGAACCTCTAGTCTGGACGCAAGGGAAGTCGGTTTCCCCTATTTGCGGGCATGCCTCCTAACCTTCCGGTTATCGTCCGACTCGGATGACTCTTCCTGTCCGCGCGAATGGCTGTCAAAATCCTGATAGCCATGGTACTAAAACATGTAGATATATGTGAATATAATGGATAAGTAATTGAGGGATTTCAAATGATAATGATGACTTTAGGCATGATTGATTACCACGTAAATGGTTTACTACTACGAAAACCGGTAACACAGTCATAAAAGAGTAATAACACCACAAAATACTCAATAAACATATCTTAGGGAGCATGGACATCATGTTAGGCATAATTCTTAATAGACAAACTCTCAAAAACGTAAGCTGAACACAGCGCAAAGTATAAAAAAACTTAAGCTGGAATATTGACAGACTGTACTGCTAGCAGAATATTTGAAAAGTGAATTTGTTTCCTATTTGGGCTCCATTGCGCATGTGCGGACATGCTTAGTGACAGGTTTCACCAAGGAGTGAGTACAGACTGGTGCTAGTCTCTATCAGGGCATATGCTGGGGGTGTACCCTACCAGTAGCCTCATTGAAGGTATATTGAAATGGAATAGGCATATGGGGGTATGTAAGCAAGCATAAAAATCTTATTCTGGTGGCTAAATGAAGAGTAGTTGATTTAGCAAGAAGTAATTGAACAATATAGATGTTTTTGTGGTGTAATAACAACCCAAGTCTTTTACTCTTATTCTTCTCTTGTCCATTTTTTGTGGCACCTCTGAACCAATGTAAATCAGTGAGTTACCATCAACTACATCAAGAGATGAAGCATTGGTAACTGACTGGTCAAGGCTAATCTTATTGATCTTACTGTCAATAGACGAGTCAATATTGTGAACTTGTTTCTGCAGACCTTCCATCCATAGTACAATTTTTTCAAGGATGGCTGAATCCGCCGTGGCCTCGGGTTTGGCCTTTATTTTAGCCACCAACCTTGAAGGAGAAGGAATCCCAGTAATATTTAAGATCTCTGGGGAATTTGTTTTAAAGAATGACATTCTGGAAGATTGGGATCATGATCCGCATATCAAACATGTCGGTTCTAAGATACACGATGTACATTTCGAACACATGTGTCCGGCGTGTTCCGATTATATGAATCTATGGTAACTGTCAGAATGACATCTGATAGAATGATTCTGATTCTTTTCTTTGACCTTCTCCTTAATCTTCTTCAGAGATTTTCTCAAATCTGAATCATAACAACAGAGAGATTTGATAGAGTAAAGCTCCGAATATGACTCAGGATTAGCCAGCGCTAATCCCAAGATTTATTGATAGATAACCTACTGATCTCTAATTAAAATTATTTTGGTTTTCTTTGAGAGAGTATGTTACTGAGATATCGTAGATTCATGCTCAAACGCAACAAGCATGTCAATTCAGTAGCTTATACATGCTACTGTAAAAGAAGAAGCAAAAATAGACAACACATAGTCTATATACACTCTGGGTGCAAGTAAACAAAACTTGTAACGCGCCTACCACGAAATTAGAAATGATCTTACAAATCATTATTAATGCACCAGGACCTACAACCACTTATCTTGGGAGGTTTTTTTATGCTTGTCCGACATCTTGATAATCCTTATGACTTTCTCTATCCACAGCAATTCCAAAAGTTAGAAAATAACTTTTAAATTGGCTATACAATTTTTTATAAACCCTTCAACAGTAGGAAAAGGAATGAAGTCTTGGTTGTTACCAACAAGGTCATGTGATAGCTATCAGCCAATGAGGTTGTCATTGTGCTTAATGACCTACTCAGTGGCACTGGGTATTGGATTAACCCTCTTCTTGCCTTATTCTGAGATAAAGCATTCAAGCAAATTTATATGGATCTCATGATTAGAGAGAGTATGGAGATACCTGAAGAAGCCTTCAGTTACTCTGTAACCACAATACCCAGCAAACATTGGCTGTAAAAAATTCATCCTACTATGCTTCCCTTCAGAGAAGGAAAGAGCAATAGCAATGCAAGGAGGTAGGTTGTAATGTAGTAATAACTATCAACTTTTCTGTACAAATGCAAATGGAGCAATCGATTATCATGATAGAATCTGTCCATTTTCCATTTATATACAAATCCATGGCCAGTCAAATTGAAGCTTGTGTTGCTGATAAGGCTAAATTTGGACGCAAACTCTTATTTATATTGAGTCAAGGACAGAGAAACTGACCTAACTGATAAGAGAATTTGATAAATGCAACCGAGAGCCATACAATTTGCATAGCAAGTGAAAGTTTGCGGAACAGATCCTGGCATGTCATGTGAGCATTTTGTCATGTTTGGAGTTAGATTATCACATCTTAATCAGGTTATCAGCAATGAAGAAGGATGGTCTATGAGGAGGGCGCCTAGGTTTATTTTCTACATATAATCACAGATAGTGGTTACGCATCCTAGATTGTGATTTATCGTCAGCAGTCAAGTATATGGATGGTTGGTTGGTTGGTTGGTTGGTTAGTTGGTTAGTTGGTTACTTAGTTGGTCGGTCATGTCGATCAGCCTGGTAAGTCAGTCAGTCTGTCAGGTGGGGTTAGGTGGGATGACGTCGGGTAGGGTCGGTTGTGTCTGGGTCAGGTCAGTCTAGTAGTAGTAGTAGTAGTAGTAGTAGTAGTAGTAGTAGTAGTAGTAGTGGGTAGATTATTGAGCAAGTAACCAATTATTCCAGTGATAGAATTACAAAAATAGTCATCTCTTAGCCTGAAAATATACATTCCCCATGACCATTATAGAGGTCAGTTTTGGCCGGCTTGACCATTAAATGAGCCACCATCTTACAGGCCTAGGAGAACATGGCGCTAAATTACCAGATGGTTCACTACTCTTTATCACACTGTTATCAAATGCTGCATTATATTACAACAGAATCAATAAAAGATAGATGTGTTTTGATTTTGCAAACTATTTTGCTGTATTGAATTTATTCTTAGCTTCAGTCATTTTCTGGTTTTAGAGCCACTATTTTGTAGGTCCAAAGCTTGCTTACTTTAACTGTTGAATGGCCATGGCTGGTCAAGAATATTAATATTTGATTTTTTATGTCCATTTACAGGCCAAGAGAAAGATGTTTTAAAACAAAACAAACCAGTAAACTGATGGATGCTCTCGAAAGGCATATTCTTCAGGAAACCATAATGGCTCAGACAAATGGACAAATGGATGGGTGAATGGATGAATGCATGGATGGATAACTGACATCATACATATAAAGGTCTTGAAACTATTGCCCATCCAAATTTGTAAAGTGCAAACAGATGAACAGACTGATGGACGGACAAAGCGGCGACTACTTTTGATACCTGCACATTTTCTCATTAAGATGTTTTGACATACCATGATTCATGGCAATACATATAAAAGTCTTAAAACACAGGCCTGGACAAATTTGTATAGTGTGAACAGATGAATGGACAAACGGACAGACAGAGCGGTGACTAGCTTTGCTACCTGCACATCTTATCCTTAAGATGTATCCACATACAATGTTTCATGATCATACATATAAAAGTCTTGAAACAATGGCCTGGATAAACTTGTAGATGGTGAATGACGAATGGATGGACAACGGACGGATGGATGGATGGGCAGTGGTGACTAGTTTTGATACCTGTACATCTTCGCCTTAAGATGTATTCACATCCTAGGTTTTGTGATTATACATATAGAAATTATGGCCTGGAGAATCTTGTAGAGAGTGAATTGACGAATTGACGGACGAATGGATGGATGAATGGATGAATTAACGAAAAGAAGGACTGACCTTTTGATACCTGCACATCTCCTTAAGCTGTATCCACATACCAAGTTTCCTGATCATGCATATAGGTCTTGAAACTATGGGCCAGACAAACTTGTAGAGGGTGAGCGGATGAACGGATGGATGAATGTATGGATGAATGGACAGATAAAGTGGTAACTATATGGTCAGCCAAAATTTTTCACTATCAATAAAACATTTTTTTAAACTGAAATGACTGGCTCATTAATCATTCATCCCAGTAGTAAATTTTCAAAGACAGTATTCTCTTGGCCTACAAATGTACATTTCTCAAAGACCAGTTTTGGCCCACTTGACCAGTATAGAGCTAACTAGTCTAGTGATTTGTAATAATTATTCAGAGGAAATTTCGCCTGAGTGAGAACATTTGCCGCTTCATAAGGCGGATTTGACCAGAGCTTGTAATGAGCATCGCAGCCATGAATCATATGATGAATGTGGCCAATTTGCACAAATCAGCAATTCTGTTTTTCCCTATTCAAGATAAATATCATCTGAGTGATGATCATACATGAAAAGATAACATATCAGTTCTGTACTGTATAATTCATATTCATTGCCTATGAATTACACCAGTAATGGTCAAACTTGACAAAAATGGCCATCTTAAGAAATGACCAATGTGAGGTTATGAGAAATATATTTTAGAAATAAATAGCATGATGGGGAGAGAGGTCTCCCATCCACCACACCCCAAAAAAAACCTGAGGTTGGTAAATGGATAGATAAACATGGCTCGGATGAAACATGAAATGAAATAGATTATTATACCTTAAGTACATGTTGTGAATGATTTGTTCATAACAACCCATGTACAGGCACGGTACCATTTTGGAATTTGCTGTGGATTGGTAAATTATAACATAGAGTTGGATAAGGTAGCTATTGGGTCTGTAACGAAATGCTTTGCCATGATACAATATGTATCCTGAGAGATGGTGTGGTCATGATACGCGAGACGATACGTTATATTTTTCACTAAGTTTCAGCAGAACCTGCCCATTTTAGACCACTCTCAGTGCTCATAAACAAATAATAAACATATTCAGATGAAACTTAGTGAAAATGGTGTAATTGTACCTAACTTTAACTTTAACTTACTCTACGACATTGATGCATGAAGGACGCCATATGTATATTTCCCTGTAACGTCAGCATGCATATCACTAATGGTTACAGCCCTAGTAGTTATTTAACGCACAATATACATTAATATTCAATCATGCATTGCTATAATGGTCCACCTGACATTTAGCAACAGACAGAATTTTAACCATTTATTTGCTCAGCCAATCAAGAATCAGTTCAGCATATTGAGAATCAGTTCAGCATATTGACTGAATAACATCACTTTGGCTCTCGGTCAGCTCAAAAATGGTCAGTCACAGATGCATGCTGGGAGACATTACTAGCTAATACAGAGACTCGAGCCCAAGTGAAGACTCAGCAGATACTTGTGACAGTGACTAATTAAGAGGAGTTCAAATAAAGTTAGTGGATTTATAGTCGGTGGATAAAACAAGCAACAATAAAAACATTTTGAATGCTCCTTTATTACTCTACACAATTTCGATTTGATGAGTCTTCTCCTTCATTTTCGCTATCTTCGTTAGTGGAACTGTATTCCTGCTCATTCGTTTCCTTTTCACATTCCTTCTCTAGAATATCAGCCAACATAGATGGCAGTATCTCACCATCACACCCTTTGGGCTCGAGTCTCTGTTCACTCCATACAGTCCAGCCATTATTTTCAGTGGGTTCAGGGATGTATGGCTTTGGTAAGTGACTCACTAATGGTCTGAAAAGCCTCCTGATATCTTGGTTGCTTCTGTAGGAGTCTGATGGGTTTTACTTTGCCTATTCCTCTGAATGCACTCGTTGTATCACATTTGGTGAAGGCATGAAGACCCAAAAGGACAGAACACTAAAGCGGCGTAAATTCTTAGCCAATTTTGAAATGTCCAATAGCTTTCTATTGTATCCAGAACCAGTATCAAATAATATGTGTGTCTTCATAGCAATGACCATCTTATTAAGTAGTTTTGAACTAAATGTACCACTTTCCCAGACTTTCAGCATCAGTTGTACTAGTTGCTGTTTGTTTTCCTTATTACTGAGGAATTCCTTCCAATTTTCAGGTATTTTCACCCTTGATTATACGTTTCTTTCCAGAACCTATGTTTATTCTTTCCATTTATTTGAAAGAATTTTCTTTGTACATGTCCGTAATGAATATTACATTATACTTCCCTACTGTACCAATATCAAACAATTTCTGGCTTATCTGCTTGAATGTTCGCGGCACCTCTTTCATACAATAGAAAGTGGTGTTTCCATCTCCAACGTTCAGTGTTTTGTGATCAGATGGTGCGTCTGCATTTGATATTCCCTTCGTTAAGTTGTTAAACCCTTTACTTTTGTCTGTTTTCAACAGGTACCCATCAGCTGTGCCAATTGATGATGGTACCGGTATAAGTGGAAATGTAAGTTCTGCAATCTCAAGCTTCTCTGGCGTATTCTGTGATAGCACCAATACCTGAAAGGCAATATTTCCTTGTTGTCTATATTCTATTTCACGATTCATTGAAGTTTTCACAGGAGCATTCTTCATCATGTTAGAAAGTGTATTCAATTGTTGCTTTTATTTGGTTCAAATAAATCTGTATTCCTTTCAAGTCTCTCTGTTATAAAAGTGTCGCTGGCCAGTTTCCCAATTGACTCAGCAGTCATGATATCAGTTTGGATATGGGTATGTGCAGGAGCACCAGACCCAATACGGAACAGCTTATCATTGTAATCGAGACTGAAATGATTCATGAAGCTTTCTGCGGACTCCATTACATTTAGAGTGGCTGCCTCACTTTTGTGTACCTGTGAAGGACGGACATCCCAATGTCTATTGTTCCTGTCTGTCTCGTCTGTCATATCTGTCATTTGGAGCATTGTTTCCACATACCTTGCTTGTTCTTGTACCGTCTTTCCCCAGTGTCAATGTGAATCATAGTTATTCAAGACACCAGATAGCTGCGCTTCCTCCTGCTCATGCATGCGATTTTGCGTGCTTCATAAATATTTCCTCTATTGTTTTGTATACTGCGAACAAATTTTCAGGCACAAAGGATCTTGCAAAACTTATAGCACCTAGCTTAATCATCTCCGTTGCTTCAGGGTGTGATTCTTCTATGCTTGTCAGGAAAATAGAAAAGTAGGTAAGATACCTTGCATAATTCTGCCCATCAAAACTAAAGAATAGGTCAGCCATTCGATTGAGATATGTTCCGTACAGATAGTAATTGTTTGTATTAACTACATTTAGGAGAGACACAAGCAACCAAACATGGTCCATGTAAGATAACCAAAACTGGGCTGTCTTACCTAATTCGCCATTGCTAACTCGCAGTCGCAAGTCTGAGTAGTCATTTAGATATGAATGAAATAATGCATCATTCGACAATCGTTCAAAATTCTCTTTGGTTCTTACTTCCAATAATGTGGTTACTTTTGCCAATGAATTTAGTGGCAAATTCTCTAATAATCCATCGGACCCTTTCGTAGAATGGTACATGTATTTGTAGAGCAGCAATCATTCAGGACCTTCAGCCATTGCTTTGTGGCAGTAGATTGCCTGACTATAATTCTTACCAGACACCACACCTTTAATAGATCAGGTAGACATCAGGCCAGATTCTAGTAGAATCTCAATGAATCCAGATCTACTCGGCATGCCAAATGAAAGGTACCAATCATAACTATGTGATGCTTGTAGTAGTCTGGGCTTTTCCATATGATAGGATAAGCTTTCATACACACGCCTAGATCAAAGGTCGTTATGGCATATTTCTGCCCACCATCTTCCGATGGGTTTTTTTAACATTCTTAGACACTCTTTTACAGTGGCATATTCTGTTACTGATCAAATGTTTTCTAATTACATCTTACTTCTTTGATTTGTTACTCCTGATGGCATATTTGTTGCCTGATTTGCATATAAAATCCATATATACATAAAGCAATTACTTTACGCAATTTTGATTCTATGATATGCTCATTTCATGTTTAATTTACAATGATTGCATTTTTCATCGATTCTCAAAAATTGGCTATGCTGTCAGTTGTCATAGTAACAATATTCTATTAAATGAGTAACCTTTTACCCATTATACTTGTCAAATGGTGCCTTTTAATCAATCTTAAGCTGTTGAGACCAGAATGTTCCTTTACCGGTGCTTGGTCAGTGATAGCAACATACAGTTGCTAGATTTTAAGCTGTGGCGAAAATTTGTGACCTTTTGACCTCTGCCAACCTCATTATGAAACTGATTTGCATGTAAACCATATGCAATCATAGACGATACCATAAGCAACATTTTGAGTGGTCGATCACCAATCTACAACGATTCTATCAAAATCTACTTAATTAGTTTACAATGACTGCATTTTTTTTCCGATTCTCAAAAATTGGCTATGCTGTCAGTTGTCATAGCAACAATATTCTATTAAATGAGTAAACTTTTGCTCATTATATTTGTCAAATGGTGCCTTTTAATTAATCTTAAGCTGTTAAAACTAGAATGTTCTTTTCCCGGTGCTTGGTCAGTGATAGCACCATACAGTTGCTAGATTTTAAGCTGTGACAAATATGTGATGTTTCGACCTCTGCTGACCTCATTATGAAACTGATTTTCATGTAAACAATATCCAATAGTAGACAATACTATAAGCAATATTTTGAGCGATTGATCACCAATCTACAGCAATTCTATCAAAAGATATCTCAATTTTTGTTATCCCTACCCCTTACCACTTCACTGTGGGTATTAACTCAAATATAACCCATCAAAAACCATATTGAGTCCCAGTTTATCACATGTTAACATACATAATCTTAGAGGACATCGAAAGCTGTTAGAAAAATATAGTTTTGTCAATTAGTGTGGGGGGGGGGGGTATCCAGGTAGGCCCTCCAGCCCACAGACTATAATGGCGTTTCCGCCTATGGTGGGCGTGTTGGTCCAGGAGAAGAGTGTTCTCTAACCCGCTAGATTGATGCCTATGGGCTCCTTCGTGTGGAGCTAGTGTATCCAATGCCATTCCTTTTGTCTCCTCCATGGTGTGGAGTTTTCATCATCGGGTCTGATGAGAGAACCTGTATGATTCTGAACTGCATGTCCATTCGTGAATGTCCAGGTTTGTTAAAATGCCTGGCAACTTGGGTGTCGTATCTCTCACTTTTGTGGAGATTGGATATAGATCTCAAAAGTTCTTGAATTCGGATCTTAAAGGTGCGCATGGATTCTTCTACATATTGTTTGTTGCATTTGCTACATGTTAGTAGGTAGACAATGTTTCTTGTCTGACAGTTGCTTATGGTTTTGGCCTTGAAGGATAGACCCATGTGGGAGCTTGAGAAGCATCTGTTTTTCTGCATCCTTTGGCAGATGATACAGTTTTTTGTTTTGCATGCGATGAGGGGGTTTCTGTGTGCTACAGGGGCATGCTCTGATGGGAGTTTGGCCCTGGCAATCATGTCTTTGATTGTTTTGTTCTTCCTATATCCAAACAGTGGTGTTTCTGGAAATGCTATTCTGCATTTGTTGCTAGCTTTCAAAATTGGCCAGTACTTTTTTATGTTTTTCTTCAAGAAAATGCCTGTCCTTGTGAACTCACATACAAAGATTGGCCTTTGTGTATGGGTTTTGGTGGTTGCTTTTGGTGGTGGGTGGAGGATTTGTTGTCTGTCTTGTGATCTTGCTTTGGCCCTGGATTCGTTCAGGATGCGTGTATGGTATCCTCTTGCTTCAAAATGTCCTTGTAGTAGGATACTATTCTTGTCATAGTCTTCTATGAGAGTGCAGATGCGTCTCAATCTAAGAAATTGTCCATATGGGGGAACGAGTCCTTGCAGGTTGAGGGATGAGCTGTATCATAGTGAAGGTAGCCGTGAGTGTCTATCGGTTTTGTGCAGAGATCGAAGATGATGGAATGTTCCTCTGTTTTTGACCAGGGGGTCCAGAAATGAGACTTGTGTTTCTGAGCATTCCATGGTGAATTTGATGCTCTGGTGTGCTTCATTCATGTATTTGACGAACTCTTCTAGGGCTGTTTTGTCGTGTTTCCAGATTATAAAGATGTCATCTATGTATCTAACATACAGCGCTGGCTGGTGTGGGGCTGTTTGCAGCAATCTTTGCTCTAGGTCAGCCATGAAAATGCATGCAAAGGTGCAGGCGGCCTTGCTTCCCATGGCGGTTCCTCCTATCTGGAGGTAGTGTTTACCATTGAACTCGAAGTTGTTTCATTCGAGGACAAGTTTTAGAAGATTTAGTAGTCCTCTGATGGAGAGTTCGCCGGGTATTCCATGTTTACTGCAGAATTTGGCCACTGCTCCTAGTCCTTCATTGTTAGGTATGTTAGTGTACAGTGAGGTGACATCCATTGTTACTATAGTGTACCAGGTTTTGTTGGTTTAAATGCTTATAGTTGGTTAATGAAATCTGTAGTGTCTTTCACATATGATTTAACCTTTGTAACATCTTCTTCTTCTTTTCATTCGCTGATCATACCGCCAGTCCTGTAAGTGAATATCGACATGATCATATGCGTTAAGTGCGTGGATCCATGGTTTATTAGAGTGCACCATGCGGCCTGGAACCTCCGTCTTCAGCACTCGAGGTTTCTCTCAGGGTTACCTCACCCTTACATCCTTTAGTCGCCTCTTACGACACGCAGAGGATACGGAAGGTGTATTCTAAGCCCCACTTACAGGGCAAGATCTTTGTAACATGAACCTTGATGTGTTCGTCCACGAAACTGCTGATGAGTTCTGTGGGACAGCCTATGCCACTGATGATGGGTCTGCCTGGAACTAAACCATTGTTTGCTTTTGTGTCCCTTTGGTAGTAGGTAAAATATAGCTGTAATTGGCGGTTTTAGTATGTTTTGGTGTCAAGTCTTGATTGACCTTTTCATATAACCTTATGTCTGCTAATTGGCGGTTTGCTTCTGCTATGTAGTCTGTTTTGTTTTGGACTACCGTTGTTTGCCCATTATCTGCTTTCTTAATCACTATGGAGTGATTGTTTTTAAGTTGCACAAGGGCTGTGGCTTCCTCAGTGCTCAGGTTACTTATCTTTGTTCTATGGTGAATATGTTTGCCATATTCGTACCGGATTGCCTTGAAAAAGACCTCAAATGGCGCATCCAATGTGGGTGGCGGCATGAAGTGTTTTTGGTGGCAAATTTCTTTGCTATGATATCTTGGAATGTAGGTGGAACCGGTACCGGTGGAGGGATTGTTGTACCGGTTCCCTGTTGTAAGAGTGCGTGTGGTGGGTGCGGGTTGGAGATTAAGAAATGTTTAAGATGCATGCATCTGAAAAAATCCTGTAAATCACTATAGAGGCTTCCCATATTTGGTTCTGAGACTGTAGGGCTAAAGCCTTAAACCGTTATCTAATAGACTGACGGTTGCCATGTTGAGGGGGGAATCTGAGAGGTTGAAAACAAAAGGAGAGGCATAAGTTTCAGAATCTGTATTGACAGCATTATTGTTACGGTTTGATGAATACAGTAAATGAACATTAATTGAAATGTGAAAACTTAAATTCTGTTTGATTAGGAAATTGTTCTTTTTTAACCACTGACTTTGTAGTCATGCTCTGGTATCCCTCTGATTCTTGATGGCTTGAAGGAGCTGCTCTAAGGCCACATTGCTTCTGGTGTCCGCATTAGCGGCCTGGGGCCGCTGCGTCTGGTCCTGCTATTGTCCCTGCGGTTGGAACTGGCTTGTTGGCGGCTTGGCCCTTGTCTTCTGTCTGGCACATTTGGATTCTGGTGGTTGTACCTTCTCTTCAGAGGCCTATGTTTTCACAACCGGCAAGAATATTTTCTCTACCACCAAAAATGGCAGAACCGGCAAAAAACTTACAACTGGTAAAACATGACCCCAACCGACAAGAACTATGTCCCCCAGTAAAAATCTTGACCAAACCACCAAGAACTTGAACCGGTAAACACAAAAACTGCCAAGAACCAGTAAAAATCCCAGACAGGGAAACCTGTAAACAAATTTCTGCCCATATATGGTCAAGATCCGCCCAATCCACAGGCTAAACCAAGAAGGGTATAAAAAGACCGAAAAACCAGTCCAGATCATTCAGACTTTTGGTCTCACATAGCGACCAAGCGTCAGGCTAAAATACCTACTACATTGGTTTACCAATCTGATTACGTAGTTATCATCAACCACTTCATCATAGGCGATTATCAGCTTCATCTTCCGCAGACAGTGTCACCACTTCATGATAGGTGATTATCAGCTTCATCTTCTGTACAGTATCACCACTTAATTATAGGTGATTATCATCAACAGCAGCCATTATGTAAATGAAGATTTAACTTGTGAGGGGATCTGTGTGGATGTGGCAGTACCACATCCAAAGGAGCATGTCCAATATAAAACTTTTGTTGCGACCTCTAAAGTGGCTAAGAATTGGGCCCTCCCTCTGTACAATGCTTCTCTGCCTGCCTGGCGGTAACAGGGATAAGAGGTAACCACATTCATCAACCAGCCTTGTTGGTCAGTTGAAGTTTATAGTCAGGATTTGGTACAAATATGACAAAATATGATAAAACATGCCGACTAAATAGTTAACTATAGATGCCAATATGATAACAGACCTTTGGTACATATTTTACTGACGCTTGGTCAGACTGACCTAGTACTTACATGGTTGTTAGTTAGTCTATGTTATAACGACACTCATTCAGCAACACAGATGTCAGTAGCGCTATAGAAAACGTGGCACTACATTATTATCTTTCCTCTATTGGCTTCAACATTTAAGAATAATTGCAAGGGCCATAATTCTTGTGATTGCGATTCCATTAACTGTAAATAGTGGATGTACCATTTCTACCAGATTTTAAGTAACTTGTTCAAACCATAACAAGTTGAAACCATGGTGACGAGCTAATTTGTTATGTTTTCCAATATAACTTGTTCAAACCATAACAAGTTGAAACCATGGTGACGAGCTAATTTGTTATGTTTTCCAATATAACTTGTTCAAACCATAACAAGTTGAAACCATGGTGACTAGCTAATTTGGTATGTTTTCCAATAGGAAACTACGCCATTGAGCTATATTCCCTAAAAATAGGCCCGCTGACACGGTTCTTACAGGGGGGATACTTTATACTTAAAAGTACCAATCGTTATCCAATGCTCGCCATTTTGATTACTGTGGTAAGCCATACTCTGCCATGTGAAGTGTTTGTTGAAAATTACTTAAGTATTGTTGATTTGGAATGGGGAGTACCTTTTCATATAATTAACACACATGGCAATTAAGTAAACTATAATTAGTCAGTCAATGGAACTATTGGCACCTGAACAAACTGTATATTATCAATAATTAAGAGTGAAAACATCAGGTAATGGTGTACTTGAAATTGTCAATGTGGTTAAACAAGTTATTGTGTGGTTAGAGCAATTAATGGCTGATTTAGTTATTACATTCAACCAGACTATCTTAAGTGGCTAATATTGACTTAATCCACAACCCAAAGCTTTACTGAGCACTCATCTCCTCACACATTGCTTACTGTAATGCTTCTTAGACTGCAGGCAACAAGCAAAAACAAACTGAAATCTTAATAATGCACCACATAACTGAGTCCAGTCTGACATGAAAGCAATTTTCCTGTAATGTTCCACAAACCATGATATGCAAAGCACTTTTGACACACACCACACCTTTAGCCAAAGATGTACCGTCGGTGAGTGTTCAGAACACAGCCTTGACAACAATTTATTGAACAGTAAAAAAGTATGCATCCATCCATCAAGCGTGGTTAATGTATATAACACCTCATGACACTACAGCTCGGACAAGAAATTTTGTTCTGCAAACTGCAAAAGTTGGTCGCACTGACATACTTTAACCCTTTAATGGTCATACCGGCCAAAACCGGCCTCTGCTATGGTCTTGTGGAATGTCCATTTACAGGCCGAGAGAATACAATTTCCGAAAATTGACCACTGGAATGACTAGCTAAAAAATCGAGCCAGTCATTTCAGTGATAAATCTTCAAAAATTGTATTCTCTTGTTCTGTAAATGGACATTCGATATGAAAATATTAAAATTTTGTTGACTAAATTTGACCATTAAAGGGTTAAAAACATGATACACCTTTAGCTGATAATACATCTATACACAATGTCTTACTTACTGTATACTCTGGAAACTACAAGCCAGACAAGAATTGTCTACAATGTTTAGTGAACTCTGAAATGCACTGAAATACAGGTCACATGGACATATTTTGTTTATATGTGACACACCTTTAATACACAATGCAAGCCAAATACAGTTTCAAAATATTCAACAGAATATTTTTACATCACATTTTGTTGTTTTGTCTCTCTAAGGGTTTGGTTACTTCCTGTCATATCTATTTGCAATCAGCCCAGTGCTTCTTAAGAAGAAATCATTTGAATCTTTCCATTCTTTTCCTATAGGAGTTTTGGCGAGAAAATAATACAGGATGTATAATTTGTGTAGAATTTGACATTACCATATGAATATAAGCATATATAAAGGATTATCTACATTAAAACAACAAACTCTAACAGCCATTACTCTTTAATTCTATTTCTCAAATTTTTCCCCGATCCATTGAGCTGTCATGGAGGCTTCAGCGATTGAACTAGATGAACCTTCTTGAGGTTCAAATCAATCGCGAAATCGGTTTCATCAAAAATGGTTTAAAAAAAAGATGGCAGCCATCCAAATCAACCAAACAGCTTCCTTTGAACAATCATGAATCTCTATCCTTCCCACCCAATGTACTTTAAATTGGCCAAGTGGTTCTTAAGAAAAAATTGTCAAAAGAAAAAGTTGAACTGATGCAGGACAGGCAGACGATGTATGATTGCCATGGCATTAGTAGTAACTCACTGAGCATAACCCTTTAACACTCAAATTTGTTCAAGAAAATTTCAATTTTATCATAGAAAGTGTCAATTTGCAGACCAAGAGAAGACTGTTTTTGAAAATTTACCACTGGAATGACTAGTTCGGTTTTCGTGCCAGTCATTCCTGTGGTAGATTAAAAAAAATAGTCTTCTCTTGGTGTGGAAATAGACATTTCTCAAGACCACTGCAGAAGGCATTTGTGGGTGATATGAGGGTTAAAGGGTTTAGCTAACGAGACATGACGCTCACCTGTACCATTAGCATTTAAATAGATATGATAGATAATAGGAAAATCTAAAATGGTGACCCAAAGAATTGACCAATCAAAATTCTGAATACAGTTACTAGAGTCTACCATGATCGGGTTACGCTAGCTAAATTTAGTTGAAATATATCAAGCAGCTAAGGAGGAGTAGCAATTTGACAATTTCCGGTACAGTTTTCTGAAAAGATTTTCACCCAAAAAATTGATGAACCAAAATTACGTATGGAAGTTCTAGAGCCCATCACCATCAAATCCTTTGTTTGAAATCGATCCAGCTGTTAAGGAGAAAAAGCAATTTGACAATTTCCGGTAAGTTTGTCATAAAATCTAAGATTTTGAGCCAAAAAATTGATGACTAAAAATTCTGAATGGAGGTTCTGGAGCCTATCACCATAGAATACCTCTAACCAAATTTGGTTGAAATATTTCAAGCCGCTATGGAGGAGTAGCATTTTTAGCATTTTCGGAATTTTTTTCATAAAATCTAAGATTATCACCCAAAATATTTAGCAATTAAAATTCCAAAATGGAAATTTTAGAGCCTATGGCACTAGTATTCCTTCAGTCAAATTTGGTTGAAATCAGTCAGAATGGTAAGAAGCATTTTGACAATTTCTGGTACATTTTTAATAAAATCTAAGATTTTGACCAAAAGAATTGAGGAATCAACGGAATTGACGGATGGACAGACGGCAAGACGGATGGATGGTCGCCATGGCATAAGCTCACTTGGCCCTTCGGGCCAGGTGAGCTAATAATGGTGACTAAATGTGGAGATATAAAACAATGGGCCTGTATTGCTCATCTGGAAGAGTGGCCTTTCAATAGAAAGCTTATGTTCTACAATGTAGAGCCGTATACCGCTTCGTCAGTGATTCAACAGTTCTGGGCAGAAACACAATCATTTAACCCTCAAACTTGTTCCAGAAAATTTCAAATTTCTCATAGAAAAGGTCGATTTGCAGACCAAGAGAAGACTATTTTTGAAAATCTTACCACTGGAATGACTGGTTCGATTATCGAGCCAGTCATTCATGATAAATTTTCAAAAATAATCCCTTGGTCTGCAAATCGACGTTTCTCAAGAAGAAGCTGTTTTGGCAGATATGAGTGTAAATGGGTTAATGAGTTGTTCAATTTTTTGAATAGTGTGGAATTCAAGATGGCTGACAAACGATAAATTTTGATTGGTCTATGGTGGCCAAGTTTTTGACGCATCAACATCCTTTGAACAAATTTCAATGGTCAGTCAGTTATACTTCCCAAATTTTGTTCAGATACATTCAGCCATTCCAGAAACGAAGTCATTTTTGTGAAAACCAGATCATCTAAGATGAGACAAATCAACCAATCAGATTTTCTTGAACAAACTTGCTTCAGCGCTGGGTTGAGATGAAGTTTCGTGAGTTTCAAATAAATCAACCAAATGGTTTCAAAGAAAATGCAAATTTCAACCACCTTAAATCTCTATGGCGCAAGGATGCATCCTAACAAATATTGCATCTATAATGCATACCTAATGATGCGTCCACCTAAATTTTGTTGAAATCCATCAGGTGTTTCTTGAGAGCCATTTTAAAGAGCCTCATTGTTTTCCTATAGAACTATTGGTGAGAAAAAACCCAAGATGACCACAAAACGGTTTATCCGACAATTTCCAAAGTGCAAAATTTGACATCCTGATGCCAATAAAACATATATAAATTCGCCATCAAAATTAATCAAATACAAAAATCCAATGTGGCAGCCAAATGTTACGTTTTAACACGTTTATTTTACTTATCAACTTGCCTTGAACAAACTTTAATGGCCCTTAGTCCCTAATCACATTTCCCAAATTTTGGCCTGATGACACACAGATGACCTATGGATATAAACATGTCAGGCGCACTAACAATATGAAGAGAAAAGCAATACAATTCACCTTTCCAGAGTATCCATCCATCATCTGACCTTGTATGACATCATAATCAGCTCAGAGCATGTATGATTATGTCACAATCATTAAGTCACAAAGCGTTCCATATAGACTGGCATAAAATCTCAAATAGTCCGACACGTTGTATGAATTGTATGTCTTTGTAATTCTTTGCTATTTAATAAACATGCAGTAACAGCACTCAGTCTAATTAGTTTCAAAATATTCAACAGCTTAACTGTGTAGTTTTTTGGAAATTTATAGTCAGGGTGTTCAGAGATCGATCAATCCTAACATGAGCAAGGTGTGGGTGGAGCTTAGCTAGAGATGTGTGGGGCATAGCTAAAACTGGAAAGGTCAATTGAAAACTTATCCACTGATGCCACCACTGGTAGAGTGAGGCAAACAGACATGCAAACAGAGACAAATATTATACCGACAAAATTCAAATTTTTGTCCATAATGATAGCCTTTCAATATTGAAATTGTAGATTGAGTTGAAATTGGCTGTATATTCCTGCAACATCTTTCATGTTTTCAGTATTGCCCATTCATTTAAAATGCCTTTGCAATGGCACATAGACTCCATGAAACCTTGATTAAACTGAATCAGTCGATATTAGAATATTTAAATTTTCTCCAAAAATGTTGATTTGTGGACAATGAAATTACTTTTGAAAATGTATCATGGAATGGCTGGGCTTGGTTATCGAGTGATAAATTGTCAGAAATAGTATTCTTTTGGTCTGCAAATCAACATTTCCCAAGACGACTGGAAAAGCCATTTTTGGCTAGCTTGAGCGTCAAAGGGTTAATTATCCCGATGATGCAACAAGACAGATGATTGTCTCATGTTCCCGTCACTTATGCTTATATCATAGTAATATTTATGCACTTTTAATGGTCAAAGATGCACACCAGAAACCAATGATATTTGCTCAGGAAAAGTCGATCTCTATAATAACCAATTCCATCCTATCTATCAACATTGAACGTTAACTTAAACAACCAATACAAGTAAATCTTGATGTGACCTTTTCCTCCAATGATAAAACATCACTGACACGGAATGTGCCATAGAATTTCGTCAACTATGCTCTATAACAACACAATACCGGTTTTCCAACATGGGTGAGAGGCTGAAGGAGCGTATATAATAAAATATTTTTTAATAGTACTTCATTAAAAAATGATTTATGATTGTCAAAGTCATAATTTAATTGCAATTTCTTCACTATCTGAACGATTCTCATCAGAGTTGGACAATGCATGTCAGTGCGCACCTAAAAATCATTTGAGCCAAATGATGGCCAAATAGTAATTTGCAGCATATAAAATAATGTGATCTACAAATAATGACATAAAACAGGATATAACATAAAGAGTAGCAAGAACCAAATCAAATTTCATCTTATCTATTACTAATAGACTATGTCTACCTCCCTCCGCTAAACTTAGATTCTAAGGGGAAAAGAGGGAACAATCCTTTATTCTGTTAATACAGTTGACGTATCAACATCCCTTGAACAAATATTAACACGTCTTAGTGCCAAATCATATTTCCAAACTTTCAGCCGGATCCATTCACTGGTCCCGGAAAAAGTAGTTTTTGTGAAAACTAGATCTTGAACAAACTTGCTTGAGTCATTAACCTTGATAGATTTTTTTGTGTTTCAAATCAATCAGCCAAGCGGTTTCGGACATGTGTAAATGCCCTAGGGCATAGGGGAGGGGCCGCCTTAGTGTTCTTGGCCTTCTTCGCCTTAGGCAGGTTGGAAGGGCCACCGCTCACATTGGAAGATGGCGCCGCTTTCGCCTTGCTCTTCTTTTTGTGCTTATTTGAAAACTGACACATTGGCAGTCCCTAGCGTGTGCGCTTGGCACACCAGCTCTAGTTGCGTATTAACTACCAGACAGTTTTGTGCAATGTTGGCCGAGTCCTCTAGGATGGCCCGAGCTTGGCCACAAAAGATACTGGATCCATTCAAGGGGGTTCCAAGCAACCTATCCCTGACGGCCACAATGACCATCAGCATCCGTGACTTAGTCACTCTCGTTTGCACCAGGGCAAGTGCGTCCATGGACAGCACAAGGCCGTCATTGACACATGATACAGCCGCTGGCAGAACAGGATGGCCTGCCCCCACTTCAGCACATACTGACTGAAGCAGGCGATAAAAGTCGTTGACGGCATTCATAGCCACCCTCACACCCTCATCGCAGTGACAGGACTTCCTCCGTAGAGACCTGGCGTTTGTGCGGGAACACATGTCCCAGTTAGTATAAATTGCATCCAGTAACTCTCTAAACTTCGGGTCCAAGCCAATGCTCCAGACCCGGATCGCGGGGAAGACACCCATCCATATGGCTGCCACCGACGGATGGGGCATGTCCTCCCTCCTCAGAAGTGGTTGCTACCACAGACGGGTCAAACATGACTAGCCAAGCCAAGGCATCGGCCCAGTCCATCAATGTACTTACAGGCCATCGGCACCCCGTGTCTAACCACTGGCCTAGGCGTGGTAGGTATGAACCACGGCTGGCCAGCAGCACCCACCGTCATGGCCATTGGCAAGCAATGTTATGGGATGCGTGCCTGGTACCAATGTTGCCTCCACCATGGGAGGAGTGTCCATCACGGCTCGCACCAGGACGGACAGATGGAGGCCGGTCAGGGACAGAATCAACCTCCATACACTCCCCCTACAGCATTACAGGCCGCAACAATATCTTCTCCATGGCCTCCACATCCTCCGACTCCGAAGAGTCATCATTGGATGAGGAAACACTGAAGCCATCATAGTGAATGGCTCCCATGCTGGACGGTCCAGCAAACCGCTATTGGGTCACCCGGAAGCGGCAGCTGAGAAACAGAACCCAATAGGCTGGAGCCTAAACGGGTCTCCAGGGGATCATACGAGATGGAAACCCAGATAGCCAGACAAGGACCCTGTCCTAGGACAGGGTCCATCCCAGACATGGAAGTCTTCGGGATGAGTGCCAACACCATTGTTGGAAGGACACTAAGCAAGAAACCTTGCATAGCAGGCTCAAACCACGCAGAGGGTCCCGACACCTCTCCCTCCAACCAAGGATGGGAACCACCAACCTCAGCCAAAACAGGTGGTTCCCGATTTAATTTTGCACTGGCTGCCACCACATCAGACTCATTCATCATTCATTTAGCATTCATCTGGGTAAAAAAAAGAGACAAAGAATTCCACCGACCACCCTGAACATATTGAACAGCTATTGTCAATGTTACACTTAGCACACCTAAAACAGACATGTTCCTTGTACATTGGTTCCACAAACTTATGGCATTCAACCCAAGATGATGGGGCGGGCCGGGTCTGCAAGGAATAAGGAAGGATTCAATAAGTAAACCAGTCACATATGAACGGAAGGCAGACAAATAATTTTCAAAATAATTGAATAACAAAATTAATTGATCAACCCTCCAGCACCCAAAAAATGCTAACGCGCAGCAAAGATCGCTATAACACGCGACAGATCATTAATGCCCTAAACATACCTATATAATAATGATCCTCAAGGATGTATAAATAAGAACCAGAAAACCATGTCGATCACCATCCATGTTACATTTAAGAATAATTAAAAAAATTAACTCTGAAATGAATGACAGACAGTCAGCTAAGCTGAGTAAGAATTGACATGAGAAATAAAAACAGATAAATTAAGCAAATTAACCATACTGCTGTAGATCACAGTAGAGCCGCAGTGCCACAACATTTAATCAAGAATTGTTCATAACCATTTAAAACTGAACGGACATTAACCGCAACAACGCGACTAAAAATCCTGCAAATGCGGATAAATGGACACAAATCACTCTAAATAAACCAGAAAGGGAATTACTGCAAATACTTAAGCACATAGCGACTAATGAAACAGATGCATGACGTATAACAAAATAATCTGGACGAAAAGGGTGCGACACCACCCGCCCAGACATAGCCACGATCTATGACATAAAGCCGATTTAGTGTTAAAACCGTGAATTTTTACTGGGGAATACCCGTAAAAACATTTCATACTGCTTGATTACAGTTGGGGTGTTAACGGTGGTGATCTTAACTGACATTTCCGCGATGTCATATGCCCCAGAATGGCTAAAATGGAGCATTTCATACCAATGGAAATAGGAGACACTAGTCTCTACTACAACTATAACTAGTATAGAGATATACGTCAATCTTGCTCAGCTATGTAAACAAGAGGCCCAAGGGGCCTGTATTGCTCACCTGGACCATAGGCATTTCAACTAGAATGGTCATTAATAATAAGTTGAACTCTAATCAGTTGAGCAGACTAGTAACAAGAAAACAGAGATCATGTTTCTTTATATATATATATATATATATATATATATATATATATATATATATATCTTGAGCAAACTTTTATGGCCCTTAGTCATCAATATCATCAATAACATATCTCCCAAATTTCGGCCACCCCGTTCAGCGACTCTGGAGACGAAGTTGCTTTTATGAAAACCAGGTCATCCAAGATGGTTGGCCACCCATTTGGCCAATCAAGTTCCCTTGAATAAACTTGATTCAGCTCATGCCCTAAATGATACTTTATGAGTTTTGAATCAATCACTCAAATAGTTTTGGCGAAGTTTCTTAAAGACATTTCTAAAAATCTACAAAAATCCATGATGGCCGCGGGCCAAATTCGGCGATTGGCTTCGTTTGAACAAAGTTAAATCTCCATGCCCTAAGGATGTTTCCTGCCACATATAATTGAAATTGGCCCAGTGGTTCTCGAGAAGACATTTTAAATTTCCCTTTGCTTTAGTATGGGAGCTCTTGGCTGGAAAATGATCCAAGATGGCCGCCAAACCGTTTATCCGACAGTTTCGAAAATTGTAAATTTGAGATCAGAATACCCAAAGATGTTTCTAAAAATCGGGCAAAATCCAAGATGGCCACCGGCCAATTTGGCCGATCGACTTTGTCTGAACAAATTTGAATCCATATTCCCTAAGGATGCTTCCTGCCAAATAGAATTGAAATCGGCCCAGCGGTTCTTGAGAAGTCGTTTAAAGAAGTTGACGGATGGATGATGGATGGAAACACGACGGACGGTCGGCACGACATAAGCTAACTTGGCCTTTCACGCCAGGTGAGCTAACAAGTGAGGGTTCATGGTAATGGGTAACCCGGTTGTTGGGTGGGGTAGGTACCCGGTTCCAGATAGATTCTTAGGGCACAAATGCCAAGGTGATTGTTATCAATAAGTAATGTAATGGTAAGTATTGATCGATGGAGAAAAGTAATTTTCAAGAAAGCTTAGGTCATTCAAGACGTCCGGCATACAAATCAACAATTTCAGTCCTTGGCCGAGATGTAGTTTCTTGATTTTCAAATCAATCGCCCAAGAGCTTTCGCAGATGTTTACACATCTTTCTAAAAATAGTGTAAAATCCAAGATGGCCTCCACCCAAATCAACCAATCAGCTTCATTTGAACAATCTTTGATCTTTTAGCTCAAGGATGCTTCCTGACAAATTTGGTCAAAATCAGCCGTTGTCCTCATACATTAGAAATTTGAATGATTTCTGCTCAATGTTGATTGAGAAATTGTGTCGCTCACCATACCTTGACTGACGTGATGACATAACATCTTTATGCTTGTACAGTATAACAAGAGGCCCATATCACTAACCAGGAACATTGGCATTTTAAGTAGAAAGGCCACGTTCTACATGTCGAGCCGTATAGATTTTTTTGGACAGAAATTCAGTTCTAGCCAGGGAAAAGAAATTTAAGTTTTAAAAGGACAAATTGTGGCCGTTCTTTTTAGGAGTAATATTTTTTTTTTAAATTCCAGGATGCTCCAAAATTAGACCCATCAAAATTCTGAATAGATGTTTTGCAGACTTACCACCCAATAAGATATGTCCATCCAAATATGGTTAAAATCCACCAAAGTATCTAGGGATACATTTTAAATAATTTCTGAATAATTAAAAAAAAATCAAAGATGGTCCGTGGAAAAATAGATCAATCAAAATTCTGAATAGATGTTCCGGAGCCTATTACCTTCCATTCAAATTTGGTTAAAATCTGACAAGTGGCTAAGGAGGAGATGCATTTTGATAATCCCCAGTAAATGTGTCATAAAATCTCAGATTTTGACCCCAAAAACTGACCAATAAAAATTCAGAATAGACGTTCTGGAGTGTACCACAATAGCATCCATCAAGCCAAATTTGATAGAATCCACTCCATCAAGCTGTGAAGCAAATGGGTGTTGACAAATTCTGGTAAATTTTGCATAAAAACTAAGATTTTGACCCAAAAAATTTACCAATCAAAATTTTGAAAAAGAGGCTCTGGCACCTAATACAATAGACTCCTTCATGCCAAATTTGGCTGAAATCCATGAAGCAGTGAAGGTGTAAATGTGTTCTGAAAATTTTCGTTAAATTGTTCATAAAATCTAAGATATTCACCCCCAAATATGTACCAAAATTCTGAATAGATGTTCAACAGGCAGATAGGCAGACAGGCAGACAGACAGACAGACAGACAGACAGACAGACAGAGACTAATACTAGTTGTGAGTTGCAAAGAAAGAGTTAATACTTTGATCTGACAGAACTACTCTGATTAAGACCCATAATAGGATGAACTACTCCAGACAATTCATGCCAAGAGATTTAGCAAAATCTCTCAAATCAAATTCATCTTATTATTTAGTACAAAAGAGAATGAGTTAGTGCCCTACTTCCTTTTTGTTTATCAAGCAATGGACCATGGTGGTTGAAACATGATTTTCCACTCTCTTATGACAAAATTGTGAAAGAAATGCGGATAAATGGACACAAATCACCCTAAATAAACCAGAAAGGGAATGGCATGCACATCTTTCATACCGAGACAATGTATCAAATGGCACTACATTAAATACTTTGTTTGGTTGTCGGATAGATTTTAGAGAAAGATTGGCATAAAATGGCTTAGCTGCCTGTGAATATCTCAAGCATATTACCCATAACACTTTGATTTCAGAGATGTATTATCATGCTAGTACATTATATTTACATCAGCTGTGAGGTAAATGTAATGTTCTTCTAAACATATTGATCTTGATCTTGATTTTGATCTTGATTAGTTATGGCAAAGCATCTAAAGGAAATTATTTTCGCCACACATTCGTCAAGTAGCTGGTTTAGACATGCTTTTTTGTGTCTGACTAATTCGGCAAATTTATTTGTAGGATTTGCAGAGTTTACTGAACTCTTTAGAAGATCCTGTGACAGTTTGTTCCAATCCCTTATCGTACTGGGAATAAAGCTGAATTTAAAAATGTCAGTTCTTGCATAAATTTGGTTTTATTGGCTGTTGTGCATGTTTTTGTTTTTCCGAATTGGAGTCTGTAGACTCTCTAAAGATATCTTTGCTTGTTGCTGTAGACTTTTGTAGAACAAAATAAGACGGTTTTGTTGCCTTCTGTCTGACAACGGCGGGAGTTTGAAGGTTTCCATCATATTTGTCATACTGCCTGGTTTGTAACAATAGTTTGAGGTGATAAATCCAGCTGCACATTTTTGCACATTTTCTAGTTTGTCCTGAAGAGTTATCAGATGAGGGTAAACTGTACTTGCATATTCCAGAACTGGTATAATTAGTTCCATGTATGCTTGAAGTCTGATTTCTTGGGAACAGAATGATAAATTTGTGCACAAAAGTCCTAAGGTTCTGTATGATTTGCTGCAGATCTCAGTGATGTGTTTGTTCCAACTTAGGTCATTGGTGATGGTGACGCCCAAGTACCTTAATGAAGAAATCAAACTTAGACTGGTCCTTTTAGTGCGTAGTCGAATTTGATGGGGGGGGGGGGGGGGTTTTCTTGGTGTTTCTTTTGGAGGGGTTTTCTGGTTAGGTTCATCATGTTGCATTTTACTGGTTGGAAGCGCATTTCCTAAGTGATAACCCAGATACCTAATATGTTTGTCTTGTTGGAGTGACTCGCAGTCCATGGGGTCATCAGTTTCCCGGTAGTATATGCAATCATCAGCGAATAGCCTGATCTCTGAGGAAATGTCCTGGACTAGATCATTTATGTGGACTGAATACAGTAACGGGCCTAAAACGGTTCCCTGAGGTAATCCAGACTCAATTCATTTGCGTAGGCTGCTAGTCTTTTTACACTGACTGTGTGTTTTGTTCCTGCGCCTAATCAATGCCCTTATCTTGTTGTTTATCCAGGGTAATGATTGTTGGGAGCGAGAGCTTACTAGGTAAATTTTTCAGGCGGTTTCATTTAGAAAATTCTTAATTAGCTGGCAATTGGATTCGATATTGCGGTCATTCTCATGACCATTGAAGTACTTTGTTCTTGCAAACTCCAATGTATCTTTACGCATAGTGCCATAGTCTCCTTTAGAATATTGAAAGAACTGTCTACGTGGTTTCTTTTTGTCAGAGATTTTGCATACGAGGGTGGCCATAACAGCATCGTGGTCACTGAATTTGTCTGGTGAGAGATGGTTACTTAATTGACCGGGTAATGTTGTTGCGATTAAATCTAGAGTGTTTCCTTCATGGGTCGGGAAAGATACTAGCTGTTCCATGCTAAATTCATCAAAGATGTCAATTAAGGCTTGGCCGTCTGAATCTGATAAAGAGGCACCAAGTTCTGTGCTGAGGTTTTTTTTCCAATCAATTTTCCTGTAGTTAAAGTCGCAGAGAATGTGGATATTTGGAATGTGGTTCGCTTTATGTTTTGACTTGATCATGAGTAGCTGATTTCTTAGTAGGATAATGTGATCTGATGGTGCATCTGGTTCCATATACCAACTGCTGATGTAGTGGTTTAGTCCATTTATTGACAATTTTGCCCATATTGATTCTGAACCATTTTCTAAGTCGTAAACTTGTGATGATGCTAAATTTTGCTTCACTAACAAAATAGTACCTCCCCCACCAATTACTCTATCATTTCAGAATATATCATAGCCTAGTTTCTGTGGAAATAGCTCATTTGACTGTTGCTATATATGGTGATTGATACCATGGTGATTTATTTTGTTTTTACTGTTTTATCCTTCTTGATAGATTTCGGCTGTGGTGATTCACTAATTGCTTCAAATCGATTACTAATTTCAAGTTCTGCCAAGGATGAATGATTAGATAGGTTGCTGTTGTCACAGTTTGGACACGTCCAGGCACAGTTTGTCATTGGCATTACCTTGTAGTCTGCATCAGAGATTTCTGAGCATTTGGTATGAACCCATGTTTTACACGAATTGCATTCTACTGCTGAGTCCGAGTCTGTTACCTTCTCTGCACAAAGTCCACATGGTACAGAACAGTTTGGGAAATACCATTTGTCCTCCAATATCTGCAGAACTTTATATGATTTGCTGTCAACATCCGCGCAACATGTATGTATCCAATTGTCACAATCATCACACTGAATTGCTTTGTCTGATTTCTTCACTAGTTTCTTGCATACTCGATATCCTCTATTGTGTCCAGTCAAATTAATTTCTAAATCTCCATGTATAGTTTTCTGAAATTGTAATCATCGCATAGCAAAAATCTGTGAAGTTTGATTGAGATATGATTATTTTATCCTCACTAAATTGTCATTTGGTAATTTTAGCTTAACCAGAGTAAAAAAGCTTAACCATGAGCCATAAAATAATCCCAGTTGAAACGCTGAAAGAATTTACCTTTCCAGTTTTATCTATGCCCCGCCGATCTCTAGCTAAGCTCTACCCACACCTCGCTCATGTTGGGATCGATCGATCTCTGAGCCCTGTGACTATCAGTTTCCAGAAAACTATACAGGTAAGCTATTGAATATTTTGGAACCAATTTGACTGAGCACTGTTGCTGCTTATGGCAGCAACAGCATCCAGTCAAATTAGTTTCAAAATATTCAACAGCATGTTATTAATATTAAGAGTTAAAGACGGACCAAATAGAATCCTTTATGACGTAATGATTATGACTCCATCCTACACGCTGCTTAGATGATTATGATGTTATATGGATACTCTGGAAAGGTGGAATTATGAAAGATTTAAAAAATCAATTCCCTTTTAGTCAGACTAGTTGTAATCACTGCATAGAAGTTTTAATGAAATCAGATAACCTGTTGTTGATGTAATTCACTCTTCCAGTTTATCCATCAAACATCTGATGTCATATGATGTCATAATTAACTAAGTGGCATGTATAATGACGCTATAATTATTATGTCACACATGATTCTATATAGTATGTCTTTAACGCTTAATAGTCTGACACGCAACAGCAGCCAGTCAAATTAATTAAAAAATATCCATGTATAGTTTTCTGGAAATTTAGTCAGGGGGTTCAGATATCGATCGATCCCAACATGGACATGGTGTGGGTGGAGTTTCGATTGAGATGGGCGGGGCATAGCTAAAAGTGGAAAGGTCCATTATCACTTGAGAAAATCTTAACCTGTAACGCATCTCAGGTGACAGAGACGCCCACAACAATAGAGATGCCGGCCGGCCAACCCAATCACAATATCTCGCCTTACTTCGTAAAGGCAAGCTAAAACATTGATGGCGCCACAACATCAGTGATATTCTACGTCACACATTCTGCTAAATATGTGAGACCAAAAGTATCTAGTCATATGCAATGACAGTTGACAAACATTAGGCACAAGATAGAATTATGTTGTCAAAAGAATAAAATTTGGTTGCTAAAAACATCAAAGGCAGTCTCTAAAGGAAACTTTTTCTGTCAATGTCACAGAGTTTTGTCTCACTAATAAACACTGGCACCTGTAATTGAACAAGTCGTTGGAACAACAATGCTGGTCTGAGATCAATTTGCCCATTGGAGTGTGGAGCAGACACATCCGCCATTATGTGTCAATCAGCTTGTCAGGGCCACAATGAAATGGGATAAGCAGATGCATGCAATTCAAGTCGTTACTAAGTTACATTACTGAACTGTGACACATGGACTGGCTTGAATAGACATTGTCTTGAGTCTTTTCCTATCTGGTCTCACTTGCACAGCGTTTGAAAAATACATTTTTAGCTCAGCTGACTCATCAGTCAGCTGAGCTATAGTGCTGACATCTGTCTATATGTTTGTCCATCTATCCATCTATCCGGCATCAACAATGATGGCACATTATTTTCTTCTTGCAGATTGACAAATAAAACATGGTCAAATGTTCATATAGACATCTAATATTTGCATTGCAAAAATGAAGTAGATACTTTGGTAAATATCAGAGTTATGGCACTGAAAGTTTTCTTAAGAACAGGCCCAAAAAGGAAATATATCAAATCCGAAGGCACATTGTGTCATATTTATAGACCCAGTCAATATTTGAATTAGTTCTTAATAAAACACCATTGTTAGTGAAGCAAGCAGAATGAAAATACTCTAGAAATAACAATTTATATGAAGATTTATTAAAAACGGATTCAATATTCTGCCCTCAGCAGTACTGTACTATACCATTGATGCAAATAAATTATTTTAGATGTCATTTCCAATAATAGCAAATATTGTGAATCATGAACATCACGTTTCAATCATGACAATGAAATATCTGCCTTGAAGCTGTATATTAATAAAATTGCCATTGACAGCCACATTTGTTGGTGATCATAGGAAACATTTTGTTATTACAAATTAAAGTCAATATGGAAAGATGCTAGTTAACCTTTTAACACTCAAATTTGTTCAAGAAAATTTCAATTTTCTCATAGAAAAGGTCCATTTGCAGACCAAGACAAAACTAACTTTGAAAATTTATGGCTGGGATGGCTGGTTTGGTTATCGAACCAGTCATCCCAGTGATACAATTTAAAAAACCCTCTTCTCTTGGTCTGCAAATGCACATTTCTCAAGACCACTACAAAAGCTGTTTTTGGCTGATATGAGTGTTAATATGTTAAGCGCCACCACATCTCATTATATTTAGAGCAACTCATTTCTAACTTAGTATCGTCTAAGTTGTGGGAATTCAATCGTGGTAGTGTGATCCAGACTTCACAATTTCAAGAAAAATTATGTATGATAAATCTTATAAATGTAATATATACATATATTTATATATATATATATATATATATATATATATATATATATATATATATATATATATATATATATATATATATATATATATATATATATATATATATATATATATATATATATATATATATATATTATATATATATATATATATATATATATATATATATATATATATATATATATATATATATATATATATATATATATATATATATATATGTATGTGAGTACTAAACAATTCTAGCATTGCACCTTAAGTTTTGTTGTTTGTTAAATTTTTTCTAACATTGTAGATTTCTTTCAGGAGTTCTGGAAACAATGCTTAAGGCACTGGTAAGATTATACACTGTATTTTTTAAAAACAAGCAAGTTTCTAGCCATAATATGCCATTTATTGTAATTCCTTGTACCATATATTGTGTAACGCCTTAGTGATCAGAACTGGCTGCTATGGTATTGAGCAATGTCCATTTACAGGCAGAGAAAAGGCAATTTTGAACACTTAATACCACTGGAATGACATTGGTACTCTGTAACCAAGTTATTTTCATAGACCATATGCACATCTTCCCACAAAGTTACCAGGATGGAACTTGGTCTTTGAATAACCCAAATAATTTCACTAAAGAAAATTGGAATACAAAACCGTCTTTTGTTAATTTAATTTCCTGTCATGTATCGATCAGATAATGCTGTGATGTGGACACATATTGGATCTGGGTTCCACAAGGTCATAGGAGCATGTAACAGTTTTAACCATTTCTTGCTTAAATGTTAGTATAACCTCATCTGTTATTGTTTAATAATCTTTTTTTTTACATTTCTCATCACACCTGCAAGCCAGGGCAGTTAGCCATTAACTATCTTGAAAATAATTTGATTGAAATTAATTGTTGTGCTACGGATAAATCATTTCCAATTAAATTACTTTCAGTAAAAGCTATTCAGCATATGGTAAGTAATCTCTCAGATTTGCTCTGTAGAGTAGCTCTGTAAGAATCATACCTTACAATGGTATATGTACACGTCACTACTAGACAAACAAAACCACACAAGATAAACAAAACTTAATCTTAGCTAACAATGAAGTGTGGCTGTGCACTAAGTCGATGTATTATGCCGATGAAAGACATTCAACTTGCCAAACCAATAGCAAGCACTGATGACAATTTCTTATTCATTATTATGCATAGGTAATTCACTGCTGAATATTTTCAGAGAGCGACAACTTTCCATCAAATTGTTTCACAATATCAAGTACTGATTGATGCCTTCAAATCTAAGCGCTTGGTACGATTTAAGCGATAAAAGCATGATTGGTAAAAGTAATGGTCAGGTTGGAAAGATCATGGAGTTAGTTATAAGTTGAATATAATTTTGGGTAGGTTTCCAGTTATTATATATGCTAATTAAATTTATCACACAGTGCTTATTTTAATGTAATTCTTCCTTCAGCCATTATTGAGCAGCCTGTTTTAGACAGTTATCTGTGTAATTTGAAAATTATGCTGTGATAGTTTTAGTTTTGACTCCACTTTGTTAGAGTATTACTGGATTACACAACACAAGAATGCTCAAATAAACGTGTATGCAGGGACAGATCTGGCTTTTGCAATGTGCTAGCCAAGATATTAGCCAATTACCATTTTTGTTAGCCAAATATTAAACATGAAAGTTAATAATGACATAGTCAGTTAAAATGAACCAGGATAAATGTTTTTTAGCCTGACGCTTGGTTTCACATGTGAGACCAAAAGTCGGAATGATCTGGACTCGTTTTGCTGTCCTTTATATACCCTCCTATATTAAATATGTTCACCATATCTTTACTTCAATGGCATTTATGAACATGTTTGCAGTCAGTCATCATCAGTTAATACCATCAATTAGACAGGTTGAGAATATTTTGAAACTAATTTCACTGAAAGCTGTTGCTGCATATGCAGTAAAACTATAAAAGGTATTTATTATGCCTTCATTTGCTACAAGTGTTTTTAAAACATGACAGATGAATATTCCATCATCCTATATTAATAACATATAGTATCTGTCCTGCTATTTTGGAAGCTTTGGCATAATATACTGGTTAGCCATTTCATGGTCCGGTTTCGACAAGAAAAATTAAACATTTACTTATTGAATATCCATTTACAGGCCAAAGGCAGATTATTTTTGAAGTTGTACCACTGGATTGCCTGGCACGATTATAGCGAATCGTATTCGAGGGACAAAATTTCAAAAATACTCTTCACCGATCTATATGCTCATCCTCCCTACACAACCACTGTATATTCTATATACTGTGGTTATTGATATACCCTTTAAATTAAGTTTAAAATGTCATTGCTGTTTACTATTTTGAAACTTTTAGTAATATCAGTATCAAACTAGACAAAATCATTAGTTGAACCAGTTCTGAAAATATTCTCATGGAAATACTCTAAAGATAACAGTTATGAAAATTTATTAAATATAGAAGATTCAATAACCGGTGCTCAGCTGTACCATACCATGGTAACAGATGGCAATAGATTACTTTAGATGGTATTACTATATTTTAGATGATATTTCCAAAGTTCGCTTGCTCAAATGGTGTGAATCTTGAATATCATGTTCCAATTGTGATAATGAAATATCTGCTTTGAAATTGTATATTAACTGTCTGCCTGCTGAGTTTGTGCAGATGACAAATTCGAAGGGTTATATCTCTGGATCTGATAAATATTTTGAAAACAATTAGACTGAAAGTTGTTGGTGGCTAAGCCACCAACAACTTTCAGTCAAATTGTTTTCAAATTATTAAGCAAGTTAATAGTTTTTGCTCATTGAATTTATTGTTTGATGGCTTGCAGCAGAGAGACAGTTAATACAACTAATGAGCAATCGATACATGTATCATCTTATTAGCAGCATATGGCTTGTGTCACCTGCATTACTATTACAAAATGGTTTGGACTTGCTGTATATTGTTTGTATCACATCAATCCAACATGAAGTCTCAGCAGCAGACAGACAGACAGACGGATAGCGACAGTTTTCAGAATGATAAATACAGACAGATTGATGCATATACATGCCCTGTCCATCTTTAGCTAAGCACCACCCACACTTTGCCCGTGTTGGGATCGATGGATCCCTGAATACTTGAGTAGTGTTTTGCGGATTATTATTTACCAGAAAACTATACAGGTAAGCTGTTGAATATTTTGAAACTAATTTGACTGGGTGCTGTTGCTGCCTACCACAGTGCCTAGTCAAATTGGTTTCAAAATATTCAACAGTATATGTTTATTAAACAGTAAAGATGTACAACAATGATTAGTCCATCATGAATTAAGCATTCATGACAAACTTATCTACGTCATTCATGATGTAATTGATTATGATGTCATCGTACACGTGACATAGATGATTATGACATCACATGATTGATAGATAAATTGGAATTCTCCATTGGATACAATAATATTCAAAATATTCAACAGAACATTTCTTAGATCATGCTAAAAATTGTACTAACTTGTGTCCGTTTTGGCGTAGAGACTTAGGTTAATTATGACCTATACTGTGCATGTACTTTCATGTACTTTGTAAGAATGACATTCAAACTGAGGCTCATGAATTACAACTGTTCTAAAACGTTTTCAATCATGGACAGTGTAGCCATCATGATGCTTGATGTCATGAAAGCCATCATTAAGCCTACTCCAGTCCAGATGATTCATGGAGGAAGTTACATAACACATGTTTTTGAGAGGACAGATAAGCAGCTTGTGCAGAAGAGGTAAAATGTAGTCGCTTATGATCACCTATAGTACTCTTAATGATCAATTTCTGTCAATGTATCTCTAATGAACTGCAAATGATGACTCAGTGAATGCAATATTTCATGGAGAAATATTAGCTAACATCATGTAGTTACTGCTTATCGACCAGACAACCAGGAGGGTCTGGTCTTATGTTTTACTAATTACATATACCTACCTCCTTGCATTACTATTGCTCTTTCCTTCTCTGAAGGGAAGCGGAGTAGTGTAACTGGGTATTGGATTAACCCTCTTCTTGCCTCATTCTGAGGTATAGCATTCAAGCAAATTACTATGGATCTCATCATTAGAGAGAGTATGGAGATACCTGAAGAAGCCTTCAGTCACTCTGTGACCACAATACCCAGCATACATTGGCTGTAAAAAATTTGTCCTACTACGCTTCCCTTCAGAGAAGAAAAGAGCAATAGCAATGCAAGGAGGTAGGTTGTAATGTAGTAATAACTGCATCTTCCTCTAGTCATGCTCAGTAAATCAATTACTTGTGCATCAACTAGCACAGTCCATGGTGTCTTACTTATGGACCATGGTGTCTTACTTATGGACCATGGTGTCTTACTTATGGACCATGGTGTCTTACTTATGGACCATGGTGTCTTACTTATGGACCATGGTGTCTTACTTATGGACCATGGTGTCTTACTTATGGTCCATGGTGTCATACTTATGGTCCATGGTGTCTTACTTATGGTCCATGGTGTCTTACTTATGGTCCATGGTGTCTTACTTATGGACCATGGTGTCTTACTTATGGACCATGGTGTCTTACTTATGGACAATGGTGTCTTACTTATGGAGTTATATGTTCTATATATAGTTTCATGGTGAAGAGCTTTCACTGAAAATAAGTAACCAAAATGCTCAAGAAAACTCTGCTCCACAAAACCCTAAATTGCATAGAGGTAATTAATTTCTTTAATGATAGAATTTATAACAGAATAGGTGACTTCATGGTGGCAAATCTTCAGTGGCGTAGCCAGGTTTTCACGTCAGGGGGAGCGAGGTCTAAAAAGGCGCTACCCCACTTCAGCGAGGACTTAAAAGGCACCACCCCGCATACCAATTATGCATCGGAATCTGCTTAAATTTCTTTAACAAAGAGAAAATAGCATCCCAGCATCACCAATTATATTTTTCTACTGAGAAAGTAGCATGTATTTTACTATTCTTTGTCTTGATGTAACGTAATTAAAACAAAAATTCTCAACATAGCGATGAACAAGCATGACAAGAAGACATTAACAACATAGTGATGAACAAGCATGACAAGATGACATTAACAACATAGAGATGAACACGTATGACAAGATGACGTTAACCACATAGCGATGAACAAGCATGACATTAACAACATAGAGATGAACAAGCATGACAAGATGACATTAACAACATAGTGATGAACAAGCATGACAAGAAGACATTAACAACATAGCGATGAACAAGCATGACAAGATGACATTAACAACATAGTGATGAACAAGCATGACAAGAAGACATTAACAACATAGTGATGAACAAGCATGACAAGAAGACATTAACAACATAGCGATGAACAAGCATGACAAGATGACATTAACAACATAGTAATGAACAAGCATGACAATAAGACATTAACAACATAGTGATGAACAAGCATAACAAGATGACATTAACAACATAGCGATGAACAAGCATGACAAGATGACATTAACAACATAGCGATGAACAAGCATGACAAGAAGACATTAACAACATAGTGATGAACAAGCATGACAATAAGACATTAACAACATAGTGATGAACAAGCATAACAAGATGACATTAACAACATAGCGATGAACAAGCATGACAAGATGACATTAACAACATAGCGATGAACAAGCATGACAAGAAGACATTAACAACATAGTGATGAACAAGCATGACAAGATGACATTAACAACATAGAGATGAACAAGCATGACAAGATGACATTAACAACATAGAGATGAACACGTATGACAAGATGACGTTAACCACATAGCGATGAACAAGCATGACATTAACAACATAGAGATGAACAAGCATGACAAGATGTGAGATGACATTAACAACATAGTGATGAACAAGCATGACAAGAAGACATTAACAACATAGCGATGAACAAGCATGACAAGATGACATTAACAACATAGTGATGAACAAGCATGACAAGAAGACATTAACAACATAGTGATGAACAAGCATGACAAGAAGACATTAACAACATAGCGATGAACAAGCATGACAAGATGACATTAACAACATAGTAATGAACAAGCATGACAATAAGACATTAACAACATAGTGATGAACAAGCATAACAAGATGACATTAACAACATAGCGATGAACAAGCATGACAAGATGACATTAACAACATAGCGATGAACAAGCATGACAAGAAGACATTAACAACATAGTGATGAACAAGCATGACAATAAGACATTAACAACATAGTGATGAACAAGCATAACAAGATGACATTAACAACATAGCGATGAACAAGCATGACAAGATGACATTAACAACATAGCGATGAACAAGCATGACAAGAAGACATTAACAACATAGTGATGAACAAGCATGACAAGATGACATTAACAACATAGAGATGAACAAGCATGACAAGATGACATTAACAACATAGCGATGAACCAGCATGACAAGAAGACATCAACAACATAGCGATGAACAAGCATGACAAGAAGACATTAACAACATAGTGATGAACAAGCATAACAAGATGACATTAAGAACATAGCGATGAACAAGCATGACAAGAAAACATTAACAACATAGCGATGAACAAACATGACAAGATGACATTAAGAACATAGCGATGAACAAGCATGACAAGATGACATTAACAACATAGTGATGAACAAGCATGACAAGAAGACATTAACAACATAGTGATGAACAAGCATGACAAGAAGACATTAACAACATAGTGATGAACAAGCATGCCAAGAAGACATTAACAACATAGTGATGACTGACCAAGCATGACAAGATGACATTAACAACATAGCGATCAACAAGCATGACATTAACAACATAGCGATGAACACGCATGACAAGATGACATTAACAACATAGTGATGAACAAGCATAACAAGATGACATTAAGAACATAGCGATGAACAAGCATGACAAGAAAACATTAACAACATAGCGATGAACAAACATGACAAGATGACATTAACAACATAGCGATGAACAAGCATGACAAGAAGACATTAACAACATAGTGATGAACAAGCATGACAAGAAGACATTAACAACATAGCGATGAACAAGCATGACAAGAAGACATTAACAACATAGTGATGAACAAGCATGTCAAGATGACATTAACAACATAGCGATGAACAAGCATGACAAGATGACATTAACAACATAGCGATGAACAAGCATGACATTAACAACATAGCGATGAACAAGCATGACAAGATGACATTAACAACATAGCGATGAACAAGCATGACAAGATGACATTAACAACATAGCGATGAACAAGCATAACAAGATGACATTAACAACGTAGCGATGAACAAGCATAACAAGATGACATCAACAACATAGCGATGAACAAGCATGACAAGAAGACATTAACAACATAGCGATCAACACGCATGACAAGATGACATTAACAACATAGCGATGAACACGCATGACAAGATGACATTAACAACATAGAGATGAACAAGCATAACAAGATGACATTAACAACATAGCGATGAACAAGCATGACAAGAAGACATTAACAACATAGCGATGAACAAGCATGACATTAACAACATAGTGATGAACAAGCATAACAAGATGACATTAACAACATAGCGATGAGCAAGCATGACAAGATGACATTAACAACATAGCGATGAACAAGCATGACATTAACAACATAGTGATGAACAAGCATGACAAGATGACATTAACAACATAGCGATGAGCAAGCATGACAAGAAGACATTAACAACATAGCGATGAACACGCATGACAAGATGACATTAACAACATAGCGATGAACAAGCATGACAAGATGACATTAACAACATAGTGATGAACAAGCATGACAAGAAGACATTAACAACATAGTGATGAACAAGCATGACAAGAAGACATTAACAACATAGTGATGAACAAGCATGACAAGATGACATTAACAACATAGCGATGAACAAGCATGACAAGATGACATTAACAACATAGTGATGAACAAGCATGACAAGAAGACATTAACAACATAGTGATGAACAAGCATGACAAGAAGACATTAACAACATAGCGATGAACAAGCATGACAAGATGACATTAACAACATAGCGATGAACAAGCATGACAAGAAGACATTAACAACATAGTGATGAACAAGCATGACAAGAAGACATTAACAACATAGCGATGAACAAGCATGACAAGATGACATTAACAACATAGCGATGAACAAGCATGACAAGAAGACATTAACGTTGTAAATTCAAATAGTTCTAATTTTCAACGTGGATTACCTTGTTAAAGGTCGCTCGGGAGTTGGGACGTCCAAAAACTTGTATGTGTTACTGACATGAATTAGGCGCCACATTTGGGAAGATTGGTCCAGGGGGAGTGAACGCTCCCCTGCTCCCCCCTGGCTATGCTACTGCAAATCTTGAACTGCACAGTAAACATTCTAAAATTAGATTTACTGGGAGTAATTATTGTTCCAATATCAATGTAACCTTGACCTTTGGCCGACCGACTAAAAAAGTCAGAGGTAACTTTCACATTCCTGAGGATAATGTCTTTATGGAGTTTCATCATGATCAATATCAGTATCTTAAGAAATTGTCATCCAAATAGATTGTCAGGTTAGCATTATTTGACACAAGGTCAAAGAGATACGATTGATTTAAACGGTAAGATAAGAGAAGTTGTAGCAACTGATGCTTAAATTAGGATAAAATTCAATATTAGAATGCTGTTATTAGGGACCTAGAGGAATCATTTGATATGGTTTGCTTTCAATATATTAATCAATTTTCCCTCAAATTTGTTCAAGAATCTCAAGTTTCTCATAGAAAATTTCCACTGGCAGATCAAGAAGCCTATTTTTGAAAATTTCTCAATGAGATGACTGGCTCGGTTATCAAGCCAGTCATTCCAGTGATAAATCTTCGAAAATAGACTTCTCTTGGTCTGCAAACAAAGATTTCTCGGAGACTACTGTAATAGGCTGCTTTTTGGGCAGTGTGAGCCTCATAGGATACGCAATGTCTTACCTGATTGAAAGGTTGGTGAGTCGATATAATAAGCGTCATCTAGTCTAGACTATGCAGGATTCAGGATTATTCATTAAACATACCATATGAAATCAGAGGATAACACAATGATTTTGCCATCAACTACTTCTTCTGATAAGGTCATTTATTAGCCATTTTGTTTACCAACCATCTCACAATGGCTGGAAAATTTATGGAAACATGATTGAATTAAAGTTCTGGCATCAATTTATCACCTATGACATTTATTTGATGAGAAAAAGTAATTTCATATAAAAGCCATCAGATCATCTCAAAATAATGAGAAGTTTCTTTATATACAGTATTTTAGGCATTTTTAGATCACTATTTAAACAATTATTTCCTGTGAATTTATTTAGAAAATAATTTAAAACTAATATGTTATAATTAAACCAGAAATGTGGTTGCAATGCAATCATGAAGTTTGACTTTACGACTTTGCAATGAACTATGAAGCTTGACTTCAAACATAAAATAAATATAGAAGGCCTGATTAACATGAGGCCCAAGGGCCTGTAACGCTAACCTGAACCATTAGGAATTGAACCATTCGCATTTAAATACGGGTAGATTTTTTGATAAAATCCAAGATGACCACCCAAAAATTGACTAACCAAAATTCTGAATAGAAGTTCTAGAGCCTACCACTATAGAATCATTCCAGCCAAATTTGTATAAAATCCACCAAGTGGTTATGGAGCATTTTGACAATTTTCGGTAAATTTTTCATAAAATCTAAGGTTTTCACCAAAAAATTTGACCAATCAAAATTCTGTACATAAGTTCTGAAGCATATTCCCATAAGGCCCTTCCAGTCAAAGTAAGTTGAAATTTGCTGAGAGGTTAATGAGGAGTAGCGCTTTGACAATTTGCGGTAAATTTTCCTAAAATTTAAGGTTTTCACCACAAACTTGACCAATCAAAATTCTGCATACTGGTATAGCTTCTGAAGCACAACACCATAAGGTCATTCCAGCCAAATTAAGTTGAAATCTGCCAAGCGGCTAATAAGCACTAGAGTTTTGACAATTTTTGGTAAATTTTTCATAAATCAAAGATTTTCACATAAATAAATTGAGCAATCAAAATTCTGTAGACATATTCTGAAACCAAAAGCATTAGGATCTTTCCAGCCAAATTAGGTTGAAATCTGCCAAGCCGTTAATGAGGAGTAGTGTTCTGACAATTTGTGGTAAATTTTTCATAAGATTTTAAATGAAAAAAATTGACGAATCAGACTTTTGTATAAATTCTGATGACTACTCGTAATGTGTCCATTCAGCCCAATTAGGTTGAAATCCGCCAAGCAGTTAATGAGTAGCATTTTTAAACAGAGGTTGACGGATGGGTGATGGATGACAGATGGTTGCCATGCATATCAGTGACCTTGACCTTTGAGCTATTTGACCAAAACATCATTGTGGGATGACGTGTCATTATAAGGAGGCAATGAGTCCAAATTTGGGTCCAGTATGATTAACCAAACCTGAGATATAAACAGAAAAGTCAAGCTAAACGGAAAATGTTAATTTTGAAATATAAGGTGTTTACCAAGGTCACAGTGACCTTGACCTTTGGCCTTTTTACCTCAACATAATTGTGTGATGTCAGGTTCATTATAAGGAGGCATGTGTCCAAGTTTGGCTCCTGTATCCCTAACCAAACATGAAATATAAACAGAACATTTGAGCTAAACAGAAAATGTTAATGTTGAAAAAACAAGGTCACAATGACCTTGACCTTTGACCCCAAGTTCATCGTGAGACGTTGTATCATGTGCCCAAGTTTGAGTCCAGTATGATTAACCAAACCTGAGATATAAATAAAAAATAAAAAAGTTGAGCTAAACGCAAATTGGACAACGCCGGACGACGTGCAGGGTATCGCAATAGCTCGTTTTACTTCTTAAAGTCGAGCTAAAAATTTGCACAATTAAATCTCAAAAATCCTCTTCTCTTGGCCAGCAAATGAACATTTCTCAAGAGCACTGCAAAGGTAACTTGTTGCGCCTCCATTCACCCTTTCTTGACGAATCCGGCCAAAACCGGCCTATGCAGCGGTCTTAAGGAATGTCCATTTGCAGGCCAAGAAGACTATTTTTGAAAATTTACTACTGGAATGACAGGCTCGATAACTGCGCCAGTCATTCCAGTGGTAAATTTTCAAAATTAGTCTTCTCTTGGCCTGCAAATGGACATTCAATAATAAGTATATATTTTCATTTTTTTAAACAAATTTAGTCATTAAAGGGATAAGGAGTTAAAGCGATCAGAACAATAAGTTAATTTATCGTATAAACAAGCCTTCTAGCCCGTTCCTTATTTTTCGATATGAGCACATGTGCCATATTCAACGGAGTATTTTCATTGGCTGTTGGGTGCTCAACCCATTTAAATCGACCAATTAAAACCCCCCACAGACCCCCCTTGTGGGTTGGTCTGTTGTTTTATTAACCACTATAAAAACATACTTACCGTTCAATCACTACTTGCTAAATCAATTAACTGCATTTTGCTATCAGAATAAGATTTTTATGCCCGCATACCCACCTCCCCCTGCCTAATCCCATTCCTATGGACCCTCAACCAGGCTACTGGTTGACTGTCCTCTCCAGCCTGTCATCTAGTATAGACTGGCACCAGTCTATACTCACCTCATTGTGACGCTTGTCGCTAGGCGCGCTTGCGCATGCGCACTCGAGCCCAAATAGGAAACAGATTCACTTTTCTAAATTTAAGTGCAAAATATTTCAAACTGATTCTCAAATCTTACCACGCGGGGTGGTTGAGGCCGGGTCGTAGTGATTGAACGGTAAGTATGTTTTTATAGTGGTTAATAAAACAACAGACCAACCCACAAGGGGGGTCTGTGGGGGGTTGTTATTACACCACAAAAACATCCATTACCGTTCAATCACTACTTGCTAAACCCGTAGATTTGGTCAGTGCCCCCTGTCCACATACGGCGGGAGGAGATTTAGAGAATCATTAACATAGGATAAAAATCACACCAATCTTACCCCAATGTTAATAACATAACATAATAGTGCATATACTCAATCACACTGTGATTTAACAAATAAGGATAAGTAGAACTTAAAGAACTAAACAAAAACCAAAGAAGACTCTCACCCCTTTCACAGACGCCCCGTCCTAACGAAAATGGTGGGAAGTGCTGGGTATATGGTCTTCGGCTTTTTTAGTTAAAATCGTAATATTACGAAAGAATGAAGCTGCTGCACTCTGGTCTTTAAGATAAAATGAGGTAAAAGTAGATTCAGATTTCCATCCTGCCACCTGCATGACCTCATCTAATGATGAACCGGCAAAAAGAGCGAAAGAAGTAGACATGCCCCTAACGTCATGGGCTTTGATATGCGCGAGATCGATTTGATCCAGAGACGCTATTTCATAGCAAAGCTTAATTGTCTCGCAAAGCCATCTGGCAATTGTAGCCTTTGACACCGGCTTAGATAATTCTTCCGCATAGGAAACCCATAAATGGGAAGGATCTGTTCTTTTAAAATCGGTTCGCTGTTTATAGGTTCGTAACGCTCTAACCAGACACCAAAATTTGTCTGAAGGCGAAAAAGACGACAAAGATTTTAAAATAATAGGACTAGCAGGAAAACGGTTAGACTGGGTTTTAGATAGAAAATCCCTTCTCGGATATAAAACCAAACCGTCACCTGACACTATAAATCTATCTCTTTCCGCAGAAAGAGCATGAATCTCTGAACGCCTTCTAGCCGATGCAGCAGCCACCAGAAAAACCGCTTTAAGAGTTAAAAGCTTAAGACTGATAGACGATATAGGTTCAAAATGTCGACCTGCCAAGACTTGAAGAACCAAAGCCAGATTCCATGAAGGTAAAGGCTTAGCAACCGGAGGACGAATATTACCTAGACCTCTAATAAAGCTATTAAGAATCTTAGTATCCTTGACCTCGGCATTCAGAAGACAGGGAAGGGAAGATGCCAGTGAAAATCTATAACCCCTAACCGTGTTAGCTGACAAACCCAAAGAATCAAACAGATAAGATAAAAAATCTAAAACTTGTGGTATAGAAACAGAATCGGGCACGAAACCTTGGTCTGAACACCATTTACCAAAGATTTTAAGACGACCCTTGTAAACTCGACGGGTCGATTCCATTCTGGCCGAGTCAATAATTTCCTGAGATCTTGAAGAAACCTTATCCTGGAAGCTTTCAGACTCGAGATTCTCCAAACGCATAGATTGAAGATTTCTGGACTTGGATGTACACAACGACCTCTTACTTGAGATAGAAGGTCCTGGGATACAGGAAGAAGACGAGGAAAGTCTACCAGAAGATCCAGAAGGTCTACAAACCAAATCCTCTTGGACCAAAAGGGAGCTATCAAAAGAATCTCGCAAACTTGGTCCCTGACCTTCTGTAGAACTAACGGGATCAGAATCGTAGGAGGGAAGGCATAAGCGAACATCCCTGTCCAGGACTGAGACAGAGCATCTACCGCCAGAGCTTGACTGTCCGGAAAAGGAGACATGTAAGAGGAGATCTGGGCATTTAGAGAGGTCGCAAACAGGTCGACTAGAGGACGACCCATGAGATTGAAAATCGCTTTGACAACCGACTTCTTTAACTGCCACTCTGTGTGGGCGAACTTGCTGGGACGTGACAGCTGATCCGCCAGAAAATTCAGACTGCCTGGGACATGGGATGACACTAGAAAAATCTGCCTCTTGCGGCACCACAATAGCAGATTCCATACTTCCAGACAAAGGAGAGACGACCTTGTACCTCCCTGCCTGTTGATATAAGCTATGACCGTCGAATTGTCCGACCGAATAGATACTTTGAGGCCTATCACCTGATCTGACCAGTAAAGGAGAGCCTTCTTGACAGCCCACAACTCCAGAATGTTGATGTGGGCTGACGACTCCTCTGGGGACCAAAGGCCGGAAACTGCCAGGGAGTCCCAGACTGCTCCCCAACCCTCCTGAGACGCATCTGTGAAAATAATTGCTTGAGGAGGTGACTTTACCAGAGGAACACCCATCAGCAACAGAGAACGATCTCTCCAGAAATCTAGATGAGGGATCAAATGTTCTCTGACGGGAATCTGATGGTATATCGAATGGACTGACTGTTTCCACAGGGACATCAAATACATCTGAAATGGCCTCCTCATCACCGCCGCCCAAGGGATCACCCTCTCTACGCTGACCATCAGACCTATTACTCTTAAAAAGAATCTTGCTCTTACCACTGAATAAGACGCAATAATTTCCATTGCCACTGCTAACGCCTCTATCCTTGGCTCCGACGGGAAAACTAACCCCCGAGCCAGATCGAAAGCAACTCCTAGATGAGTAAAGATTTGCGATGGAACTAGGCTTGATTTCTCTAGATTTAAAACCCACCCTAGATTGCAAGCCAGACTGCAAACCTCTGGAAGAATTCCTTCGAGAATTGAGGAAGACCTTGCTTTTACCAACCAATCGTCTATATAAACATGAAGATGGATAGAACGACGGTGTAAAATTCCTGCCACGGCTGACACTATGCGGGTAAACAGGAAGGGAGCCGTGGTCAGGCCCAAGGGCATGGCGCGAAACTGCCACACCCGATCCTTGTAAGCAAACCTCAGGAATTTTCTGAATACCGGATGGATAAGAACATGGAAGTAAGCGTCCTTTAAATCTATGGAAGACGTCCACATTCCCTGATCCAGACTGGCAATAATATGGGAAACCGTCTCCATCTTGAATTTTGGGGTGAGAATTTTCTGATTTAACTTCTTCAGATTTATGATTGGACGCCAGCCTCCTGATTTCTTTGTTACTAAAAAGATGGTCGAGTAGTAGCCCGGGTCTACTCTCCAACTGGGAACTTCCTCTATAGCCCTTTTTACAATCATGGCTTCCAACTCCTCTTCTAAAGCCCTCAGTTTCTCCAGACTGGTGGGAACTGGAGTCCAAACTGGGCAAAGGGAGAGAAGAGGAGGATGACGGATCCATGATGGAGCATAACCCCAACGTATCTGGGAAACTAGCCAGGAGTCCTGAATGAGGGCTTGCCATTTCTCCCAAAGCAGAGAAAGGCGCCCTCCTACTGGCACGTTGGGAACCAAGCACTGAACTGCTTGCTCCAAAGGAGGAGGAAGAAGGGAAGGAATAGGATAGAGAAGAGAGAAATTCGGACCTACCCGGGAACTGTCCAAACCTTCAAACTCTCTTCCCCTGATAACCCTTAAAAGAAAATCGTCCTCTGGATCTGGACGCACGGCGAGAAGGGGTCTGACCCCTCCTGGCCCAAGACGAAGGGGACTGTCTCCCTACAGACCTTGACCGATGGGATGAAATGGAGTCGAACCGATCTTCCTCCGAAGATCGATCCCGCTGATCATAAGAGGACACATTAGAGTTATGAATTACCCTAAAAGGATAAGCTCCAAACTGATCAGGTTTGAGACTCTTTCTTCTAGGTGAGGAGTTAGGGCTTTTAACCAAAGAGACATCCCTCTTTCCGGAGGATTTGGCCCATGACACCTGAGCTTGAAGCTCCCTGGAGGACTTCAAGCGCTCCGATTCTGCCCTAATTAAATTAGGAGCTGACTCTCCAAACAGATCAGTCCCGAAAGGAGACGCAACCACAAGATTCTGTTTCAGTACCTCGGAAACCCTAACCTCCGCAAGCTTCCTAGACCTACGTTTGGAAGTAATGAATCCTAACGATTTACACACCGAACTAAGAGAACCCCTGGACAAATCTGCCAAAGAATGAAAGACCGCCAAAGGAACTTGTTCTCCTCGTTCTTCCGCCTTAAGAACAGCCTCTGACAGCAGAGCAAGATAATTCGCCGACTTAATCTGCGACCTACACACTGACTCCCACTTAAACAGATCAGAAGAAAAATCCGACTTAGCCGCCTCCTTCAACTGAGATGATAAAACGTCCCAAGTAGGACCAGACAGAGACTGAATCGAGGCTACCTTTAAAAAGTCCTCCTTAGGAATCTGAACCGGCGATTCATACTTGGTAACCAGACAAAATTCCGCACAAACTGAGTCATTAACGAAGAAGTCTAACATGTCTACCACTAAATTATCAATAGGAAGTACCTGAGGCGAAGATGAAGAAGGATCGTCAGAAGAAAGAGCAGAACCGAAAGAAGGAGGATCCACCTCGAATTCCTCCTTCAGAGGAAGAGAAAGAGAAGAAGCAATCCATCGGTGAGCCATGGACCAGTCTTCCGAAGAGGCTCTAACTGGGCAAAACCTCTTCAGATCCCTGGCCCTGACTGACTTCGGAGCAGAATAAATAGAAGACAGAACAGGAGGAGGAGAATAAGAAGAGGCTATAAGAATTGATGAGTCTCCTGAGACCAAAGAATCACCTAACCTCGACACCACAGGAGAGGAAGGCCTACTGCCCGACTCCTGAAAAGAGGAAGCATGCATAAACCCAGCATCCCTGCTCAAATCCTGACTAGCCGATGATGAAGGACGACCCACTGCCGCAGCCGAAAATCTTGAAATAATAGACAAACGAGCAGACACAAACGAACGATCTAAAGAAGCATCTCTAACCACTGAAAATAAAGAAAAATCTAACCCTGAACCCACAATTTGAAACTCGAGCTCAGGGGACAGAACCACCGAAACAATCGGATCAAGATGGTCAAAAGACATAGACGATGCCATCGACGAAGGGGGAGACAAAACTGACTGACCGGAATCAAAACTTTGATCACCCTGATCATGGAAGGAAGAAGAAGATTGAGGACCATACTGAAGCCTAGTAAAGCCCGGAGGAGGAGGAATGGAAGATTTAAACAGAGGAGAAGAGTTAGTAACATGAGATGAGGAGAAGTCTTTCGACGAGAGAGAAGAGGAAAGGGATGAAGATCTAGACAAACCCGGATTAACCACCGCGTCACGAAAAGAAGAATCCGAATGAGAAACTAACTCAACCTCGCTGACCCTTGGAGGTATGAAAGAATCATAACTAGAATCCACCGACTCCTGAGACAACCTTTGCAAATTTACTAGACCAGAATCATTAAAATTCCTAACATTCACCAATCTCGCTGATGCTACTGAATTTTGATCATTCGCTAACCCGGAAGCTGACTCCCAACCGGAAACGGAAATTGGAATTCTATCCAGGTCTGCCCGACCCGGAAGAACCCCTCTGATACCGGAACCGGAAGTACACTGACTAATGTCCACCCCGGACCCGGAAGCGCTTCTACCGGAATTCGAAAAATAAACAGAGTCCTCAGACTCCGGATATCCGGGATGGCTGGAAGCGCTCCACGACCCGGAACCGGAAGAAGACAATAGACTTCTAGGATCCGGATGTCCTAAATAACCGGAAGACAGACCGGAAGTAGTCAAAACGGAAGAGGTAACCGGGTCTTGCCTCCCGGAAGTCCTACCGGAAACGGAAGTCACGGAAGCCGGAACCGGATCTAGAGGACCCGGATGTCTACCTAACCCGGACTTCCGGCCGGAAAAAGACTGTGAATCGGAAAATTTAAGTAAACCCGGGTCAAAATGACCCGAGTCCACCCCACCGGAACCGGTACTCGCAAGACTAGTTATCTTAGATATGGGCGCTCTCGATACTACTTTGCCCACCGGAATCACCGTAAAACTGGCATTCTCATGAGTACTAGCCTCATGGACGCCAGCTTCAACTGACGCCACCACTGCTTGAGGGTTATGCCCGTCACCCTCAAGTCTTACGTGGATTTTCTGTGGAGCACTCTCCGAGCACACCTTCAAGAGCTTTGGCGCTCTTGTCTTCTGCTTAGGTGATATCACCTGCCTAGAGGTCAGAGGGACCGGCTTCCCCCATTTGCGGGAACGCCCGCTAGCCTTCGGGCTATCCTCGGAACTCGACGATGTTTCCTGCCTTTTGGCCTCTCTTATCGCAGAAGTTATCCTCTCATCAAGCGATTTCGTCAATACCGTGGCGAAGGATTCAAACCTGGCGAAAAGCGCCATCACGGCGTCCGAGTTTCCCGATGAATTTCCCCCCTCCGTTGCTACCGATAACGGAATAGAGGGTTTAGCAAAGGACACCGCCTTAGCCTTGCTAGCAACGGAGGAAGGGGAAGGACGACCCGAGGGCAGCGATAGTTTACCCGACAAATCCTTAAAAAACATTTTTGCCACCGAAACCGGCCACCCTTTACAAATCCCACACATCGCGGTGGATGTACATGTCAAACCTCAACTCAGATCTAATGGCGGGAAATTCAAATTTCCTGACAAGAACTTTCAAGGAATTCTACAATATCCTTATACTGCACTAGAAATAACTTCTTTTACAGGCTCTAGACATTGGACTGGGCATTAATAATGATGATGATATTTTAGGATAGGCATAACCATCAATATACCACGAATAATACGATGTTCACGAAAACCGGTAATATCTCAATTTTGTCTATAATATACTGTACAAACACATTATACTTCTTAGACGTAACTTAGGGAGGATTGACTTCATATTAGGCATGACTATATCCTTGATATAAAGTAAATAGGTATAGCTTCACAGCGCAAAACACAAAATCTCTTTCAAATATTTTTTAGCCAACTATTCTACTTGCAGAATAATTGAAAAGTGAATCTGTTTCCTATTTGGGCTCGAGTGCGCATGCGCAAGCGCGCCTAGCGACAAGCGTCACCATGAGGTGAGTATAGACTGGTGCCAGTCTATACTAGATGACAGGCTGGAGAGGAGTCAACCAGTAGCCTGGTTGAGGGTCCATAGGAATGGGATTAGGCAGGGGGAGGTGGGTATGCGGGCATAAAAATCTTATTCTGATAGCAAAATGCAGTTAATTGATTTAGCAAGTAGTGATTGAACGGTAATGGATGTTTTTGTGGTGTAATAACAACATTGATTGATGTGAGCGTAACGCGTAGGGATTACTACGTTGTACTGTTTTACTACGATTTGTTTACTGCGATTTGTCATTCATGAAACGTCATCGCATAATGTCATCGTTTGAGAGTTTATCAGTCGGCAGCGAAGTAACAATTGATCGCCGTGGCTCTGCGATAGTCTTAGAAGAAAAGTCTAGTTTACGGCTGACATCGCCAGATTTTGTGTCTGTCACTATATTTTGCTGCACATTCAGTATCTGTTATCAAGTAGTGATGCGTCACAGCGGCGGTATCGATTTCACGAAAACAACAATGAGAAATCAGATAAAAGTCACATCAGCAACTATTGGCAAACATTTCAAAATTACAGTTTATATGATAAATAAAGTCTCAAACTCGGTCACTTTTCATATCACTATTATGAACCTCATTGAAAATGATAAATTTTGCAATCGCTAAAGCTCGTGCAAATTGATAATTTTCAACTCGGTCCATAATAGTGATATGAAAAGTGACCTCGTTCCAGATTCTATATATAGGGAATTATGTACATAATATGCTTCTAGTCGATCAATACTATCATTGAAACATCGCTTCTTAATCAACAAGATTGCTAAGAAGATGTAAATTTGGAATTGGAAAAAAATATGAACAAGAGGTATCTGAAGATACCAAAGATCTCGCCTTCTTATGTTGCCGTAGGACCCGGCCTGCCACCGGATATAGTCTAATTTTTAAATGTCAATTTACTTGTTGAATCAAAATACCCATGGTACTTAACCCAACAGGCAAGAATAGCTTCGGAGAAGCATAGCTTTAAGACTGAACAATAAAGCCTGGTAGTAACCGCCAGTACAATGATTACAGGCACACAAAGTAGTACTGAAAGGCAAATGGTCCAAACATAAGCAAAATTCAAAACCTGAAAAAAGGTAAACATTTCCAAAAATCAAGTACATTAACCCTTACCACTCTGGTGTCAAAATTTTTAATTTTCAAATTAAATTAAAAGATGAACTGGTGTTCATTTTTCAACAAATTTGGTGGATGATGGTGCTGTCGTAGACAGCAACATTGTCCAACAAAATTGTTGAAAAATCCACACCACTTTCTTTGCTAGTGACATAGTAAAAGATAGAATATTGACATCAGAGTGGTAACGGTTAATACATTTAAGAAGCCTGTACAGCAAATTAAAAGATTTTATCTAAACTGGATACATCTTTGCTGACTAAGTTGTCATTTGAACACCTGAAAAAAAATTGAAAAAACTTGAAAATCAATTTCTTTTTTCTGTGGAATAGTCCTATACATTGTACAGAAAACATCTGTGAAGTTTTATTCAAATCCAATGACCACTTGTTGCTGTCTGAAAAGGTTTAACGGCAGCAAAAGCCTTAACCTGGACACAGAAAATAGTCTAATTTCAAACACGGTAAAAGTACGGCAAAATCTAAAATTTTTTTTATCTTATTGATGTATGCTAGTCCTAAGCACAATATAGAACAAATCTGTGAAGTTTTATTTAAATCGAATAACTCCTTGGTGATGTAAATGTCATTTGAAGAAAGCTTAACAAGAGCAGATGGCAATGTCTACAACGGCATATTTCCCCTTCTCCCCAAATCATTTTTGACTTCGTGAAGGCGAGATAATGTAAACACAAATCTGAGGGTGGAATGAACCTTTCCATCTTTAGCTATGCCCCGCCCATCTCTAGATAAGCTTGAATCAAAATTTTGAATGGAACTTCTAGACCCTATCACCATAGGATCCCAAAACTTTCAAAGGCCAATTTGTTTGAAATCGGTCATTTTCACCCAAAAGAATTGATGAATCAAAACTCTAAATAGAAATTCTAGAGCCTACCATGGTATGATCATTCTAACCAAATCTGATTGAAATCGGTCAAGCTGTTAAGGAGAAGAACAGATTTGACTATTTTCTATAATTTTTTCACAAAATCTAGGATTTTCACACACAAATTTTATGAATCAAACTTCTGAATAGAAGTTCTAGAGCCTATCACCATAGGATCATCGAGCCGATTTTGTTTTAAATTGGTCAAAATAGTAACAAGCAATTTGAAAATTTTATAGAAAGATTTTCATCAAAAAAATTAACGAATCAAAATTCTGAATGGAGGTTCTAGAGCCTATGATCATAGAATCCTTTCAGGTAAATTTTGTTGAAATTTCTCAAAATAGTAAGAAGAATCAATTTGACAATTTCCGGTAAATTTTTCATAAAAACTAGTCAAAAAATTTACTACCGGTAATTACAATTCTGAATGGATGTTCTGGAACCGACCACGATAGGATCCTTTGACCAAAATTGGGTTAAAATCTGGCTGTTGGTTAAGGAGTAGATTTTAAAGCAAAAGTTGACAGACAATGGACGGTCACCAAAACATAAGCTCTCTTGGCCTTTCAGGCAAGGTGAGCTAATAATACACCAGAAGGGAGGGAAGGAGGGAGGGGGGGAAACAGGGCTCGCAAATCTGCTAGCCCGATGTCCCGGGACAACTACAATTTCTTGTCGGACAACCATAACTTGTGCAATATCTGTCCGACGGGCAAGTACTAAATTTGGGGAGTGACTATCAAAAACTAATTGTACCCATTTGCTAAATATCCAAAATAAAATTCCAGGAACAATTGTTTTTTATGGCAAAATTTATGACATAACTTTATTTGTGTGTGTGAAAATTATGAGCTTAGACTGTCACTCTCTGGATGCTTGACTAGGGCTAAAACTCAAGGTTCATACTCAAGTAGCATTCATAAGTAGGTGCTCTCATCAAAACATGTGAATAGGAGGATAGCGAGTCTCAAGTACCTACAGAAACTTGCCCTATAAAACAGCGATCGGCATGTGTCACCAGTAATTGACTTCCTTACAATCATTTGTCCCTAGAGAGGTATGAACAATTGCTCATTTTCTCCGGGATTTGCTAAATTTTGTGACATTTAAAAAAATATCTATATACTAGCACATCATATATTTCAAAACTATTGTTGCGAATACATTTTTCCACAGCTCTTTGTAATGTAAATTTAAAAAAAAATGCTATTATTCCATTACATAGTATTTATTAATGTATGATAATGATGGTGTTATTATTTTACATTCATGAATTGAAGGGCAAGCTAAATCACTGTTTGGGCAACCAAGTTCATGCAAACACCTGCCAGAAGGGCAAAACAAATGTTCAAAATTCTGCGAGGTCTGGAGAGAGAGAGAGAGAGAGAGAGAGAGAGAGAGAGAGAGAGAGAGAGAGAGAGAGAGAGAGAGAGAGAGAGAGAGAGAGAGAGAGAGAGAGAGAGACAGATAGAGAGAAAGAGCGGGGGGAGGGAGGGAGGGAGGGAGGGAGGAAGAGAGAGCGAGAGAGAGAAAGAGAGAATGGGAATTCCAAAATGTATTTATAACACAAAGCCAGTCTTTAATTCCAAGCCCTATATATAGAATGTGTATCCATTTTAAAGGACCCAGATTTTGTGCTAAAGGAATCCCCTTAGGGCAGCTAAATAGCACCTGTGTATCCATTATTTCTTTAGTCATCATGGGTCCGATATATCAAACAAAACTTCTTTCATTATCCAACTGATGTATGTCTTGTATGTTGATCACTTCATCAGATGATACAGCCAGACAGCGCAATCAAAATATGTCACTTGTCAGACGTTTGATGGAGTATTAGTTTTACAAGTTGACGCATTTGATTAGAAATCAACATCATGAAACAGTGTAGGTAGCACACATGATTGTTGTCTCAATTACGGCACTGTCTCGGTCACTGGTGTCTCTTTCTTTTGCCTACGGAGCCAGACAATGTAAGGCGAGTCAGCGAGTGCATGCACGCATGCCGGCCAAAGTTAGCTTACTGAAGAATCCTGTCATGAAACATGGACACGGACCAAAATAAACAAAGCATTCATGTGGAATCATGTTTCTGACAGGAATGTATGAAGCTATTCTATCCACAACATACCATCCAAATAACGCAGGTTACTGGGCCAATACTGGGCAGTATTGGCCCAGTAACCTGTGCCATCAGGGCAATATCTAGCAGAGATATTTCTTAACCATCGGAACACTGACATTCCATTGCTTATTATCAAATCCCACAATCAAAGTAAATATTCAGGTGTGTCTCCAGTTGATACAAGAAATGTGGGAAGTTTTTTAAATGATTTGACAAACACATTGTTGTCAACGTCAAACGTCTTCAAAATAATACAAATAGGAAAATAACACTCAAAATCCTTACATAGATTGTCTATAGTGAACTGTGTTTCCACAGTTTATATGATTTCACCCGGCCATTACAAAACAAATTACATGGACCAAAAAGACTGTCACAGATGATTGAAAGATAATTTTCAACAGATAAGCATCGTTGAGGCCTCGAAATAAGCCCACCCAGTAAGATCAATAAAATGGGTAGCCCAAGAGAAATCTATTTTTTAATTTACCACTGGAGTGACTGACTCGCTTATTGAGCCCGTCATTCGAATCCATTGGCAAATTTTTCAAAATATATCTCTTGGCTTGCGAACGGATATTAACTATTCAAAAAGTTAGATTTTCTTGACCAATCTTGACAATGAATGGGATAAAGACTGTAAGGTTTGGACATTTTGTATTGAAATTTAAAGGTGCATATTCACACCAAAATGTTTGAAAATACTTTCAGACGCTTAAATTGTGTAGCTCAAGGTAATGAGAGGAAATCAATCTTAACATATGATGAGTTCATTCCATATAAATACATTTTGCAGCTTTAGTTGTGAATTTGAATTAGGGACTCGTATTTCAATTTGAAAACTTTAAAAAAATTATATTAATATATATGAAATCAAAACATCATATGCTAAGATTTAATTCGTTTCATTACATCTAGGCCACAATTTAAGCCTCTAAAAGTATATAATTTTAACAAATTTATTTTGAACCATTGTGCTGTGACTATGCACCTTTAATGTGTGCATCATGAACAGTTTTAAATCAGCAGAACCGTAGAGATCAAAATATTGTTCTCCTGACATTCCATGAAGATGATCGAGGGGACTACTATTTTTGAAGCCTTCTGGGTTATATATGCCACCCAAAACAAAGTTTGAAAAAATACGAGTACATTCCAACTTTTCTTCACACTGAACTAAGTTTCCGTAACTTAACCCTCTAATGGTCAAGCCGGCCAGAACCGAAAACTGTAGTCATCTTGATAAATGCCCATTTGTAGGCCAAGAGAAGGCTAATTTTGCAAATTTACCACAGGAATGCCTGGATCGATAAACGAGCCAGTCATTCCAGTGGTAAATTTTCAAAAATAGTCTCTTGGCCTGCAAATGTACATTTAATAAAGAAATATTTTCTTGACCAAATTTGACGACTAAAGTGTTAAGGATGAACTCATTAATTAACCTTTGAAATTTCAGTGTTTTAATTTCAAGACAACTGGACAGGGAAGATGTTGACCATCGGCAGCAACAGCCCGAAATTTACTCAAAATATTCCAAATATCAGAACATTAGATTTGACATGAGTTGTGTATCAGGCCATTACAGGCATAGCCAAAGCAAAAATGCTAAGATCATGCTCATTCCCTCACTGCCTAACGATCTAGTATGATGATGCTCTCAGCTTACCTGTTTATTCCCTCAATCCCTAAAGAGCCAGTATGATGATGCTGTCAGCTTACCTGTTTATTCCCTCACTCCCTAATGAGCTAGTATGATGATGCCATCAGCCTACCTGTTTATTCCCTCACTCTCTAATGAGCCAGTATGATGATGCTATCAGCTTACCTGTTTATTCCCACACTGCTGTCAGCATACCTGTTTATTCCCTCACTCTCTAACGAGCCAGTCTGATGATGCTGTCGGCTTACCTGTTTATTCCCTCACTCTCTAACGAGCCAGTCTGATGATGCTGTCGGCTTACCTGTTTATTCCCTCACTCTCTAACGAGCCAATCTGATGATGATGTCAGCCTACCTGTTTGTTCCCTCACTCCCTAAAGAGCCAGTATGATGATGCTGCAAGCTTACCTGTTTATTCCCTCACTCACTAAAGAGCCAGTCTGATGATGCTGTCAGCTTACCTGTTTATTCCCTCACTTTCTAACGAGCCAGTCTGATGATGCTGTCAGCTTACCTGTTTATTCCCTCACTCTCTAACGAGCCAGTCTGATGATGCTGTCAACTTACCTGTTTATTCCCTCACTCCCTAAAGAGCCAGTATGATGATGCTGCCAGTTTACCTGTTTATTCCCTCAATCCCTAATGAGCCAGTGTGATGATGCTGCCAGCTTACCTGTTTATTCCCTCACTCCCTAATGAGCCAGTATGACGGTGCCGTCAGCTTACCTGTTTATTCCCTCACTTCCTAATGAGCCAGTATGATGATGCTGTCAGCTTACCTGTTTATTCCCTCACTCCCTAATGAGCCAGTATGATGATGCTGTCAGCTTACCTACTTATTCCCTCAATCCCTAAAGAGCCAGTATGATGATGCTGTCAGCTTACCTGTTTATTCCCTCACTCCCTAAAGAGCCAGTATAATGATGATATCAGCTTACCTCTTTATTCCCTCACTCCCTAATGAGCCAGTATGATGATGCTGTCAACTTACCTGTTTATTCCCTCACTCCCTAATGAGTCAGTATGATGATGCTGTCAGCCTACCTGTTTATTCCCTCACTCCCTAATGAGCCAGTATGATGATGTTGTCAGCTTACCTGTTTATTCCCTCACTCCCTAATGAGTCAGTATGATGATGCTGTCAGCCTACCTGTTTATTCCCTCACTCCCTAAAGAGCCAGTATAATGATGATATCAGCTTACCTGTTTATTCCCTCACTCCCTAATGAGCAGTATGATGATGCTGTCAGCTTACCTGTTTATTCCCTCAATCCCTAAAGAGCCAGTATGATGATGCTGTCAGCTTACCTGTTTATTCCCTCACTCCCTAATGAGCCAGTATGATGATGCTGTCAGCTTACCTGTTTATTCCCTCACTCCCTAATGAGCCAGTATGATGATGCTGTCAGCTTACCTGTTTATTCCCTCAATCCCTAAAGAGCCAGTATGATGATGCTGTCAGCTTACCTGTTTATTCCCTCACTCCCTAATGAGCCAGTATGATGATGCTGTCAGCTTACCTGTTTATTCCCTCACTCCCTAATGAGTCAGTATGATGATGATATCAGCTTAGCTGTTTATTCCCTCACTCCCTAATGAGCCAGTATGATGATGCTGTCAGCTTACCTGTTTATTCCCTCAATCCCTAAAGAGCCAGTATGATGATGCTGTCAGCTTACCTGTTTATTCCCTCACTCCCTAATGAGCAGTATGATGATGCTGTCAGCTTACCTGTTTATTTGTCATTAGTTGATATTGTTACATTGTATTTGCAGAATACAAGCATTTATTAGCCAATCAGAGCAGTGTTATTTTCTCACCTGTCTGTTACATTTATTAGCCAATCAGAGCAGTGTTATTTTCTCACCTGTCTGTTACATTTAACTCCTCAACCACTCCTCAACAACGTGCCCAAAATGATAGTTATAATCAAATAACCTTTCATGGTAAAGATTAAAATTTTTGTTTACATTTTTGCTGATTTCATGTTCATTTCTAGGACAAGAGAAGATGATGTTTCTTTGAAAAATTACCACTGCAATTTACAAAAATAGTTTTGTTGTCCTGCAAATTGATACTTCTTCTGACCAGTCTTTGGCCAGCTTGGTCATTAAATGTTTAATGGTCAAGAAAATCCAAATGTGTGGGTTAATGTCCATTTGCAGGCCAAGAAGTGTATTTTTTAAAAGCTTATCCCCTCCCTCCCACCCCCTCCCACTGGAATGACTGGCTCGTTTACTGGCTCGTTTATCGAGCCGAGTCATTCAAGTGATAAAATTTAAAAAATACTCTTCTCTTGGATTGCAAATGTACATGGATTTCATCAAGACCACTGCAGAAGTCGCTTTAGTTGGTTTGATCAGGAAAAGGTTAAGTCGAGGAGGGGTAACATGGAATATCTGAGAGATATTGGCATGGTGCCTTTATGTCCGCGATAACAAATGAAGCCATGGTTTTTCTGTCAAGTAAACCATCTTGGTTATCTGTTTTTTTATTGTCAATGATATTTGGCTTGACAATGAATCAATATTAATGCTGGAATAACTATGCTGACTGCAAAGGTCAGATACCATTGCTCAATTTGCTCAAATTAAATCTAACTAATCACCGTTCATGCACAACACGTTTTCTCAACTTGCAATGTGAAACTGTAATACCTAGTCAATCACACACAAACATGGTCGACATTTGCACTGATATTTCATCATCTGACAGTACATGCCGCAGCGTAATACATGGAAAACATGATCTCACTTGTATCGAGCGTGGCCAGTCGGGTAATCAAATCACACAAGCGGAAGTTAAATTTGACTCTTCCGTTTCTTCCGTTCAACTAATCAAATTTGTGTAATCAGACCTAAAGAAGCAGCAATAATGAAAGGAAGCCTGGAAATAAAGTTAGATTTTTCTCCTCAAAGAATTTCCATCTATCTATCAACAACCTTTAGTTAAATTGTTTTCAAATTTTTCAGCAGCTATATTGAGGCTTCAAACGTGACAATTTTCTGCAATTTTGTATACAATGGTACACGTGTTTATCATTTTTAGCAAAAGCCAAACGTATCACATGGGTAATGATAAGAATAAGAATCTGTAAATTGATACACTCTTATTCCGACATCATTGCACGGCCGGAAACAAAGCCGCCAAAACTTAATTGCTCTATTTCTACCTTTGCCCCGCCCACTTCTTACTAAGCACTAACGACTTTTTTATCTGTGTTCGGGGATCGATTTATTTTCTTTTGAATCCTGAATTTGCAAAATCTCAATTTCAAAGTAAGCTGTTGAATATTTTACAACTAATTTGACTGGGGCTCTGTTGCATATGGTAACAACAGTTCCCAACAACAGCTCCCAGTCAAATTAGTTTCAAAATATTCAACAAAATTTTAATGTAAACTGTAAAGACATACAATTTGTAGACTTTACAGACTTATGAGCTTCGTGACAGAGACAGTCATAATACAGAATTATGATTGTGACGTCAGACTACATGTGACGCAATTGATTATGAAATCATATAGGTGAGCGACAGATCAGATCCTTCTATTGAAACAACATTAGCTTTAGGTGAATTAAGCAACAATCGAAACAGCTTAACTATGAGCTAAATTGCAAAGAATAAATGAAATCACAACATCCTAAACGCTTGGAACTGAAACGCTGTGGAGATGATCAAATCATTCACTGAAGTGAATGCAGAGATAAATTCAAAGCCATAACCTATCATTACTGTATGTACTAAGTCCAGCTAAATGAAAAACCTAACCTGAAATTACAAAGTCCTTAAGTTGAAGAATATAGGCAAGACTTCAACAATATAAATACTGTATGTATATTACGGATAATAATAGCCGCGCTAAACGCAAACCTCAGTTAGCCAAGAAATGTCCGCCCCCGGCATACCATAAGAGAATTAAAGGAACTATGTGGAACTTAACACTTTAACACTAATATCAGTCAAAAACGGCTTCTGCAGTGGTCTTGAGCCAGTCATCCCAGTGATAAATTTTCAAAAATAGTCTTCTCTTGGGTCTGCAAATAAACATTTTCCATGAGAAAATTTAAATTTTCTTGAATTAATTCGAGTGTTAACACTAAATTTATTTCAAAGTAATAAATGATACAAACATAAGACAGAAGACTTTCAAAGGTGCTGTTTAACTAGAGTTGAACACACGTGCATAATTACCATTTTGGCAAAATATTTGTTCCAAACATTTGCTTCATCAAATGTGAGCTCCTGAGAAAACATAGAATACACGTTGGAATACATTGTTCGGAAACCTGGTTAATATATCTGAAAATGTTTTAATATTCAGAACAATTGTTTCTAGACATGTGCGTTGAATGCGATTCCTCGCTTGGAGGCAGAAGCCGGTTTACAGGACATTAACAGGTACCATGTGCGCTAATTCATTCACTCCGCCAACAAATATTCAAAACAAACATTTTGGGAAATCTTGTCCATCTGCACTGGACTTAATTCACCTTTCCAGAGTACCCACCCATCATATGACGTCATAATGAACTGCGTGATGTGTACAATGACATCATAATGAATGATGTCATGAATGACGTCGATAAGTACGTCACGAACGCATATTTGATGATGGTCTATGGGCTGTTGTACAAATTGTTTGCTTTTACTATTTAATAAATATGGCAGCAACAGCACCCAGTCTAATTAGTTACAAAATATTCAACAGCTTCCCTGTATAGTTTTCAGGAAATTGATAGCTAGAGCATTCGGGGATCGATCAATCCAAACATGGCGAGGTCTGGGTGGAGCTTAGCTAGTGATGGGCGGGGCATGGCTAAAAATGGAAAGGTCCATTAGACATGTTTCTCGGTGCCAAATTATTTGCAACTATTGTCTGAGCTGGCTGAAAATTCCAATATAAAAGCCTCATGCTACTCGCCAATACAGTAATTATTGCCTTTTCTAACGTGGCACCATCGAACGTGCTTACAATTTAGAATCAGGTGGGTAAATCATTAAATTCCAGATGAGTGCTATCCTTTAGCACGAGAATTTCCTACCAATAGGGTTCATAATAATATGGAGACCCAATCAAAGAAAATGTCATCAGCAAACACTCAAAAACACTCAAAATTAAAGTGCCCATAATCTTTTTTATTAATTACAAAAAATTTTCAAAATCCCCCAGTCTGCAAAAACAGACAAATCTATTATGATATTCCACAGACCAGATACCTCCAACATGCTGGAAATTAATAGCCAATAGGCAAGATCAAACCACACAACAATTTATACCGAAGCAATAACATGGTTTGTTTGTAATCATTTAAGCATAACAAAATAGATATATTTATAACATATGAAAAGGTATTTCTAAGCTTACATGCTAACCTTTTAACCCTCGAATTTGTTCAAGAAAATTTAAATTTTCTCATAGAAGATATCCATTTGCACACCAAGAGAAGACTTATCTGTTATCTAGCCAGTCATTCCAGCAGTAAATTTTCAAAAATAGTGTTTGTTTGATTTGCAAATGGACATTTTTCAAGACCACTGCATAAGCCAATTCTGGCTGATATGAGTGTTATGTGGTTAAGCTTCTTTGTTTTTCCAACACATGACTAATCGCATGTGTCAGTGGGTCACCTTCGGGATTGCTATGGCACATTTTATCACGGGATAATCTAATCTTCACTAGATGGACGCATCCAGCGCGTCAAACGTCTTAACTAGATGGACGCATCCAGCATGTCAAACATCTTAATTAGATGGACGCATCCCGCGTGTCAAACATCTTAATTAGATGGACGCATCCAGCGTGTTGTGTTAAAACTTTAATTTTTACACATATCACACATCATGTGTGCCAGTCTCATGAAATAAGCATTTCTTTAAATAGTATATACTCTCTGAATAAATCATAGCTATTGAAATTTTAACATTATTATAACACTTGAAAAGGAGACAAATCATACACAAATAAACTAAGTCAAAACTATGGAAAAAAACTTTAAAATTGTTTTATGTTTTAAGTTTTCCTGCAAACTGAATGCAATACTGGCATAGAACACATCTGTAACGTGTTGTTGGGATCAGATAAATCCTTGATTATAAATAAAAGAGCATTGAAAAACTTTAACATTCTTCTAAGTTTGGGCTTAAACAGGATATAAATTACACACAACTACACTTAATTATTAAAGTCCAAATCCAGTAAAAATATGGTAAGATTAGAAAAGTTTATTATCATGTAGATTAAATGAATTGATGGTATAAAACAAAACTACAAAGTTTTAATGCTATTGGATAAGTCCTTGATTGATTAAATGACAACTGAAAAACTTTACCATTCTTCTAATTCTTGGCTTATGCAGGATATATATATCACACAAAAATATTCTAAATCCAAACCCTGTAAAGATATGGAACAAATTTGGAAATCATTTCAATTATTATGGAGACTTACGATACAATGATGGTATAGATACAATGTGCACAGCGTTATTAAGATAAATCCTTGATGAATTAAATGTCCATTGAAAAACTTGAAAAACTTGAGAAAGTCCAAACCCCCGTAAAAATACGGACAATTTTTAAAAATCATTTCAATTATGACAAAGACTAGATCCAATGATAGTATAGATCAAATCTGTAGTTTTATTAAGATCGGATAATAAGTCCTTGATGAACTAAATATCCATTGAAAAGATAATTTGTTGAATTGAATATCAATAGAAGTTCAAACTCTGAAAGTATACGTCTTAGTTTTATGATGATATACCGGTACAATGGATGCAAGAATGGTACTGAATCAATCTGTAAATCTGTATTAAAATCAGATAAGTCTTTGGAGAATTAACTGCACATTGAAAAACTATAATATTCTACTGACTTATCAGATTTTACACCATACACCAGATCTTACACACAATTTTGATCACAATGTCGAGGTATCCTCTATTTAGTGTGGGGTTGGACAGAAATGGAGGATTCCAGTTTCTCAGTCAATCATATGATGTCATAATCAACTATCTGATGTGTCATAATCAATCAAACGTAGCTTTGTCACAAACGCTTAATCGATGATGGACAAAGCATTGTTGTACTATCAATAATTTGATTCCTTTTTCCGCATGACTGAACCCGATATATTAGATTTGATGGTTGAATGCTGCTGATCCAAACTAGCACTAAATGTTATGTTTATAAATTTTATACTTTTAATATTTAAAAAATTGATTGACAAATATTGCTTCATCAACCAGCAACCATCTTCAATTTTTATGTATGAAAATAGCTATAGGGTAAGTATGTGTTAAACTTTGCCAATATATAGAGCAGTCATGTAAATTGCTGGATGAGAAAACTAATTATCTAATGCATGAGCAACCCAGTATCAGTGGTATTACAGCTAAGGATATTATCATATATCATTATCACATGATAATATTGAGATGCCATTATTTTTATATCTCCATTCATTTCATGCTTCAGTTAGAGAGCTATATTTAACTATCTTTAAAGATTCAGTGCACTTAGAAATCTGGCAACAAATTATTGACATCTAAAGTGCCGCAGTAGGACTAAATCCCTACACCAGTCACACTCTCATCCAGCCAATCGATCCTTCAACACAATATTAGTTACATGGTCCTGATCTATTTGTATTGTATTTTTAAAAGCTCGAAGGGTTAAATAATCTTTTAGCAAGCATGAGCTTGCATCATAAAGATTGCTCAGATAGTTCATAAAACAAATACTCACGATATGGCTTCAGTTACCAGAGAATCAATTTGTTTATTAAAGCTATGCTCATTCACTACACAACAAGTGTTACAGTATTCATATTACTGGATTTGAGGGACTCCCATAGAGAGAGAGGACTCCGATAGAGAGAGAGGACTTAAAAGCAACTCCTACAGTAGGGCAACTGAAAAATGACTGATTTTGGGGCCTGAAAATGGAGTCGTGAAACAGGAAATGTTTACCAATACTCGGGGATCGAAAATGGACTCCTGTGACTGCGTTAAATTTCTAATATTTGCCGACTGATAAGGGACTTCCAGGACATATTTCACTAATAGGGGGGACTGACTCATTTGTATATGTTCTAGTTAAAATAGCTCTGAGCTGATTTGACCTCATGACCTGTTAAGTGTAAATTAGGAGGGAAATTGAAAATTCATTGTCTGAAGAAATCCAATGCATTGATCATTAGTATATATGTATTATATACAAAGCATGAAAGTAAAGAAAATGATGATCCACCTCGTGGCGGCGAACCATGGAGGAAAAGTACAATCCTGGGCTCACTGCTTTGTAATACTGCTGACATTGCTGCCTACTGCCTCATGGGGAACATAGCTTTCCAGTACTGCTATGGATTCGTAGATCAAATATGGCCGTGACAAAAAGACTACGTTTATACAACACAACCTGTGTATCCTTAATGCCGCATAACTATAATTTTGTGAACTAAGAAAACATGTAAATAGTAAAGTGCCAGAATGCATTAAATTTAAAATACCATATATTCCAGTAGATTACGTACCTAGTGAACTAAAAAATCTAAAGACAAATAAATCAGCTGGAAATGATGATGTCAATGCTTATTTTCTTAAAATCGCAGCAAATGTCATAGCTCCACCTATTACAAACATCATTAACAAAAGTATAAATTCTGGAGTCTTTCCGGCAATGTGGAAACATGCGAAAGTTATTACCCCTACACAAATCTGACTCCATAGACAGTGTAAGCAATTACAGGCCAATATTGATCCTACCAGCTATATAACAAATTATTGAACACCATGTCCATGATCATGTTTATAAATTTATCTGTCGATATGGGTTACTGAATGAGTCACAATCAGGCTTTAGGCGAAAACGCTCATGCGAAACTGCTTTATTAAAACTCGTTGAAAAGTGGCGATTTTCAATAGACAATGGTGATCTCATAGGTGCTATCATGATACATTTAAGAAAAGCTTTTGAACTTTTAAATCATAACATTCTGTTGCAAAAGCTTGCCATATACAAATTTGAAACAGAGTTGCTAAAATGTTTTTCGTCATATTTAAGGGATAGGCAGCAGTATGTCTCAATTGCTGGAAAGATCTCTAAACATCTATCAACCCACATCGGAGTCCCACAAGGATCTGTATTAGGTCCACTCTTATTTATCTTATATATTAACATCCTTCCGCTCTGTACATCTAGTAATATAGATATGTATGCTGATGATACTACTATGCATGTTAACAGCCCAAGCATCTCTGAAATACAACAATAGTTGACAAAAGATATGTGATCTGTACAGAAATGGTGTCTAAATAACAAAATGTTACTTAATGAAGATAAAACTAAACTGATGATGCTTGGCACGAAACACAAGTTGAAGAGCATAACAACAGATATTATAATACCTCCTGAAAATGAAAATTTAAGTTCTGTAAAATCAGATAAACTCCTTGGCCTACACATTGAAAGTACACTCTCATAGCCGGAATACATAAGTAAAATCTGTAAAAAAAAGTATCTTACTTAATATACATGTTAAAAAAACCCAAGAATTATATGAATGTTGAACAAAGGAATCTATTCTAAAAAGCATACATCCTTTCACATATAGATTATTGCTCTCTCATCTACTATCAATCAACTGATACATTAGTATACAAGCTGGAAAAACTACGAGAGCAGCTCGTATAATACTAGATGCCCCATTTAGAGAACCAACTGAACAACTATATAAGCAACTGAATTGGACTACATTGGCTAAGAGAACAAACCTTAAAACAAATGTCATGACTTATAAATCCTTAAATGACCGTACCCCAAGTTACATTAAGAACTTGTTCACATATGTAGAAGACACACATTCCCTTAATTTACGTTCAAAAACCCTTAGTCATCTGCACCTTCCAAAATGTTAATCTGTCTATGGAAAGAATAGCTACACATATACAGTTCAACTCTGGAACACATTACCTAAAAGCATTACACAATCTCCGACTCTATCATCATTCCATCATAGTATGCAGGAATATATGAATTCATATTAATATACTAAATAGCTATTAAACTGAATTCTCAGTATCATGGATTCAAGGGGAAGAACTGTTGAAAACTATGTAACTGAAAGTCATTGCTGTCTTAGACAAATATATCCAGTGAATTAATGGAAACTTTTGTAGATATTAATGTATATATGTAATATAGTGTGTGCGTGCATGTGTGCATGCGTGCGTGTATGCATGTGCTTATGAGTGTGTTTGTAGATATGTTTGCTCTTATTTAACTGTACATAGTAACTAGCTTATTGTGTTTGGGAGGGACCAGGAAGATCAGTGTACTGATGATATACCCTCGATAAATAAAGATTATTATTATTATTATTACTATTATTATTATTATTATTACTAAGGCATCCGTTTTCAGTCCTTATTTGTGTAATTGGAACAGGGACTGAGACGGAACTACTCAAACAAGTCCATTTTAAGTCTGGGGTGAAAAGCGGTTCTTTTTGGATTCCTTGGGGTACTTAAAAAGGACTGATTTTTTGTTTCCTTGGGGGACTTAAAAAGGACTGATTTTTGGTAAGGGAGTTTATTCTAATAATTCAAAACTTTATTCACTTTTTTTTCATGACTCTAGAAAAATTTCAATGTAACCATTATGATCATGTTCTCATTGCAAAATCTTCGTAGAATGTTTGAAAATAAAATTGTGACAATTGTATACTCTTAGCCCCGTCAAACTTTCTGTCGTGCCATGCTAATGACGACTGGTTGATTTATATAGTGGACTCTGTCATTTTCAGGCAAATTTAGCTGGCACGGCACAAGAGAAGTTTGACTTATAAATCAGGCCTTAGAGGCTTAAATTGTCTACATGAATGTATGAAACAAAATAAATCTTAGCATATAATGATTTCAGTACATATAACTTAATATAATCCTTTTAGTCAGATAAGTATCCCTAATTCAATTTCAAAAATTAAAATATTCTATAAATTTATATGGAATTAAATCACCATATGGTAAGATTTATTTCATTTCCTTACATAGAGCTACAAAATTTAAGCCTCCGAAAAGTATACAATTTTAATAATTTTATTTTCAAGTATTCTGGTGTGAATGTGTGCCTTTAACCAATCGAGTTAGCAGTTACGGATAGGCTATATTGTCTCCATGCTACAATCTTCAACTCATTATTTTGAAAGCAGTTTGACTGAAAGACATTGCTGTCAGTAGCAGTGTTGATCATCAATTGATGCAAAGATGTTCTTAATCCCTTAACCCTGGAATTTGTTACAAATAAATTTCTCATTGAAAATATCCATTTGCAGACCAAGAGAAGACTATTTTTTAATATTTACCACTGGAATGATTGGCTCTGTTATCGAGCCAGTCATTCTAGTGGTCAATTTTCTAAAATAGTCATCTCTTGGTCTGCAAATGGACATTTCTCAACACCACTGCTGAAGCCATTTTCGGCTGATATGAGTATTAAAGGGTTAATAAACAATAATTTTAACCCTATAACCATTAAACTCCAGTGTCTCAATTGTAAGACGACTATACAGGAAAGCTATTGAATATTTTGAAACTAATTTGACTGGAAACTGCTGGTGCCAGAGGCAATAACAGCTCCCAGTTAAATTATTTTCAAAATATCTAACAGAAATACTCCTTATGTGATAGAGAATATGTTATTTCTGGTATGTATGATTTAAAGGGTTAAAACCAGATTTAATTTTGGGATGAAAACATCTAATTTCAGGCATTTATAAAGTTTGAACAATTGTTATCAGATTCCCTACAAAGTTTCCAAAAAATGATGGCGAGTTAGAAGCCGGATTTACAGTCTCAAAGTCTCAGATGCTAACGGCGTCCGATTGCGCGGCGTTAACTGCACAGCATATGCGTAGCTATTGATCTAGTATCTATAGAAGAAGCACTCTCTGTCTGTCTCTGCCTATCCAGCATTCTGATATGTCAATTGGAAACGCCTAGCTGCTTATAGAAACGTCAACGGACACACGCGTACATCAGTAGCACCATCATCTTCTTCATGGTGGGTGCGCAGTCATTTATTAACAGTATAATTTGGTGGATTATTACGCAGTGATATTAATGAGACATATAGGTATAAATCATAGCTACAAGTGCTTAGTTAGATAGAAATTTAAAAAAAAAATAAAGAAAAAAAATGAATAAGGCAATAATAGAAGTGTCTAGTTGTGTTTGAAATAAGCGCAATTAGGAAGTTTATAGAATAGTTCAAAAGAGCAACGTACAAAGTAAAATAAAAATTGAATCACAATGTACAAAATCTGCAATGATGTTTTTTCCGCAATAATGTAAGCACAGTCATAAAATTCAAAGGATCGATGTATTAAAAAATATGGGTAAGTTTTCAGGTGAATACAAGCAATTAATTAATGTTGTTATAAACTTGAACCCTTTCACCGATGAATCCCTCACATCTACTTTCAAGCTAACCATACGGGAAATCCTTTGAATATTTTGAAAATAATTTGATTGGAAGCAGGCGAAAATAATTTCACAATATTCAACAGAATATTCATAAAGAATATACTTTTCCCAGGATTTGTCGGTGAAATGGTTTAAAGAAATATATGTAAAAATTAATATTTAGCCAACAGCTACAACTTACCTCTATTTGTTCACAAATATTTTGTGAAATCATAACAGCATATGTATACAATATATATATATATATATATATATATATATATATATATAGGCCGCTTAAACTCAATTATGACACACAAATTGAAGTGAACATGGGTTTAGTTGGCATATATCGGGTCCCTGGTGAACAGGTCCCATCAACCCTTTAATGACCAAGTCGGGCAAAACCGGCCTCTGTTATGGTCTTGTCAAATGTCCATTTCCAGGCCAAGATAATACAATTTTTTGTAAATTTAGCACTGGAATGACCGGCTCGATAACCGAGCCAGTCATTCTAGTAATAAATTGTCAAAAATTACATTCTCTTGGCCTGTAAATGTATATATCTTCAGTGCCTTTGTTTATAATTTAATAAAAAAATATATAGCTAAAGACTAATAAAGAATGTATACAAAATGTTTAAAATATCATAAACAAAGGCACTGAAGATAGATTTGTTTGCATGCCCAATTTGCAAATCAAACAATTTTTGGTCCAATTATCAGCTGCACAGTTAAATGTGCTTCAAATAATTGAAAATAAACAAATTTAAATTGTAAATTTTCAGAGGCTTAATTGGTGTACCTCAATGAGATGAAACGAAGCAAATCTTAACATATGATGATCTCATTTTGTATAAATTATTATAATTGTTTTAGTTGCGAAGTTGAATTCGGGGCTTGTGTCTCTAATTTAATTTCACAACTCAAAAGACTATATTAATTTATACATAATGAAATCATCAAATGCTAAGATTTGCTTTGTTTCATTCCATTTGGGCATAAAAGGAATGCACCTAATAGTCCAGCTTGCCATGGCTGAAGAGATTGTTGACTAATAGTTCTGATAAGGTGTAGTAAAAGTTACTTTTGTATATTTATGATTCAACAGCATAAAATTAATTTTACCGTGATCATGGTTAATGAGGAGGGGTGGGTGGGTGAGAGGTGTATTCTACTGACTTAAAGTGATGCTAATCTCATCTCAAATATTATACTGCACCGATAGATTATGTTTTACAGATTCCAGATCATTCATATCCTGTCATATTCCAGTTTCTGTATCAGAATTATCTGCTTTGCAATATCACGTAAATGTTGAACAGTGATCAGCACCATTGTGTCTCCTCAAGCAATAGTGTGACCTCATATAAATGCCAATGTATTACCTTTCTTTATCATGTAATACTCATCTCATTGAATATTAACATAGAATTAATAATGATACACTAATGCATAAAAACCATGTTCACATCAGAGTTATTCCGGCTTAACGCAGCTGTATCGTTAATCTAAATACGCTAATTCGATCGATACATCCAGTCATCCATCAGATTAGTTAATAATAAAAAAATTGGCGGATTGACTGATTCGAAGTAGTTGTTCTGAGGAAAATATGTCATGTGAATGCAATGCATTTGTTTATTTTCAAAGGAAAAATGTGCTAGGATGAATTAGAGACACTAAATGATAAATTAATGCAAGAATTTCACAAGCCACATGCAATGGAAGGAAGAAAACGTAAACGGCCACTAGAATCACAAACACATAAATTCTTTACATCACAAGATTAGATATATTGTGTAAATTGGCATTGCAACACTACTACTATACATTTTGATAATTTTTGATAAAATTTATATTTTATTAATGTGGCGTAAAGTCATCATAAGTTAAGATTTATATTGTTTCATTACATCTAGGCACACAATTTAAGCCTCTAAAAGTATACAATTTTAACAACTTTATTTTTTACCTGTATGATTAGGGATTACAGGACTATGTTGCATGGTTGAAGGCATTGTTGATTCCCAGAATTGTGAAGAATGTTTATTTTCAAAATGTTGGGAAAAATGGCTTCACGATGGGTCGGAGCTTCCTGAAATGGTTCAGACTTTTATGACATTCTGTCCTTACTATGGACAGAGGACTTTGATTATGGAAACCGTTTCAAGATGTGATGGGATTGTAACTTTCTATCTCCTTTATTTTATTATCCTTCTTTGGAGTTTAAATTAAAAATTTTATTTTTTGTCTCTTTTATGACTATTATCCTTCCAGCATAGAGTTATTGGTCCGGTTACGCGTGCCCCCAAGCCCACGCGCCCGTGACCCACCCGTTCCCCTGTGTGGGTCAACTGGTTGGTCTAATTCCTGTCCTGTTGGGTAATGATTGGAAATGTGACAGACTTTTGTACTGGTGGGAGCGTACGTTCATATGTGGGCGGAAAGAGGGAAGAAGGGAGGAGGAGGACAGAAGCAAAAGTCGGAGAGGAAACGAAAGTGTAAATGTGAGGAGAGAGAGTGTGTGTGTGTGTCTGGTCTTGTCAAAGTGGCGAGTTGTTTTCAGAGAGAATAACAAACCATTTTGTTTAGTTGAAAAAATCACTGCTGCTGTCGTTTTTTTACTCATTTTGTTTGAAATAATGTACATTCTTGTGTATCAATCTAATGAAAATCATGTTGATAAAATTACATAAAAGTATTTTTCTATAAAGAATGTTATTAAGATCTAGAATACACTTGATAAACGTGATGATGCATGTAGAGAAATGTTGGTATTCCAGGATATTGCATTTCGGATTTATCCCATGCTTTTGTTCCATCTTGGTTTTGGAAAATTTAGATCTGTGGTGAATTTAACTCTGAACTTCAGAAGCTAAAGCACAGTTTAGCTAACCAGTTTCAATTGTCTCCATTCTTTGCTAATAAATTCTAAGGCTTTGGTTTGCCTGCTACTTGTGGATACACTTTTTAGTTCCATGTCGTCCATCTGTGTGCCCATCTCTTTTGTTGAGAAACATCTGATCAGTGTCTCATTGGGAGATGTGTCTATCTTACTTCCTACTGAGACATTGTACAGAAAGTTATCACCGGTCGGCATATTAGACATCCTTACACTATCAGGGGTGTGACATTTTAAAGGTTTTTTTAAAATCTTTTTCGTAACCCTGTTTGAACAGTTACATCTGGTTGAGACGGTCTGACCTTGTTTTTTCACAGTTCTTCCGGCTTTTAGCTTGATTCGTAGTTTCCTTATTCTTAGTTTTTGGATATGCTTGATTTTGTGTGTCCTTGGACTTCTGTAGTGTGCGGTACACCCTGGTGGATCCCTCTTTGCTCGATCGCCCACATCGTTGTTGTCATCGGAAACCAGTACATCTTGTGCTGCTGCTGCTGGATCGGGTTGAGTGTCCCACTTTGACAGCCGTGGCCAGAAAAAACGTTCTGATGTCGCTTAGGTGTCCGGCATTTTCCAGCATCTGGCTCTGCTCCTCATTCTCCGCACCGCAGATAGCTTTAAGATGATATCGAACATACTCCATCCTGTCAAAACCTCAGTTGCAGGTGTTGCATTTCCACGGCCGACCTTCACCGTTGCTTCTTTCATTATACAGGTTCCCACACTGATCACATCTATACATCTTGTTGTCTAAATGCTAAACTGCCGGTTTAGGTTTAATTTGGTGGTTTGGATATCTATCTGTATTGATTAGAATGCTTCCCTGGAAGCTCGTGTTTGGTAGATATGATTAGGGACTAAGGGCCATTAATGTTTGTTCAAGGGAAGTTGATACGTAAAAAACATGGCCGTCATGGACCAATCAAAATGTAGCGTGTTTGGTGGCAATATTGGATATTTTTATTTGATTGATTTTAAAGCCAAAATTGGTTTTCTATAGGTTTTTGGGTATTCTGATTTCAAATTTGTCATTTTCAAAACTGTCAGATAAACCATCTCAGATCTTTTTCCTGCCAAAATCTCTTATACAAAAGCAATTGTAAATGTCTTTTTGAGAACCGCTGGGTTGATTTTGAGTATATTTGGCAGATTTAGCATCCTTACAGCATATAGATACAAGTATGTTTAAACAAAACCGGTCGGCCAGTTTTGCCGGCGCCCATCTTGGATTTGGACCGATCTTTAGAAATGTCTTTAAAAATCTTTTCCAAAACAGCTTGGGGGATCGATTCAAAACTCATGAAAGATCATCTAGGGCAACAGCTGGACCAAGTTTGTTCAAGAGAACTTGATTGGCCAAATTCTTTAGCGACCATCTTGGATGACCTAGTTTTCATGAAAACAACTCTAGAACTATTGAACAGATCGGGCTGAAATTTGGGAGATATAATAAAGGATTAAGGGGCATTAAAGGGAGGTTGATATGTAAAGAAACATGGCCACTGTGTTCTTTTTACAATGTTGCTCAACTCCTTAGGGTTCTTCTTGGCCTTTCTAGTTGAAATGCTTTTGTTCCAGGTGAGCGATACAGGCCTCCTTGGGCCTCTAATTTCATAAAATCTAAGATTTTGAACCAAACAAATTATGAATCAAAATTCTGAATGGAAAGTCTAGAGCCTATCACGATAGGATCCTTTCATACCAATTTGTTTGAAATCGGTCAATAGAATTAGAAGCAATTTTTCAATAAAATCTAGATTTTGAGCAAAAAATGGACAAATCAAAATTCTGAATGGAAGTTCTAGAGCCTATGACCATAGGATCTTTTCAGCCTTACTTGGATGAAATTGGTCAAAATGGTAAGAAATAATTTGACAATTTCTAGTAAATTTTTAATAAAATCTAAGATTTTGAACCAAAAAATTTACGAATCAAAATTCTGAGTGTATATTCTGGAGCCAGTCCTGATAGAATTGTTTTACCAAAATTTGGTTAAAATCTGGCCATTGGTTAAAGAGTAGCATTTTAAAGCAAACGGTAGAGGATGACGGATGGACGGACGGACAATGGAGGACCGCCTTGGCATAAGATCACTTGGTCCTTCAGGCCATGTGAACTAAGAAATATCACAATTTATGGTTGCATATATGTCTAACCTTTCAACTGGTGAAATTTCAGTATCTCAGTTACAAGACAAGGAAAGCTGTTGAATATTTGGAAACTAATTTGACTGGAAACTCTTGCCAGTCAAATTAGTTTCAAGATGGTCTATAGAATATTCCTTACATCATAAATAATTTGTCATTTTATGCCTCTAAGGGTTAATAACTTTCTCTATATAAACTGTTGGAACAGACTCAGCTAGACTATCCTTTATACATCTCATGAGAGACCATTCTAATGAGCATACCTGTCAGCGCTTGTCTCTGTCTGTCAGTATTTATATTGTCTCCTGAGATTCAAGCATTCAGCCCATGCAGAAATCAAACAAATATGCCATTAATCATTTAACCCTTGAATTTATTCAAGAAAATTTTAATTTTATCATAGAAAATGTCCATTTGCAGGCGAAGAGAAGACTATTTTTGAAAACTTACCACTTGAATGACTGGCTCGGTTATCGAGCCAGTTATTCCAGTGGTAAGTTTTAAAAAATAGTCTTCTCAAGGGTTAAGAAAATACGTCTTGATCAAAGACCACTTATTTCTCAGTTGCTTTGTACACTGTCTATGTCTGCTTGTGTGGGATATTCAAACTCTACTGGTATACTGGATGTATCTTCAGCAAACTATTGTCACATTTCAGGTCCTGATGAAGCATCTTGATTTTGAGGTCAAAAGGTTGAGATTATCGAAAAGCCGTGGGTTGACAAGATTGGGATTATACTGAGAATACTTACTATTACTGTTTCTTACCTCAGTTTATCAGGGGAGTAGCTCATTTCACACCTTGTGAATTTTCTAATTTATTGGCAGACGATTGAAAATAAAATTATGTACTGAATAGCAACAGACTACATGTATATAACGTCGATTCTTATTATGTCATCAGACATTGTTTACATCTAATGCCATCGTAATGTGAGATTGCCAGAGGGTTTGTAGAAGTTATGAGGTATGTTATAAGACTCCGTGCTCTGGGTTGCATTCAGGAAGGCGAATACATTCCATTCGACATACATTTTCTTTTCAGTCATGTGTTAAGTTCACTGAGTATAGATATCTATGTGCAAACCTACCATATGACTGAACACAATGATCGGCGAATGGAAAATATTCACCCTCCTGAACGCACCCCTGGTTAAACGAGAATGGTATATGACATATAGTGTCTGTTTCAATGTCAAACCTCATTAACTCATGTATCAGACAGCAATTAATTGCCATTATATGGAGGCTGCAATACCATAAATGAGTAAGAGCCAAAAGAAAAGCGTAATTGGATCTCTACTAATGAATTTGGAGAAATTTAATTATTTACAAAGCAGTGAATAATTACGATATGGCATGCAATGGTCAAAGGAAAACTGAATTTGCTCCGGCTGAATTAAGGTGAAGTTACATGTCTTGAGCAAAAATGTCAGTAAGTTTAATCTATGACCATGAAATTGACGGTGTAATTCTAAATCAGTCGATATTAGCCAATAGTGGGTGATGCCTTCATCGACTTAGCATTTTCAGTTTGTCAACAACAATGACCAACAGGAGCCAATTTAATCTCTATTGTAATACAAATTAAAATCCTCAGTGATCGTTACATAAGAATCATGCAGACAATTCTACTTACAAACAAATATACAAGAATTCCGCGAAATTAAATGGCTCGCCTTTCTCCTGTTTGTCACAGTGGCATTGACCTTTGACCTTGTGACCTCTGTGTTATCATGCTGCTTCCTAACATTATAGCTAACCATGTATTCAAGTTTACTTCCAATAGGATTAACTAATCCTGAAATATAAATGATTTGATGAATGGATATAGGGATATAAACAGAGATGAAATATCAAGGCTATAATGACCTTGCCCTTGTATCTAGTGATGTCACTTTCAGCACACAGCTTCCTTATGACCTTGACCTTTGACATTGTGACTTTAGTGTCAGCATGCTGCTTCCTAACATGATAGGTAACAATGTATCCAAGTTTAGTTCCAATAGGATTAATCAATCCTGAAAGACAAGCCGAGAAGTTTTGCTAAACTCAAAAACTTAACATTGAAAAAAACCAGTTTTGTATCAAGGTCACAGTGACCTTGACCTTTGAACTCGTTACCTCGGTATCATCATGCTGCTTCCTAAGCATATTGGGAACCACATAGCCACGTTTAGTTGCAATAGGATTAACTGATCCTGAAATATAAACCGAGAAGTTTTGCTAAACGCAAAAAACTTAACCTTGTTGTCGCCGTCGCCGGAAATGTGACACAGTCTCGCTTTCTGATTCACAGGTGAGACATTCCTGGAAATTATCTCTAGCAATCAGATGCTGTCGGACATTGGCCTAATCACCTTTATCATCAGTATTTGATCCATGGAGATGACAATTTTGTGGTGGCGTCTTATACATGAAATTCTAAGTTCAAATTATGGCAATTTTGACCAGGAATGTTTGTATTTTGATCAGATATGAAGGAATTTGCATCTAAAATGCACAAATTTGGATCAAAAGCAAAAGTGTTTATGAGTGACATTGACCTGGCACTCGATCGATCAAATGTGTTAAATTCCTAACCACCATGTCACAAAACAGCACCTTTTCACTGTCAAAATTCATTAATTAACAAAAGATTGGTCAATGGTTAGCCTGTTTTTTTTATACACTTGAACAAACTTGAATTGACATTTGTTCCTAATCATATTTTGCAAATTTCGGCCTAATGATAATGGTTTTGGATAAGTAACTTTTGCGAACATTCCGTCACGTAAGATGGCTGCAAAACAAATCATCCAATCAAGTTCTCCTAAACAAACTTAGTCCAGCTAACTTACTGACCTAGATAACATTTCTCGAGGTGCTTCACAGTCAATTGGTTAAGAAGTTTTGGAGATCTCGCTCCTTGTACTGACCCAATTGATGTGTCAAATTTTGCAGAGTTGATTTGATGCAAACAGCTAATTTTTCCTTCGCCAGCAGGAGTTTCCCCAGGAATAGTTCGTCACAATCAACTTGGAATAATCTATGGTCTCTTCAAGGCATTTTGGTGACATATCGTTTCCCATCATGTGACAGCATGGCTGCGTTCCTAAATCCCTCTTGAACTGATTCAGTGCCTGTCACAGCAAACACTCGTGAGCCATCGTGAGTCATCACTGGCCCACAGCCTCATTTCAATTTCAGCATTGTACAAATGATGCCACATGGTAACTTAATAATGATGGTAGTGCAGCAGTGATGGCCAATGTTTGGACATGTTCATCGAATGCGAGACAATGCGCTCACTCAGAAAACATTGGAATGTACTAGGTGCTGACAATTATATGGTCCACACAGGACAGCGTAAACCAACTTGTTAAATGTTTTGCAATCAAAAGTCAAAACAGTAATACTCTTAACCTTTTACTGGTCAAGCCGGCCAAACCCGGCCTCCGCAGTGGTCCTGAAGAATATGTATTTACAGGCCAAGAAACGACTATTTTTGAAAATATACCACTCAAATACCTGGCTGGGTAACCAAACCAGTCATTCCAGTGGTAAATTTTCAAAAATAGTCTCCTCTTAACCTACAAATCGACCTTCAATAAGCAAATATTAGGATTTTCTTGACCAGATTTGACGAGTAAATGGTTCAGATAAAAAAGAAATAAATTGCAAGACATGAGACAATAATTTCAACGAGTAAAAACTCTTGACTTGCTGAATATTTGGAAAACAATTTTACTGAAAGTTGTTGGTGGCTAAGTAGCCACAAGTCAAATAGTTTCTAAAATATTTATCAGGACCAGAGATATAGCCAGAGATATAACCAGTGGAATGTTGTCTGCAAAATCTCAGCAACCAGGTAGTTAACCCTTACATTGGTGTCAAAACTTTAAATTTTCAAATTAAATTAATAGATGAACTGATGTTCCTTTTTCAACAAATTTGGTAGAAGATAATGCTGTTATAGACCAGAGTAGAAGATGGTGCTGTTATAGACCAGAGTAGAAGATGGTGCTGTTATAGACCAGAGTAGAAGATGATGCTGTTATAGACCAGAGTAGAAGAAGGTCACAAAGGTCAAGATGCAGTGGACATGTTGAAGAAAAGTAATTGTAATGCTGTTATAGACCAGAGTAGAAGAAGGTCACAAAGGTCACAAAGGTCAAGATGCAGTGGACATGTTGAAGAAAAGTAATTGTAATGCTGTTATAGACCAGAGTGGTAAGGGCTAAAGAAGCTTTAGAGGATACTCACAAAGGTCACAAAGGTCACGACGCAGTGGACATGTTGAAGAAAAGTAATTGTAATGCTGTTATAGACCAGAGTGATAAGGGTTAAAGAAGCTTTAGAGGATACTCACAAAGGTCACAAAGGTCACGACGCAGTGGACATGTTGAAGAAAAGTAATTGTAATGCTGTTATAGACCAGAGTGATAAGGGCTAAAGAAGCTTTAGAGGATACTCACAAAGGTCAAGATGCAGTGGACATGTTGAAGAAAAGTAATTGTAATGCTGTTATAGACCAGAGTGATAAGGGCTAAAGAAGCTTTAGAGGATACTCACAAAGGTCACAAAGGTCAAGATGCAGTGGACATGTTGAAGAAAAGTAATTGTAATGCTGTTATAGACCAGAGTGATAAGGGCTAAAGAAGCTTTAAAGGATACTCACTAAGGTCAAGACGCAGTGGACATGTTGAAGAAAAGTAATTGTAATGCTGTTATAGACCAGAGTGATAAGGGCTAAAGAAGCTTTAGAGGATACTCACAAAGGTCACAAAGGTCAAGATGCAGTGGACATGTTGAAGAAAAGTAATTGTAATGCTGTTATAGACCAGAGTGATAAGGGCTAAAGAAGCTTTAGAGGATACTCACAAAGGTCACAAAGGTCAAGATGCAGTGGACATGTTGAAGAAAAGTAATTGTAAAGCTGTTATAGACCAGAGTGATAAGGGGTTAAAGAAGCTTTAGAGGATACTCACAAAGGTCACAAAGGTCAAGATGCGGTGGACATGTTGAAGAAAAGTAATTGTAATGCTGTTATAGACCAGAGTGATAAGGGTTAAAGAAGCTTTAGAGGATACTCACAAAGGTCACAAAGGTCACGACGCAGTGGACATGTTGAAGAAAAGTAATTGTAATGCTGTTATAGACCAGAGTGATAAGGGCTAAAGAAGCTTTAGAGGATACTCACAAAGGTCACAAAGGTCACGACGCAGTGGACATGTTGAAGAAAAGTAATTGTAATGCTGTTATAGACCAGAGTGATAAGGGTTAAAGAAGCTTTAGAGGATACTCACAAAGGTCAAGATGCAGTGGAGATGTTGAAGAAAAGTAATTGTAATGCTGTTATAGACCAGAGTGATAAGGGCTAAAGAAGCTTTGGAGGATACTCACAAAGGTCACAAAGGTCAAGATGCTGTGGACATGTTGAAGAAAAGTAATTGTAATGCTGTTATAGACCAGAGTGATAAGGGTTAAAGAAGCTTTAGAGGATACTCACAAAGGTCACAAAGGTCAAGATGCTGTGGACATGTTGAAGAAAAGTAATTGTAATGCTGTTATAGACCAGAGTGATAAGGGTTAAAGAAGCTTTAGAGGATACTCACAAAGGTCACGACGCAGTGGACATGTTGAAGAAAAGTAATTGTAATGCTGTTATAGACCAGAGTGATAAGGGCTAAAGAAGCTTTAGAGGATACTCACAAAGGTCACGACGCAGTGGACATGTTGAAGAAAAGTAATTGTAATGCTGTTATAGACCAGAGTGATAAGGGTTAAAGAAGCTTTGGAGGATACTCACAAAGGTCAAGATGCTGTGGACATGTTGAAGAAAAGTAATTGTAATGCTGTTATAGACCAGAGTGATAAGGGCTAAAGAAGCTTTAGAGGATACTCACAAAGGTCACGACGCAGTGGACATGTTGAAGAAAAGTAATTGTAGTGCTGTTATAGACCAGAGTGATAAGGGCTAAAGAAGCTTTAGAGGATACTCACAAAGGTCACAAAGGTCAAGATGCATTGGACATGTTGAAGAAAAGTAATTGTAATGATGTTATAGACCAGAGTGGTAAGGGCTAAAGAAGCTTTAGAGGATACTCACTAAGGTCACAAAGGTCAAGATGCTGTGGACATGTTGAAGAAAAGTAATTGTAATGATGTTATAGACCAGAGTGATAAGGGCTAAAGAAGCTTTAGAGGATACTCACAAAGGTCACGACGCAGTGGACATGTTGAAGAAAAGTAATTGTAATGCTGTTATAGACCAGAGTGATAAGGGCTAAAGAAGCTTTAGAGGATACTCACAAAGGTCAAGATGCATTGGACATGTTGAAGAAAAGTAATTGTAATGATGTTATAGACCAGAGTGATAAGGGCTAAAGAAGCTTTAGAGGATACTCACTAAGGTCACAAAGGTCAAGATGCAGTGGACATGTTGAAGAAAAGTAAATTGTAATGGACATTTCCAAGTTTATCCATCAGTCATATAGCATCATATGACGTCATAATTAACTAAGTAACGTGTATGCTGACGCCATAATCATGACGTCACTAATGATTAAAAATAATCCGTTTTTTAACGCTTAATACTCTGAAACGTTGTACGAATTGTATGTCTTTACCATTTAATGAACATTTTGTTGAATATTTTGAAACTAATTTGAATGCGCCCTGTTGCTGCCATAGACATAAACCAGTCAAATTAGTTTCATAATATTTAATAGCTTACTGGTATAGTTTTCTGGAAATTGATAATCAGGAAGAGATCGATCGATCCCAACACGAGCGAGGTGTGAGTGGAGCTTAGCTACAGATGGGCAGGGCATAGCTAAAACTGGAAAGGTTTCCACTACCTCCTAAAAAATCCATCACTTATCATCATCATACAACTGTTTTACCCATGTGTACCCGTCAGTGTACAATATGGCTATGTGTACCGGAGGGCAAACATCTTGTATACAACACGTTCCATATAACATGTATGCCTGTTTATCAGCTCTAACACTGATTGATGATCTAAAATGCCTGAAGATGAGAGTAGATAAATATCATAACAGAGTTACAATTAAATGTTGATAAACACAGACTAACGTGTTTTACATACATGTTTTTCCATGTGTATATCAATATTTAGTTAGCAAAGAGATGATAGCTCACAATGTTATGTTATGTATAGAGATTTCATCAGATGGCACATCTGTGGATGAATTTTACCATGAATGCCAATAGAGGGATAGAGGGATAGAGGGAGGCCAATAGAGGGATTAATTTCTATCTATGCCTCACCCATTTATATGCAAGCTCTGCAATTCTGGCCAGGTGAGCTAAAAATGCTAAGCCTGTCAATAGAGGCTTAAATTGTGTAGCCCAATGTAAGAAAAACAAAATAAATCTTAACATATGATGATTTCATTCTGTATAAATTAATATAATATTTTAACTGTGAGTAATCCACTTTCACAACGTAAACTAATTTATATGGAATGAAATCACCACATGATAAGATTTATTTAATTTTATTACATTGAGGTATATACGTTGATGATGATGATGATGATGATGATGAGTGACTGTGCTCTGCAATGGAAGAAGTGAAAACATCTTTCAGCTGCAATCATTTTTTCTTCAACTTTCTCCACAGTGCCTTGTCCATTGGGAGCGTCCTTAAACCAGGACAAAAAAACTTGGATATTCTTGAATATACAAGTTCTGTAGAGCTTGAATAAACCAGCTAATCCAAGCTTTTAATAACTTGGAATAGCTTGGATTAGCTTACTAGTATTGGCCACATAAAGGCCTAGTTAAAGTAAGATCCAAGAAAATCCCAGCTAGTTTGAACATTCAAGTTAATCCAAGCTAGCTATTTTATTTCACACGGGTTATTAGGACCACTAAAAATGAGAAAGAACATAAAGGAGCTTTAAAATTACGTTCTTTGAGGTCCGATCGCAAGACAGTTAACAAGTTGATGTTGTAGTGTCATTAGCGTGCCTAATACATGTTGGCACCTAGACCACTGCAAATTCTAGTGCTTTCTGAGCAGGCGTAAATAGCTGTCATTCGAAGAAAATGTCCAAACCCTAGACCATCACTGCTGCGCTACTCTTACAGATAATGGGGTCTGTTTACACAGTTTGTAGAGTGCTGCATTTGATATTAAACTGCGCTGGCGGTGATGATCTGTACCGTCTGCGTGCGTGCGTGCGTGCGTGCGATGATCTATAATGGCCTGCTGATGTATGCGGGGGAGGGAGAATGCATAAAATTTGATCAAGATGGTGTTTAGCTCTGTCCAGCTGTTGCAATTGTACATCATTATGGAAACAAATGTAGCATCATATAGTTGCATCTTGACTTTCATGGGGATATCAATCCACAACTTCCAAATGAACTGAAATGAGATATTGCCTGTTACACAGAAAGGTCCAATGTCGGCGCTCTTCCTCCACTTCTCAGTTCCCCAATGGAGGGGGGGGGGGGAGGGGAACCATACATAAGTTAAGCCTCTAAAAGTATATAATTTTAACCATGTAATTGTTAAGAATCCTGGTGTGAAGGTGTGTCTTTAACCCTTTAGCACTCATATCAGACAAAAACGGTTTCTGCACTTGGCTTGAGACATGTCCATTTGCAGAACAAAAGAAGACTATTTGTGAAAATTTACCACTGGGAAATTTTCAAAAATTGTCTTCTCTTGGTCTGCACATGTACATTTTCTATTAGAAAATTTGAAATTTTCTTTAATAAATTCTAGAGTTAAAGGGTTAACAAAATTCTAACATTAAAATCTGCATTCAGCTCCATAGATATCAGCTCATGATGTATTCAGCACCGTAGATATCAGCTCATGATGTATTCAGCACCGTAGATATCAGCTCATGATGTATTCAGCACCGTAGATATCAGCTCATGATGCATTCAGCTCCATAGATATCAGCTCATGATGTATTCAGCACCGTAGATATCAGCTCATGATGTATTCAGCACCGCAGATATCAGCTCATGATGTATTCAGCACCGCAGATATCAGCTCATGATGTATTCAGCACCGTAGATATCAGCTCATGATGTATTCAGCACCGCAGATATCAGCTCATGATGTATTCAGCACCGTAGATATCAGTTCATGATGTATTCAGCACCGCAGATATCAGCTCATGATGTATTCAGCACCGCAGATATCAGCTCATGATGTATTCAGCACCGCAGATATCAGCTCATGATGTATTCAGCACCGCAGATATCAGCTCATGATGTATTCAGCACCGCAGATATCAGTTCATGATGTATTCAGCACCGCAGATATCAGCTCATGATGTATTCAGCACCGTAGATATCAGCTCATGATGTATTCAGCACCGTAGATATCAGCTCATGATGTATTCAGCACCGTAGATATCAGCTCATGATGTATTCAGCACCGCAGATATCAGCTCATGATGTATTCAGAACCGTAGATATCAGCTCATGATGTATTCAGTACCGTAGATATCAGCTCATGATGTATTCAGCACCGTAGATATCAGCTCATGATGTATTCAGCACCGCAAATATCAGCTCATGATGTATTCAGCACCGTAGATATCAGCTCATGATGTATTCAGCACCGTAGATATCAGCTCATGATGCATTCAGCACCGTAGATATCAGCTCATGATGCATTCAGCTCCATAGATATCAGCTCATGATGTATTCAGCACCGTAGATATCAGCTCATGATGTATTCAGCACCGTAGATATCAGCTCATGATGTATTCAGCACCGTAGATATCAGCTCATGATGCATTCAGCTCCGTAGATATCAGCTCATGATGTATTCAGCACCGCAGATATCAGCTCATGATGTATTCAGCACCGCAGATATCAGCTCATGATGTATTCAGCACCGTAGATATCAGCTCATGATGTATTCAGCACCGCAGATATCAGCTCATGATGTATTCAGCACCGTAGATATCAGTTCATGATGTATTCAGCACCGCAGATATCAGCTCATGATGTATTCAGCACCGCAGATATCAGCTCATGATGTATTCAGCACCGCAGATATCAGCTCATGATGTATTCAACACCGCAGATATCAGCTCATGATGTATTCAGCACCGCAGATATCAGTTCATGATGTATTCAGCACCGCAGATATCAGCTCATGATGTATTCAGCACCGTAGATATCAGCTCATGATGTATTCAGCACCGTAGATATCAGCTCATGAGGTATTCAGCACCGTAGATATCAGCTCATGATGTATTCAGAACCGTAGATATCAGCTCATGATGTATTCAGTACCGTAGATATCAGCTCATGATGTATTCAGCACCGTAGATATCAGCTCATGATGTATTCAGCACCGCAAATATCAGCTCATGATGTATTCAGCACCGTAGATATCAGCTCATGATGTATTCAGCACCGTAGATATCAGCTCATGATGTATTCAGCACCGTAGATATCAGCTCATGATGCATTCAGCTCCGTAGATATCAGCTCATGATGTATTCAGCACCGTAGATATCAGCTCATGATGTATTCAGCACCGCAGATATCAGCTCATGATGTATTCAGCACCGCAGATATCAGCTCATGATGTATTCAGCACCGTAGATATCAGCTCATGATGTATTCAGCACCGCAGATATCAGCTCATGATGTATTCAGCACCGCAGATATCAGCTCATGATGTATTCAGCACCGCAGATATCAGCTCATGATGTATTCAGCACCGCAGATATCAGCTCATGATGTATTCAGCACCGCAGATATCAGCTCATGATGTATTCAGCACCGCAGATATCAGCTCATGATGTATTCAGCACCGCAGATATCAGCTCATGATGTATTCAGCACCGCAGATATCAGTTCATGATGTATTCAGCACCGCAGATATCAGCTCATGATGTATTCAGCACCGTAGATATCAGCTCATGATGTATTCAGCACCGTAGATATCAGCTCATGATGTATTCAGAACCGTAGATATCAGCTCATGATGTATTCAGTACCGTAGATATCAGCTCATGATGTATTCAGTACCGTAGATATCAGCTCATGATGTATTCAGCACCGTAGATATCAGCTCATGATGTATTCAGCACCGCAAATATCAGCTCATGATGTATTCAGCACCGTAGATATCAGCTCATGATGTATTCAGCACCGTAGATATCAGCTCATGATGCATTCAGCACCGTAGATATCAGCTCATGATGCATTCAGCACCGCAGATATCAGCTCATGATGTATTCAGCACCGTAGATATCAGCTCATGATGTATTCAGCACCGCAGATATCAGCTCATGATGTATTCAGCACCGCAGATATCAGCTCATGATGTATTCAGCACCGTAGATATCAGTTCATGATGTATTCAGCACCGCAGATATCAGCTCATGATGTATTCAGCACCGCAGATATCAGCTCATGATGTATTCAGCACCGCAGATATCAGCTCATGATGTATTCAGCACCGCAGATATCAGCTCATGATGTATTCAGCACCGCAGATATCAGTTCATGATGTATTCAGCACCGCAGATATCAGCTCATGATGTATTCAGCACCGTAGATATCAGCTCATGATGTATTCAGCACCGTAGATATCAGCTCATGATGTATTCAGCACCGTAGATATCAGCTCATGATGTATTCAGCACCGTAGATATCAGCTCATGATGTATTCAGAACCGTAGATATCAGCTCATGATGTATTCAGTACCGTAGATATCAGCTCATGATGTATTCAGCACCGTAGATATCAGCTCATGATGTATTCAGCACCGCAAATATCAGCTCATGATGTATTCAGCACCGTAGATATCAGCTCATGATGTATTCAGCACCGTAGATATCAGCTCATGATGTATTCAGCACCGTAGATATCAGCTCATGATGTATTCAGCACCGTAGATATCAGCTCATGATGTATTCAGCACCGTAGATACCAGCTCATGATGTATTCAGCACCATAGATATCAGCTCATGATGTATTCAGCACCGCAGATATCAGCTCATGATGTATTCAGCACCGCAGATATCAGCTCATGATGTATTCAGCACCGTAGATATCAGCTCATGATGTATTCAGCACCGCAGATATCAGCTCATGATGTATTCAGCACCGTAGATATCAGCTCATGATGTATTCAGCACCGTAGATATCAGCTCATGATGTATTCAGCACCGTAGATATCAGCTCATGATGTATTCAGCACCGTAGATATCAGCTCATGATGTAACAGGGAAATCCACACTATAATAGGTACAACACATTGAAATAGATTCAGTTTCACACCCACCTTCACACTTGGCATTTTAATTACATTAGAACTTTATTCACTTATTTTTCAAAAAGGAAATGCTATGCTACTTTTTTATTCTTATTTCCCAGGAAATATAAAAGCAGCTAGATATCGTTAACCCTTACCACTCTGATGTCAATATTCTATCTTTTACTGTGTCAATAGCAAAGAAACTGCTGTACATTTATCAACAATTTTGGTGGACGATGTTGCTGTCTATGACAGCACCATCTTCCACCAAATTTGTTGAAAAATGAACACCAGTTCATCTATTAAATTAATTTAAAAATTTAAAGTTTTGACATCAGAGTGGAAAGGTTAATACAGTCTGACTGAAGGATTTTTTGGTGCTGTTTGAGAGGACAACTACTTTCATTCAAATGGCATTCACGATAATCATACAGAGTTTAAACTTAGTAGGCATACATTGATCGCAGAATAATATGAAATGTGTTAATCAACAAAACAGAAACAAAAAAAAATTAATTTTTTTCTGAGAACAATTTCATTGTAAGCATCAATAATTCCAAGCTGCTGCAGAAAGCATAATGGAGAAATTGTATAGACCTGAGTGACAGAACATACAAACTATCAAAGGCATTGCCAGCAGGTACTGTCAGGTACGAATGCCACCCACACACACTTTATTGCTAGAAAGATGTCTCAAATGGAACCTGGAGGGCATAACTTCCACGTTTTCTAAATTTCTTTTGCTGAGAGGGAGTGCGAGCTTAAGATGGATGAAAACGCTGTGTGATGCAATCAAAGCTTTCATAAGAATATCTGTAAATGTATAAGCAATTTTAATTTGCTGAACACAATGGAGGACTCTAGTTTACCCATCAATCATATGACATCATAATCAACTACGTGATGTGTAGGCTGACGTCATAATCAAATATGTCATGAATGCCTTGATTTTTTCCATCTTAAACGCTTAATAGTCTGTCAAGTTGTACGAATTGTATATCTTTACTATTTAATGAACATACTATTGAATATTTTGAAACTAATTTGACTTGGTGCTGCTGCTACCATAGGCAGCAACAGTGCCCAGTTAAATTAGTTTCAAAAAATTCAACAGAATAACTGCATAGTTTTCTGGAAATTGAGATTCATGGAATGCAAGGATTGATTGATCCCAATAAAGGTGAAGTCTGGGTGTAGCTTAGTTACAGATGGGCGGTGCATAGCTAAAACTGGATTCCTCCATTGAATAATAAAAAGTAAAGAAACCCTGTCACCACCCTCAATGTGCAACTCAGCTATAAAAGAAAATTTTCTAAAATGTAAGCCGTCAACACCATATCAAATGTAATGCAATGCAGCATACATGTTTTCACGCTTATACTCTGATAATATGACAAGATTCTGAGAATGGGTACAGTCACTGCTGCCATTTGCAATTGTTTCTTAGAACGATGTTAATTGCCTATATATTCTTTTGTAAAAGATGTTTAGATTTATAGCTGCCACTAAAGGCTGGTGTGAGTATTGATTGTCTGTCTGCCTGCTTGTACACACTTTATCGCCTGAACACAAGACGGTAGAATCACCAAATTTGGCAAGTGCCATCATTTTCTAGCTGGTCAGAGAGATTTGAAGATTAGCATCAAAGGGACAAATATCCAGGTCATACACGATTGAAATTCTTGGGAATTCTGGAAATGCTGGAAGCTTGAATCACTACATTTGGCTTATCCATTCATGCTTTATCTGCCTAAAAATAGGTTGAGTGGGTCAAATATCAAGGTCGTGGGTTGCAGGGTATACATACATTAAATGCACATTTTCGGCCATAACTCACAAATGCATGACAGTAGGACAACCAAATTTGGATCAGCCATTCAGATTGTGTCTGGCTAGGAATCGATTTGGTAGTTTAAGGTCAAAGCGTAAAATAGCTAGGTCATGGGTCAATAAGTGCATGCTAAAATATTGGGCCGAGCTTACGTCCCTAGTAGGGTAGCTACTCGAGTAGCGCCTAAATAGCTGGAGTACGTACTCTAGTACCTACTCTGGGCTACCCACCTATCAGCTAGGGTAAATTGAGTAGTCACGTGTTTGCATTGAAATCAATGTTATTTAAACATATGCTCATTTACGCCAGGGTAACTGATTACATGCTCATCTACCCTAGATTATCTCCGAGAGCTTTCGCCTAAACTCGCAATTGGTGATTTGGAGGGCTATAGTGCCATAAGTACTCTAATTATTGCTGCAATTAATACTATAATGGGCGTGCCTGCCCAATGCGCTGCTGGCTACTTAGCAAATAAACTATAGCCCTGTTCTTGTCACCAAAAATCATCCTTGTTTGCTAATCGTATCCTTGATCCCAGCAAGCCAGACTTTCTGCACAATCTGGGAACCGGATATTCGTGGCCGATATGGCTGCCTCCTTTCATATGTTGCTTGGCACATGAGAGGGGCAGATCTCGGTGGCGGGGATCAGATTGTTCAGGAAGTCTGACATCCTCTTGCTTGACTTCCTAGCAGCATTAATTATACATTTTTCACAGGAACTCAGGTATGCAAGTAGGTAGAACAATCAAAATTGGCACATCCATTAAAATTGTAGTGGGCTAGAGATAATTTAAGTTTTAGCTCAGTGTCAAGTATCTAGGCACATGGGGTCACTAAGTGCATTGGTAAGATAGAGTGTAAAGGCATGAGTCAGCATCCCCCCCCCCCCCCCCCCGAGTGCAGTATAGTTGTTCCTTTTTCATGTCGCAAAATTTCAGATCAATAGGATAATGGACCTTTCCACTCTATCCATCAATCATATGATGTCAGTTCGTTACTTAATAAATATCATGTTGAATATTTTGAAACTAATTTGACTGGGAGCTGTTGCCGCCATAGGCAGCAACAGCACCCACTAAAATTAGTTTCAAAATATTCAATAGGTTATTTGTATAGTTTTCAGGAAATTGAGTCAGGGCATTCAGGGATCAATCGATCCCAACCTGGGCGAAGTGTGGGTGGAGCTTAGCAAGAGATGGGTGGGGCATAGCTAAAACTGGAAAGGTCCATTGGTGGCACATGGTAGACAGACTTATAGAATGGACAACTCCAGAGTAGATCTATGAATTTACACCTCTCCTGAGTGACCAACTAAGTCCACACAGCCACAAGTTTCTCGTAAAACACGCTATGTTAATTTCCGGGGACCAGTTGCTCAAGAAGAACATTAATCCTATCGGCTTAGCTTCAGGAAGACAATTTTAACACTCCAATGGTCAAGGTGGTTAAAAAATGGCTTATCCAGCCGTCTTGAGAAACGTCCATTTGCAGGCCAAGAAGACTATTTTGTAAAGTTACCACTAAAATGACTAGTAATTTAGCCTGTCACTCCAGATCTACTCTTCCCTTGACCTTCAAATGGAAGAGAAAAAATATCTTGGAAAATTTACCACTGCAATGACTGGCTCGATATCCATGCCAGTCATACCAGTGGTAAATTTTCAAAAATAATCTTGTCCTGGTGTGCAAATAGACATTTTCAATGAGAAAAAAATTTAATTTTCTTGAACAAATTTGAGCGTTCAATCATGACAAGACATAAGAAGCCAGTAGAGGAAATAATGTAGATTTGAGACATACAGTTGCTGAAAGTTGTTGTTGTTATTGAATATCATGTACAGTACAGCTCTGAAATAGCCTAACATGTTTCCAAGACAATAAAACATACTGTTGAATAATTTGGACTTAATTCGATTGGAAGTTTCCAATCACATTAAGTCCAAAATATTCAACAGAACATTTCTTACACCGTGTTTGAAATTGTACTAGCTAAGTTGTTTCTCTTATTGCCTTGGAAGAGCGTTAACTTATTTATGAGGGGTACTGCACAGTATCAGCTTCCATGCAACATATTACTTCCGAAATACACACCAGCTATTATAGGCCTCTTACAGGTAACCTGAATCAGTTTCCATGCAACATATTGCTTCCGAAATACACACCAGCTATTATAGGCCACTTACAGGTAACCTGAATCAGTTTCCGAGCAACATATTGCTTCCGAAATACACACCAGCTATTATAGGCCTCTTAAGGTAACCTGAATCAGTTTCCATGCAACATATTGCTTCCGAAATACACACCAGCTATTATAGGCCACTTACAGGTAACCTGAATCAGTTTCCGAGCAACATATTGCTTCCGAAATACACACCAGCTATTATAGGCCTCTTACAGGTAACCTGAATCAGCTTCCATGCAACATATTGCTTCCGAAATACACACCAGCTATTATAGGCCTCTTACAGGTAACCTGAATCAGTTTCCATGCAACATATTGCTTCCGAAATACACACCAGCTATTATAGGCCTCTTACAGGTAACCTGAATCAGCTTCCATGCAACATATTGCTTCCGAAATACACACCAGCTATTATAGGCCTCTTACAGGTAACCTGAATCAGCTTCCATGCAACATATTGCTTCCGAAATACACACCAGCTATTATAGGCCTCTTACAGGTAACCTGAATCAGTTTCCATGCAACATATTGCTTCCGAAATACACACCAGCTATTATAGGCCTCTTACAGGTAACCTGAATCAGCTTCCATGCAACATATTGCTTCCGAAATACACACCAGCTATTATAGGCCTCTTACAGGTAACCTGAATCAGCTTCCATGCAACATATTGCTTCCGAAATACACACCAGCTATTATAGGCCTCTTACAGGTAACCTGAATCAGCTTCCATGCAACATATTGCTTCCGAAATACACACCAGCTATTATAGGCCTCTTACAGGTAACCTGAATCAGCTTCCATGCAACATATTGCTTCCGAAATACACACCAGCTATTATAGGCCTCCTACAGGTAACCTGAATTAGTTTCCGAGAAACATATTGCTTCCGAAATACACACCAGCTATTATAGGCGTCTTACAGGTAACCCAATCTATGAATTCCACAATACAGTACAGCTCAGAAATAAGCTAAAAAATTTCCAAAACAAAAACAATTTTGAACATGATGAAAGTAATGTTCTGTTGAATGTTTTGGACTGCAATGGCTTCCAATCAAATTAAGAGCAAAAGTGACAATATTTAGCAGTATTTAGGTTTTGTTTTATTTTGGAAACATGTTAAGTTATTTCTGAGCTCTCCTGTATTCTCTTGTTCAAATGTGTCATCAGAATATTTTTGATTTCATTACAGGTTGTTGTGACATCAGCATGACAGACAGGTTGTCTGTGACATCAGTGTGACAGGCAGGTTGTTGTGACATGAGCGTGACAGACAAGTTGTCGTGATATCAGTGTGACAGACAGGTTGTCGTGACAAGAGCGTAACAGACTCAAGATCGAAGCTGACTCATGCTCTGTGAATGATGTGATATGCTTTAACAACAAGCCATTACATAAGTGCATGTGTGCATGGGTTTCAACGGAGGAAATAAAATTTTGTGATCAATTTTTTTAACTCTTTATTTCAATTATTGATCACATGATGGCAATAAATGAACGACGTAAGTGTGGAATTACCGGTAACCATTTTCAAAGTCAATTCTTAAAATACATTAGCTTGAAATGATACATGTTAATTGATAGAATATGCTATGAAAAATATGAAATATCTAAGAGGCAGTAATGTGGAGAGCATAATTCAAAGAAAGGTTTCAGGAAATATTATATAGATAGATGATGAATCAAAACACAAATTTTGAGTACTTAAATGTATCCCCTGTCGTCTCTCAGTCATTAAAACTCACAGATCAATCAAAAATAAAATACACCTGGCAGAATAGGTGCAATATGTTACGCTGATCATCAAATATATAACTAGATACTGATGCTATTTTTGGCAAAAAAAATTTCTCCTTGAGCTATGATCGTGACTAACATTTCAAAAGGGTTCATTATCTCCCCAAGAAACCAAGCTTAATTCCATAAACTGCCCAATCCTGAAAAAGACAAACAGGCAGATGGATGGATAGAGAGCTGGACGATGGATGGGGTGATTGTTATAGCTCGGCTGACTGATGAGCCAGCTGAACAAAAAAAACAACTAACACAGACAAACAATTTCTAGTGAATTCCATGCTATAGTGCTGCTTCCTAGTGGTTCAGGTAACCCCAGAGTCAAGGTTTGATCTAAAAGCTGCAAAATAATCGTGCAAAATTAAGCTAAGATAATAGCTAAAAGTAAGAAGCAAAACATTGGCAACACATTGTACCAAGATCTTAGTGATCTTGACCATTGACCCAGGGATCTCAATATCATTGACCCACTTCCTAATAGACTAAGTATCCAAGATTAGCTTAGATAGTCACAGTAACTAATCCTGCAATGTAAGGCACAATTTGAAAAAGCAAAAAAATAAAGTGAGACGTTTAATGGTCAAAATTTGTCAATAAAATCTTTGCTTAGTAAATGAATATTTGCAGGGTAATAAGACATTTTTCAAACTTTCCACTGGTATAACTGACCCGGTCATCAAGCCGGTCATCAAGCCGGTCATCAAGCTAGCCATTCTAGTGGTCAAATTAAAACAAAGGCAGTCAGATATGGCAGACCTTTGCCATCTGTTTTTTTTTAACATTGTAATTTTTCTATGGATTTAAAAAAATGTTATGAATCAAGATGAAATTTGTAGAATTACACATTATATGTGTTAACATTTGAGCCAAATCAGACCAGTAGTTTTTTAACTACATCTCCAGGCATGTGAGCGCACACGCGTGAAAGCATGTGGAGACAGACAGAGCCCAACGCTATGTACTCTTCCGCTTACTGAGTAAGGGTACAATAGTCGTCTATTAGCCTGCTAATGCACATTTCTCGTTAACCCACACCACTGCAAATGCAGATTTTATCCTTCTTGACCATTAAAGGGTTAAGGTCTAACTTTCTGCTTAGAGACAAGAGAAAGATTGTCAATCTCAGGTAAACTAGGGTTAAATAAGGAAGAACTTAATAGTAAGAATCAAAGTTCCAGAAACATTGTCTTTAAAAATGTCCATTTGCAGATCAAGAAGCCTATTTTTGAAACTTTACAATTGGAATGACTGGCTTGATAACCAAACCAGTCATTCCAGTAGTAAATTTTCAAAAATAGGCTTCTCTTGGTCTGCAAATGGAGATTTTCTATGAGAAAATTTAAATTTTCTTCAACAAATTTGAGTCATAAAGAGTTAATGGACATATTTGGTCAACAAAATCTAAATATTTGTTTGTTGAATGACAAAAGTATGGAATCATTCATTACAGACTAGACACTACCATCTGGCTAAATTAGTCTAAATTTTCAGACACTTGGTTCAAGACTAATTAATGACTATTTGGAAAATTACTTAAATTTCAGCCAAATTCCTTACAAAATAATCAGTAAGAATTAATGGGTCAATGCAATAAATGTTATTCAAAAGATATGAATTTTAATTACGATGTGCTAAGATGTTTAAACAAATATTCTGTTAGCCCATGCATTGAGAAAGACCAGCTACAAAGAATGACTTAAAACACACGAAATATACCACTGAAAATTGTGAAAATAATTGTACTTTTCCAAACAAATTATTTTCAAAATATACAACAGCTGATGTTGATAAGTGCATTGAGCTTTAGATGCTGGTATTTCAGTGATGAAACAGTTAAGTGGAGAAATGCGTAATAATTTGATACAGTACATCTCAGAAATAACTGACAATGTTTCCAAAATAAAATACAATGTACTGCTGAATATTTTACACTTAATTTGATTGGAATCCATTGCTGCCTAAGACAGAAATGGCCTCCAATAAAATTAAGTCCAAACTATTCCACAGAACATTTTTTACACCGTGTTAACACTTTAACTTATTTCTGAAATGTACTGTTGTAGTTCAAGAATCATCAAATATCGAAGATCTAGATGAGCTGTGATGACGAATGTGGCAGGCGCAATGTCAGGAGGAGCCGCTAAAACAATTCAAGAAGTCAACGATTCCACAATGGAAACACACTTATACGATATATTTAGATACGCAACAAACTTCACAACAACGAATCAAAACAAATCTCTTGAAAATGTACCAGTAGTTGATGATATGACAAACTGGGGTGATCCGACAAGTACAGCAAACCCACGTTGGTTGCTCACAAAGCCAATAGCATCACTGCGTTATAACTCATATGGCTTGCTAGTATTTGTAGCAATGTTATTTGTTGTTTTTACTATCTGGACAATAGCAGGAAACATTATAGTTTGGGTATCACTATATAAGTATAAGAATTTACAGACTATGTCCAACATTCTCATCGGGAACCTTGCGCTCAGCGACTTTCTACTTGCGCTTACGGTCATGCCAATTTCGATTGGCCATGACTTAATCGGGTACTGGATATACGGAAAGCTCATGTGTACTGTCTGGTTATGCATCGATGTGTTGTATTGTACTGCATCAATCTGGGGTTTGTGTACAATAGCCGTGGATCGGTACACAGCAACTATTTATCCAGTTTGGTACCATGAACAAAGGTCACCTAAACGCGCTATGATATATATTATTTTCATCTGGTTATTCTCGATAATTGTATCGTTTGCACCATTTATTGGCTGGCGGGACATGATACCAAGTTTTTATCAATATGATTCATTCACAGAGACATACGATTGTGTGCTGTTTATGAATCAAAGCTATGTTGTATACTCGGCATTCGGCTCATTTTTTATACCATTCTGTCTTATGGTGTTTCTGTATATTAGGATATTCATTGTCTTACATCAACGATCTGTGCAGCATAAAAAGAAGGCACAACTACATAAACTTCTTCGTGCAAATATACATAAGCAAGATAATTCAAATAACGCATCTATTCAAGGGCTTAATAGGGAAAGTATTGAGCTAACAACAGTAGTTACTAAAGAAAGTCTTTCTGCAACAACTAGTTCAGGTCAGAACGAAGATGGTATGTCAGTTTCAAAAGGTGTCTATGCTGTCTGTACAGAAACTGATGACATCAAAAGTGATGAAGATACATCTATGACATGGAAGGGATATAGTTCAGGTGTGGGCTATACATCGGACAATGAATTACTGCCCAAAAATAAAACTTGTATAAACACCACCTTAACATCAGATGCGACTACAGAATCTGATCATGAGTACTTTATAGTGACAAATAAAAACTTTCGACTGAAGACGACAGATTCTGAAGGAGGAAGTGACATGGAAGTTGGGGCTGATCTCCGGATGAAAATGGTTCATGGCTACAGAAAAATACCAGTGAGAAAATCTCTGTCACTTGACCCTCAAAGCGGCAAAGGTCGTAGGAGTGTAAGTTTGACGTTAAATGAGCTTCCAAGTAGTAAACAGTTTCGACTAGGAGGAAAAGCCACAGAAAATGGCAATAATTCTCATAAGGCAGAAGTGAGGGGTAGAAAGAATCGACTGCTTTCTGTTCCATTTATTCGACCTGGCAAAATAGGCCGAAATCAAATGACAGCGAGCATGAAGAGGCGCTATGAACTTCGTGAACAGAGGGCGACAAAGCGCATGGCGCTGATAATGGCCTGTTTTGTAGTGTGTTGGATGCCATTTTTTCTTATGTACATTATACGAAGTCTGTGTAAGGATTGCTATGTCAATATTCACGTACAAGGAGCGGTAATCTGGCTTGGCTATATCAATTCCGGCCTTAATCCAATTCTTTACACAATATTCAATGATGATTTCCGTAAAGCATTTAAGCGTCTGCTAGGCATCAAAAGTAAAGGTCATTCTGTTAGGTAACGCGTACAACACGTCTTATTTTTCGATGGGGTAAATTTGTTTAATCGCTTAATGTTTAAGCCTGCTATAATCACCCTCTGTGATGGGCATTATGTCTGACCGTGTGCAGGCAAAAAGAAGACTATTTTATCACCAAAAACCAGCTGATGTTTTCAAAAATAGTCTTCTTTGGTCATGCAAATTGATATATTCACAAAACAACATTGTAAACTGTCCTGACAAACCTTGACCAGTAACCCTTTAATGCCCAAATTTTGTCAAGAAAATCAGGATATTGCTTATTGGATGTCCATTTTCAGTCCAAGAGAATACTATTTTTGTAAATTTACCACTCAAATTTCATTCCAGTGGTAAATTTTCAAAAACAGTATTGTTTGCCCTGCAAATGGCCATTCTGCAAGACCACTGTAGAGGCCAGGTTTGGCCGGCTTTGTCATGAAAGGGTTAAATACTAAGAGTTTTTATCCTGGATTCCAAGAAAGCTGCTTCCAAGCTTGCTAAATATAAGACATGCTGAATATATTGAAAACAATTTCACTGAATTGGTAGCAATGAGGAGTAGTAATGAAATTCAGTCAAATTGTTAATAAAATGTTAATAAATGGTTTTAACTATTTAACACTTATATCAGCGAAAAACGGCTTCTGCAGTGGTCTTGAAAAATGTCCATTTACAGACCATGAGAAGACTATTTTTGAAAATTTACTACTGGAAAGACTGGCTCGATAACCGAGCCAGTCATTCCAGTGGTAAATTTCCAAAAATAGTCTTCTCGTGATCTGCAATTTTCTATGAGAAAGTTTAAATATTTTAAACAAATTTGAGAGTTAAAGAGTTAACAAGATCTCCATTTATATGAACTGTGATCACAACATATTGATCACATGATAAGTATTTATATGAACTGTGATCACATCATATTGATCACATGATAAGTATTTAATTTGTTTGATAGCTGCGCATAATTGACCAATATTCTTCCGCATTCACAGTAAACTTTTGTTCGCGAAGCCTTATACATAATGTTGAATCGCGACAAGAGAAATTAGGCTTCACCATAGGCTCTTGTTAAGTTGTGTGGGAATCTGGGTGCAAAGGATAAAGAATACGCTATATACAAAGACAAGACTCCACGAAATACAATCACTGGTCTTTGACAGAAAAACCTGGATAGGCATCTACTAAATGATAATATGCTGAACCTAAAGCGGGTACACATAGCTTCCCAATGGTGCATACAATTAGGACAACATCATGCTAATAAATACACAGTAAGTGAAAATCTGCAAGGAAAAGGATGAAATTTTCAGGCTGGAAACAAGATTGACAGCCTCCCTATTTAAGCAGGAGCTTTTGTGGGGTTTTTTACCAAGCAATTTGATTATATTACAAATTACTATTCAGAAGCCTTGCCATTTGTAGCCAGAGACTTGGTTCCAGCAATGGAGGAATCCGGTTTTAGATAGGCACTGCCCATCCCTAGATAAGCTCCACCTATGCTTTGCCTGTGGTGGATTGCACTCCCTGAATCTCAATTTCCAGAAAACTATACAGGTAAGCTGTTGAATATTTTGAAACTAATTTGACTGGGTACTGTTGCTGCCTATGGTAGCAACAGCACCCAGTCAACTTAGTTTCAAAATATTTAAAAGCATGTTTATTAAATAGTAGACATACAATTCATCCAACTTGACAGACCATTAAACATTTATGACGGACAAAATTGCGTCATTCATGACATAATTGATTATGACATCAGCCTACATATGATGTAGTTGATTATAACATCATATGTTTGACCAATAAACTTGATTCCTCTATTGCTGTTGGATATTTGCTCTAACACATATACAGATCAGATACTGTGATAAGAGATTATTTCTGCATGATTCACATGTGGCTAGTTTTAACCCTTTAATGGTCAAGCCAGCCAAAACCAGCCCTTGTAGAGGTCTTTAGGAAGGTCAATTTGCAGGCCAAGATAAGACTTATTTTTTAATTTTATCACTGGAATGACTGGCTCGCTTATCCAGTGATAACTTTTCTATTGTAATCTTCTCTTGGCTTGCAAATAGACATTTTTCAACGGAGGTCAAATGGTCAATAGTTAACTTGTTGAACACCAGTTTAAAACTCTCGTGCCCCATTAAATATAGAAATATTTGCATGAGATATGAGATGCTTGTTGATTTCTGTGCAATTTAACCAGCATGGTATGTTTCCCAACATGCAATGCCCTGACTTCATATTCATTGTAACTATTGGCCACTATATTCATTTAGTCTATTGTCTATACAGGCCAGGATTTCTCAAAGAAAAATTCCATGTATGTATGTGCAACTGGTCATTAATCAGCCAGTTCTAAAAGCGAAATCGCATAGAACGTATTTACAGCAGTCCATTCTACAGCTCGTATTTCATTACTATTCAGTGCAAGTTCCAGGAAAAAAGCAAACACGCTGTATATACCTTAACAATAATTTGCTTTAAAGTTGTTGCTAAAAATGAGAGCAACAGAATTCAATCAAATTATTGTCAACTGAATTAGTAGGTAATGCTATTACTACTAGCTACAGATTTGATACAAATCTGAATGAAAATTCTAAATTCAACAGTTTTCAGTCTAAATACTCGAAAACAATAACCATAGCTTTCAGTTGAAACTTGCAGCATATTTGAAGACCAATTTGACTGTACGTTGTTGATTACTAACGCACCAACATTGTAGAATTGCTAGCCACATAATCAGCTAACTGTCAATATCTTACTAGATGCAGCTATAGTAGTGGGCATATGCTCTCGCCATGAATGAATGATTAGGAATGGCCACATGTACATTTCATTGGCAGATTGTACATTGGTAGAAACGCATTGATCAAACTGAAATGTACACACATTCTCTTTGCTAACTATTTCGTTCATGCAGGTTAAGTATATCGAGGTATATACTCACTCAACATAGATAGCAATATTGAATGCCAACTGACTGCATTGGTAAAAATTTTACTTTAGGAACAACTTACAGTCAAAATGGTCTTCAAATCTGCAGCAAGTCTTAACTGAAAGCTATGCATGATGATTATTTTAGAATATTTAGTTTGAAATCTGTGGCAGCAACAATTTTCATTCAAATTTGCAGCAAATCTGTAGTAAGTAGTAATAACATTACCCACTAATCATTTTGACAATAATTTGACTGAATAATGTTGCTGTCATTGTTAGTAACAAATTTCATGCAAATTATTTTCAAAGTATATAACAGGTTTCTCGTATTCTCTCGTGGAAATTGACACACTTTCTCTGAAAAGTATTGAAATACAGGCTGTCGAATATACTGCTGTGAATATGTCCTACGTGCGTACGCTTCCAGAGCTGGCTGACAATAAACTCATTGAATATGGTGTCCAATAGTTATGATGAATATGGAGGCAGGGCATTGCATGCTGGGTAGAATTGCATGGGTTAGACTGAACAGAAGTCAACAGGCATCTCATATCTCGGCCAAATGGGTCTCTATTTACTGTGACACAAGAACTTTAAGAAAATAGGGTGTGCCCAGTCGAGTAGGCAAAATGAATTCTGATTTGTAAAGACTTAGATTTCAGCATTCAAGAGAAAACTCTACTGTTGGCCTCTCATACTGCTAGTATGTCTGCTACCATAAATACTGGGAAATTCCAATAACTTCTGACTTCAGAAAAATTATCAGAAAAGTCAAGCCTACATATTGGAATATAGCCGCCTTAAGCTGATGATTTGTAGTGCAGATCTTTGCTGCATTAAGCCAGTTTGAATCAGTAGTTAACCCTTTAACCCTCAAATTTTCTCATAAAAAAATTCTCTGCTGACCAAGAAGCCTATTTTAGAAATTTTATCACAGTAATAACTCAGACAGTCATTCCATTGGTCAATTTTCAAAAGTTTTCAAGATGACTGTAGAAGCCGCTTTTTTTCTGGCTTGAGTGTCAGAGTTAATTGTTGAAAAGTGCATCATTGTTAGATTTGTTACAGAAGTTTTTCTCTAATTTATTGTTTTTATTGTGAAAATTATGATTGATTGAGCATCATTCAAATATTTGTGATTCAAAATGGTGGCCCTAAAATGATTTTTTTTTGTTATGAATCTCAATCCTAAACTAGAATGTACAGTCGATGGCATGCCATTGCTAATCCCCAGGCTTTCGACAACTTTGCCATTCTACCCCCCCCCCCCTCCCACATCCCCACACCAGGGGCAGCTGCTAATGTAAACATCGCCTCACAATCCGCAATCATATGGGTAGCTAACATACCGAATTTGGTTGAATTCTGTCAAATTGGACTTTATACAACCCACCTCCACTCTCCTCATCCCAAATGTGGGAGCAGAGCTTAACATAAATGTCGTCTTGCCATCCTTAATCATATGGGTGAATCACATAACAAATTTCATTGAATTGCACCAAATGGTTTCAGAGGGTATACAAGAGGATGTTTCTGGATGGACAGACAGACAGATGGATGGATGGACAGACAGATGGATGGAGGCGATTGCAATATCTTTTTATAAGGTGAGGGGATAAAGATTCAGTCAAGTTTCTTAGAATCATTGTTTGCTGTTGCACTATAAAAGCTGACATTAGTAAACATATTCAATTGTTACTTGTGACTCACAATGGACCTTTCTAATTTTAGCTATGCCACGCCCATCTCTAGCTAAGCTCCACCCACACCTCGCTCATGTTGGGATCAATCGATACCTGAAGTCTCTGATTAAGAAAACTATACAGGTAAACAGGTGCTGTTGCTCCGCCCAGTCAAATTAGTTTCAAAATATACAACAGAATGCTTATTAAATTGTAAAGACATACAATTCGTACAATGTGTCGGACTATTAAGCACTAAAGACGGACTATTTCAAATCATTTATGACGTCATGATTATAACATCATCCTACACGTCATGTAGTTGAATATGACGTAATCTGATAGATGGACAAATTTGCAAAGGTGTATTAGTATATATCAGTGCATTTGTCTGTCTAATTTCTTACACTTCCGACAAAGTTGTCTATGTCACAACCATCACATGTTCACGCTGGTTTCAAACCCTTGAATGGTCAAATTTGGTCCAAAAAGTTTAAATATTTTCTTATTGAATGTACATTTACAGGCCAAGAGAATACAATTTTTGAAAATTTACCACTGGAATGACTGGCTCGATAAGCGAGCCAGTCATTCCAGTGGTAACTTTTCAAAAATTGTATTCTCTTGGCCTGTAAATGGACATTCCACAGGACCATAGCAGAGGCCGGTTTTGGCCTGTATGGCCATTAAAGGGTCTATTTGGCAAGTGAAATAGTGACAAGTCTGACACAGTCTAAGCTTCCAAAATGGAGATATTTTTGTGACATCAGTCTCTTCACATTAAACCTTTATTGATTAATAATGAAGTTCTTTGAAAGAGAAATAATTTGATTTTCTGAGAAAAATGTCTGATATGTGGGAATGTTCGTGCAAAAGATCAAGAAATCTCCATATACAATGTTTAACACTGTTGAACCTTGTAGCCCACAAAGAACACATTCTCTATGACATAAGGAATATTCTGTTGAATGTTTTTAAACTAAGTTGACTTGGAGTTGTTGTTGCATAAGGCAGTAACAGTCCCCTGTCTAATTAGTTTTAAAATATTCACCAGTTTTCCTGTATATAGTTGTTTTGAAATAGAGACACTGGAATTTCAAGGGTTACATTGCTAATTTAATGGTAACCCATTATGCAGCGAATCATTAATTATCATCCATGAAACATCACTATGCTTGCCAATTTTATCTACTAAATGACACATGCTTTTTTCGCTTAATGAACAATAGTGTAATTTTATTGTAAGTTTTGTGCAGAATTACTGCCTTTGTACTATACCCTATCTTGGATTAGATAAAATTTCAATAAATAAAATAAATTGCAAAGTAAACTTGTTAGTTAGATAATAAGTACAATCATGTAATTTGGTGCATTTTCGTGTGTATCTGACTATGATGACCCAATGCTTCTGTTCTTTATTCATGATAGCCTATCCCGCCTTTAACCAATAGCCCTTTCCAAGTTTATTCATCCATCATATGACATCATAATTAATGATGTGAGGTGTAGGATGATGTCATAATCATAACGTCATGAATAGATTCAAAATAATACGTCTTTAGCGCTTAATAGTCCGACATATTGTATGAATTCTATGTCTTTACCATTTAATAAACATTCTGCGGGATATTTTGAAACTAATTTGACTGGACTGTTGCTGCAGTAGCATTATAGGCAGCAACAATGCCCAGTCAAATTAGTTTCAGAATATTTAACAGCTTAACTGTATAGTTTTCTGGAAATTGATAATGAGGGACTTCAGGGATCGATCGATCGATCACAACACGAGTGATGTGTGGGTGGAGTTTAGCTAGTGTTAGGCGGGGAATAGCTAAACCGGAAAGGTCCATTATGAGTGGGGGAATAGCTAAAATGGAAAGGTCCATTATGGGTGAGTAATAGCCATAATGGAAAGGTCCATTATGGGCGGGCAATAGCTATAATGTAAAGGTCCATTATGGACAGGGAATAGCTAAAATGGAAAGGTCCATTATGGGCGGGGAATAGCTATAATGGAAAGGTCCATTATGGGCGGGGAATAGCTAAACTGAAAGTCCATTATGGGCGGGGAATAGCTAAAATGGAAAGGTCCATTATGAGCGGGGAATAGCTATAATGGAAAGGTCCATTATGGGCGGGGAATAGCTATAATGGAAAGGTCCATTATGGGCGGGGAATAGCTAAACTGAAAAGGTCCATTATGGGCAGGGAATAGCTATAATGGAAAGGTCCTTTTGGGCGGGGGATAGCTATAATGGAAAGGTCCATTATGGGCAGGGAATAGCTAAAATGGAAAGGTCCGTTATTGGGCAGGGAATAGCTAAAATGGAAAGGTCCATTATGGGCGGGCAATAGCTATAATGGAAAGGTCCATTATGGGCGGGGAATAGCTAAACTGAAAAGGTCCATTATGGGCGGGGAATAGCTAAAATGGAAAGGTCCATTAGGGGCAGGGAATAGCTATAATGGAAAGGTCCATTATGGGCGGGGAATAGCTATAATGGAAAGGTGCATTATGGGCGGGGAATAGCTATAATGGAAAAGTCCATTATGGGCGGGGAATAGCTAAACTGGAAAGGTCCATTATGGGCAGGGAATAGCTATAATAGAAAGGTCCATTATGGGCGGGGAATAGCTATAATGGAAAGGTCCATTATTGGCGGGGAATAGCTAAAATGGAAAGGTCCATTATGAGCGGGGAATAGCTATAATGGAAAGGTTCATTATGGGCGGGGAATAGCTAAACTGAATAGCTCCATTATGGGCAGGGAATAGCTATAATGGAAAGGTCCATTATGGGCGGGGAATAGCTATAATGGAAAGGTCCATTATGGGCGGGGAATAGCTAAACTGAAAAGGTCCATTATGGGCAGGGAATAGCTATAATGGAAAGGTCCTTTTGGGCGGGGGATAGCTATAATGGAAAGGTGCATTATGGGCGGGGAATAGCTAAACTGGAAAGGTCCATTATGGGCAGGGAATAGCTATAATGGAAAGGTCCATTATGGGCAGGGAATAGCTAAAATGGAAAGGTCCATTATGGGCGGGGGAATAGCTATAATGGAAAGGCCCATTATGGGCGGAGAATAGCTAAACTGAAAAGGTCCATTATGGGCGGGGAATAGCTAAACTGGAAAGGTCCATTATGGGCAGGGAATAGCTGTAATGGAAAGGTCCATTATGGGCGGGGAATAGCTAAAATTGAAAGGTCCATTATGGGCAGGGAATAGCTATAATAGAAAGGTCCATCATGGGCGGGGAATAGCTATAATGGAAAGGTCCATTATTGGTGGGGAATAGCTATAATGGAAAGGTCCATTATGGGCGGGGAATAGCTAAACTGAAAAGGTCCATTATTGGCGGGTAATAGCTAAACTGGAAAGGTCCATTATGGGCGGGGAATAGCTATAATGGAAAGGTGCATTATGGGCGGGAAATAGCTATAATGGAAAGGTGCATTATGGGCGGGGAATAGCTATAATGGAAAGGTGCATTATGGGCGGGGAATAGCTATGATGGAAAGGTCCATTATGGGCGGGGAATAGCTAAAATGGAAAGGTCCATTATAGGCGGGGAATAGCTAAACTGGAAAAGTCCATTATGGGCGGGGAATAGCTAAACTGAAAAGGCCCATTATGGGCAGGGAATAGCTATAATGGAAAGGTCCATTATAGGCGGGGAATAGCTATAATGGAAAGGTGCATTATGGGCGGGAATAGCTAAACTGGAAAGGTCCATTATGGGCAGGGAATAGCTATAATGGAAAGGTCCATTATGGGCGGGGAATAGCTTAAATTGACAGCTCCATTATGGGCAGGGAATAGCTATAATGGAAAGGTCCATTATGGGCGGGGAATAGCTATAATGGAAAGGTGCATTATGGGCAGGGAATAGCTATAATGGAAAGGTCCATTATGGGCGGGGAATAGCTATAATGGAAAGGTGCATTATGGGTGGGAAATATCTAAACTGGAAAGGTCCGTTATGGGCGGGGAATAGCTATAATGGAAAGGTCCTTTTGGGCGGGGGATAGCTATAATGGAAAGGTGCATTATGGGCGGGGAATAGCTAAACTGGAAAGGTCCATTATGGGCAGGGAATAGCTATAATGGAAAGGTCCATTATGGGCAGGGAATAGCTAAAATGGAAAGGTCCATTATGGGCGGGGGAATAGCTATAATGGAAAGGCCCATTATGGGCGGGGAATAGCTAAACTGAAAAGGTCCATTATGGATGGGGAATAGCTAAACTGGAAAGGTCCATTATGGGCAGGGAATAGCTGTAATGGAAAGGTCCATTATGGGCGGGGAATAGCTAAAATTGAAAGGTCCATTATGGGCAGGGAATAGCTATAATAGAAAGGTCCATTATGGGCGGGGAATAGCTATAATGGAAAGGTCCATTATTGGTGGGGAATAGCTATAATGGAAAGGTCCATTATGGGCGGGGAATAGCTAAACTGAAAAGGTCCATTATGGGCGGGGAATAGCTATAATGGAAAGGTGCATTATGGGCGGGGAATAGCTATAATGGAAAGGTCCATTATGGGCGGGGAATAGCTAAAATGGAAAGGTCCATTATAGGCGGGGAATAGCTAAACTGGAAAAGTCCATTATGGGCGGGGAATAGCTAAACTGGAAAGGTCCATTATGGGCAGGGAATAGCTATAATGGAAAGGTCCATTATAGGCGGGGAATAGCTTAAATTGACAGCTCCATTATGGGCAGGGAATAGCTATAATGGAAAGGTCCATTATGGGCGGGGAATAGCTATAATGGAAAGGTGCATTATGGGCAGGGAATAGCTATAATGGAAAGGTCCATTATGGGCGGGGAATAGCTATAATGGAAAGGTGCATTATGGGTGGGAAATATCTAAACTGGAAAGGTCCGTTATGGGCGGGGAATAGCTATAATGGAAAGGTCCTTTTGGGCGGGGGATAGCTATAATGGAAAGGTGCATTATGGGCGGGGAATAGCTAAACTGGAAAGGTCCATTATGGGCAGGGAATAGCTATAATGGAAAGGTCCATTATGGGCAGGGAATAGCTAAAATGGAAAGGTCCATTATGGGCGGGGGAATAGCTATAATGGAAAGGCCCATTATGGGCGGGGAATAGCTAAACTGAAAAGGTCCATTATGGATGGGGAATAGCTAAACTGGAAAGGTCCATTATGGGCAGGGAATAGCTGTAATGGAAAGGTCCATTATGGGCGGGGAATAGCTAAAATTGAAAGGTCCATTATGGGCAGGGAATAGCTATAATAGAAAGGTCCATTATGGGCGGGGAATAGCTATAATGGAAAGGTCCATTATTGGTGGGGAATAGCTATAATGGAAAGGTCCATTATGGGCGGGGAATAGCTAAACTGAAAAGGTCCATTATGGGCGGGGAATAGCTATAATGGAAAGGTGCATTATGGGCGGGGAATAGCTATAATGGAAAGGTCCATTATGGGCGGGGAATAGCTAAAATGGAAAGGTCCATTATAGGCGGGGAATAGCTAAACTGGAAAAGTCCATTATGGGCGGGGAATAGCTAAACTGAAAAGGCCCATTATGGGCAGGGAAATGCTATAATGGAAAGGTCCATTATAGGCGGGGAATAGCTATAATGGAAAGGTCCATTATGGGCGGGGAATAGCTATAATGGAAAGGTGCATTATGGGCGGGGAATAGCTAAACTGGAAAGGTCCATTATGGGCGGGGAATAGCTAAACTGGAAAGGTCCATTATGGGCAGGGAATAGCTATAATGGAAAGGTCCATTATGGGAGGGGAATAGCTAAAAAGGAAAGGTCCATTATCGGCAGGGAATAGCTATAATGGAAAGGTCCATTATGGGCGGGGAATAGCTATAATGGAAAGGTGCATTATGGGCGGGAAATATCTAAACTGGAAAGGTCCGTTATGGGCGGGGAATAGCTATAATGGAAAGGTGCATTATGGGCGGGGAATAGCTATAATGGAAAGGTCCATTATGGGCAGGGAATAGCTAAAATGGAAAGGTTCATTATGGGCTGGGAATAGCTATAATGGAAAGGTCCATTATGGGTGGGGAATAGCTAAAATGGAAAGGTCCATTATGGGCGGGGAATAGCTATAATGGAAAGGTCCATTATGGGCGGGGAATAGCTAAACTGAAAAGGTCCATTATGGGCGAGTAATAGCTAAACTGGAACGGTCCATTATGGGTGGGGAATAGCTAAAATGGAAAGGTCCATTATGAGGGGGAATAGCTATAATGGAAAGGTCGATTATGGGTGGGGAATAGCTATAATGGAAAGGTCCATTATGGGCGGGGAATAGCTAAAATCGAAAGGTCCATTATAGGCGGGGAATAGCTAAACTGGAAATGTCCATTATGGGCGAGGAATAGCTAAACTGAAAAGGTCCATTATGGGCCGGGAATAGCTATAATGGAAAGGTCCATTATGGGCGGGGAATAGCTATAATGGAAAGGTGCATTATGGGCGGGGAATAGCTAAACTGGAAAGGTCCATTATGGGCGGGGAATAGCTAAACTGGAAAGGTCCATTATGGGCAGGGAATAGCTATAATGGAAAGGTCCATTATGGGAGGGGAATAGCTAAAAAGGAAAGGTCCATTATCGGCAGGGAATAGCTATAATGGAAAGGTCCATTATGGGCGGGGAATAGCTATAATGGAAAGGTCCATTATGGGCGGGGAATAGCTATAATGGAAAGGTCCATTATGGGCGGGGAATAGCTAAACTGAAAAGGTCCATTATGGGCGGGTAATAGCTAAACTGGAAAGGTCCATTATGGGCAGGGAGTAGCTATAATGGAAAGGTCCATTATGGGTGGGGAATAGCTATAATGGAAAGGTCCATTATGGGCGGGGAATAGCTAAAATGGAAAGGTTCATTATGGGCTGGGAATAGCTATAATGGAAAGGTCCATTATGGGTGGGGAATAGCTAAAATGGAAAGGTCCATTATGGGCGGGGAATAGCCATAATGGAAAGGTCCATTATGGGCGGGGAATAGCTAAACTGAAAAGGTCCATTATGGGCGAGTAATAGCTAAACTGGAAAGGTCCATTATGGGTGGGGAATAGCTAAAATGGAAAGGTCCATTATGAGGGGGAATAGCTATAATGGAAAGGTCGATTATGGGTGGGGAATAGCTATAATGGAAAGGTCCATTATGGGCGGGGAATAGCTAAAATCGAAAGGTCCATTATAGGCGGGGAATAGCTAAACTGGAAAGGTCCATTATGGGCGGGTAATAGCTAAACTGGAAAGGTTCATTAACATTCAATCCTGGAAAACGCCTTTAAGTGTTAAAGTCGTCTTACAAAGTGTTAGGCTGATAGAATAAAATTTGAGAAAACTTAACACTGAAATTAAAATTTATAATGGATGAATCCAATCTCTAGCTAAGCACCGCCCATGCTTTGAACGTGTTGGGATCGATTTATATACTTTGAGTCCTCAATTTCTAGAATTCCAATTTCAACGCGCCAGTCAAATTAACCTTCAAAATATTCAACAGTATATTTACTAAATAGTAAAGACGTAGTATAAAATTCGTACAACCGACGGATGATTCCAGGTTCATGACGGAGTATTTCTGTAAATTATGATTATGACGTCAGGCTACATATGACACAATTGATTATGACATCATATACTTGACTGACAGATCGGATTCATCCATTCCTTTAGCCTGCAAGGGGAAAGTCCACCCAGTAGTCCCCCATACCTCCTATTAGTCCAGGCTCCACCATATACTCGCATAAAACAATGGACGTTCACGGAATGTTATTGCTTGGATACGTTGCTGGATAAAATGGCTACAAAATTAACATTGACTGATATTTTATAACTGGGCCTAGAATGTTTAGTCACCATTTTCAAAGACGGCAGATATTCTAATTTACATATTGAATATTTCTGGAATAAACACAGCTAGTTAGCTAGTATTGGTGACTGTATATAAGTTTTCCCAGGTGAGGACATCACAAAATACACTACCTATTTGTTCCAATAGGTAATTATACTGCTTTTGAGATGATATGTAAAATAACCGAAAATAAACACACTTTTTCAATGGGTGATGTATATTGCATATTAGGTTTTTTTGGCAGCAGCATCATCCGGTTACCATACATTACTTTCCAAATATACGTCAGCTTAAATGCATAAGGAGGATGAGTGCTTTTAAATTTGGATCAATGGACAGATAGCATCCTAATATAGATTCACCATGGATTGAAGTATCTGGAGACAATACCAAAGATATAATCCACCCAGATATGGGTAAGATATCAAAACAGCTCTCTTGCCACAAATAGTCTGGTCTAACGCTGGGATTGTTCAAACTCAAAGGTGGGGATGTTGTGGTATCATGCTCTATGCTACCATATGGACAGAGCGGAGAACGATGTCTCTTTTCAGCAATTCTACAGTAACGGCCCACCCACCCCATTGGTGCTAAGGTTCAAGCTACTCACCAAGGCTTCTGCATATATAATCAGATGTACATACTCTATTAGCAGAAAAGCACACATTCTCTGTGCTCCAATTAGGAACAAGTGCTCTGATGTGTTTAGAGAAGACTAGTTAATAAATTTATGGATGTCTCCTTCAATCAACAGCTATCCTCTCAGACAAGACAAATTGCTATATAAACAAATATCTGTAAAGTACACGACAATCGCAGAGTTCCTTCGCCTACTGCTTTTCACTGTCTTCAAAGATGTGGACTATTCGAAAATGGCAGGATGTTGATTAACAAACAAATATTAAGCATCTTGGATTTTCTGTCATGATGCCTTCTTATAGCACATGTCTTAAAACCCCCAACAGACCCCCCTTTAGTGGGTTGGTCTGTAGTTTTATTAACCACTATAAAAACATACTTACCGTTCAATCACTACTTGCTAAATCAAATATCTGCATTTAGCTATCAGAATAAAATTTCTATACTCGCTTACATACTCCCTAATGCCAATACCATCACCATGTAGACCCTCAACCAGGCTTCTGGTAGAGGGACCCCCTGCATTAGCCTTACAATAGACTGGCACCAGTCTGTACACACTCCTTGGTGACGCCTGTCACTAAGCACGCTCGCGCATGCGCAGTAGGTCCCAAATGTGAAAACTGATTCACTTTTCTAAATTTAAGTGCCATATATCCAGAATAGATTCTCAAATCAATACCCAGCGGGGTGGCTGAGGCCGGGTCGTAGTGATTGAACGGTAAGTATGTTTTTATAGTGGTTAATAAAACTACAGACCAACCCACTAAAGGGGGGTCTGTTGGGGGTTGTTATTACACCACAAAAACATCCATTACCGTTCAATCACTACTTGCTAAACCCGTAGATTTGGTCAGTGCCCCACTACGAAACAAAATCAAACAAAAGATAACCAAATGTTAATAACATAACATAATGGTGCATCTTAAATCAATCACACAGTGATTATCAAAAAAGGATTTCTTTAAACTTAAAGAAATAAATAAAAACCAAAGAACAACTCACACCATTACATGCAGACCCACGGTCCTAACGAAAACGGTGGGATGTGCTTGGTAAATGGTCTTCAGCCTTTTTAGTTAAAATCATAAAGTTCCTAAACAAGGAAGCTGCTGTGCTCTGGTCTTTTTCAATAAAAAGTAGTAAAAGTAGACTCGGATTTCCATCCTGTAACTTGCATAACTTCGTCTACAGAAGAGCCAGCAAAAATGGCAAAAGAGGAAGCCATCCCTCTAATGACATGAGCTTTAATGTGAATGGTCTCACAAATCCAGCTGGGAATAGATGCCCTAGAGACTGGACTGGCCAACCCCTCCTCATACGGAACCCAGAAAAGGGACAGATCGGATCTCTAAAAATCAGAACGACGCTTATAAACTTATGGAGCTCAGCCGGAGAAAAGGAGGTTAAAGATTGTGAAATAATCGGCTCAGCTGGATAACGGATTGATTGAGTCTTTGACAAATATTCCCGTCAAGGATATAAGACCAAACCGTCCCCAGATTCGATAAACCTATCCTTTTCAGCGGAGAAAACATGGATTTCGGATCGACTTCTAACAGAAGCAGATGCAATTAGAAAAACGGTCTTTAAAGTTAAAAGATTCAAGCTAATCGTAGAGATAGGTTGGAAATGATGACCTGCCCAAGAACCTGAAGAACCAGAGCCAAGTTCCAGGAAGGCAAAGGTTTAACACCTGGAGGACGAATATTACCTAAACCTCTGATCAAAAGATTAAGAACCATAGTATCTTCAACTTCAGCGTTCAACAAACCAGGAAGAGAAGATGCAAAAGAAAATCTATATCCTCCTACAGTGTTAGCAGACAGATGTAAAGAGTCGACCAGATAAGATAAGGAGTCTAGCATCTGGGAAATAGAAACAGAATCAGGCACGAGACCTTGATCTGAACACCATTCTCCAAAAATCTTAAGATTCCTGGGTTTGGATGATGGTAGGTACTAGAAGATCGAGAAGGTCTACAAACCAGATCCTTATTGGCCAAAAGGGAACTATTAACACGATCTCGCAGATCTGGTCCCTGACTTTCTTCAGAACCAAAAGAAATCAGGATTGTGGGAGGGAACGCATAAGCGAAGATTCCTGACCAGGACTGAGACAGGGCGTCCACAGCCCATGCCCAAGACAATTGGTCCGCAAGAAAACTCAGACAGCCTGGGACATGAGTGGACACTCGAAAATTTGTTTATTCATGCGACACTCCATGAGGAGGTTCCACACTTCCAAGTACAGGAGAGACGACTTTGTGCCCCCCTGCCTGTTGATATAAGAGACTGCTGTCGAATCGTCCGATCGAATCGAGAACTAGAGACCCTTAACCTGACTGTCCGAAAAGGGAGACATGAAAGATAAAATCTGGCCAATCAGACATGTCGCAAACAGATTGGATCTAGTGACATCCCAAGAAAGACTCGATCCTCCTTCTAAAAATGAAAGAAAACCCCATGGCAATGGCTGAACGAATCCAACCCAGAACAGAAGCCTGGATTTACTTTCCACAGAAGAGCCTCTTCTTAGACTCCTTGACGAGCATAGAAGACAACAAACCCTCTAAAGCTAATAGCTTCTGATTAGAGGAACAGAAGACCATTTGGGAGGAGACTGCAAAGAAGGGTTCTAGATCCAAGAATATCTGCCCCTTTTGATAAGGGCCGCCCTTAAAGATGTGGCAAGCTTACTATATGCTAAAGAGGACTGCTTATAGAAAACACATAGATTACATCTGCCATGATGCTCCAACCAAAATCCTGGGCTATATCCTTATTGCTTAGCCCTCACTAAAGAGGTAACTCATGTTTATTATGGATATTCTAATAATACCGCTTAGTCTGAATGGAGAAAAGTCTCATATCAGTATAGCTTAACTTATTAAAAAGCTAAAGACTCTGCAAAAATTATAGATAATTTTATTTATAGAGATTTAACCAGATATCGTGGGAAATCAAAAAACCCATAGTAAGCCTAAGGGAGTGCTTAGAGTCAAGATATAGCCAAATCCTGTACCTGAGATCTGCAATAATCCCGACTGGAATTCGAAAACCTCGAATTGTGACAGAATTTAGCAAGATAAAATGAAGAAAAGAAATTACGGTTTCCCAAACCACCACTCAAAAAGATGAAATAAGGGAAACTTACTTGTGATGACATCATCACAATTCTACGAATAGAACGCATGACAAGGTCCTGTTAAGAGAACTATGGCAAACATTTGACTATCTAATTTAAAAATCGTATAATAATGGAGCAGATTTAACAAGAAAATTGTTATTGAATACATCAACGGTTGCCTAGCCGCTCGGGCATGACAGATCATCTTGTCAGCTTGTCAAATAATACTTGATCTACGCAAGTATTTCTTACAAATAGTGTTAATGTATGGAATCCTTTACCAACAGAAGCAATTAACGAGCCAACATAAAACACATACAAAAACGACCTAGACTCATTCTTCAAGTCACAGGGTTTTATATATATATATATATCTAAGGTCGACTAACTCCCAAGATTGCACTCACTTCTTCTACACTGAAGTATTAGACTGCAATCACTGGAAAATCATCAGCCTGAACGTGACAGGATCCTATAATGATTGCAAAACTGTGTCCTATATTTAAATCAACGACATAGGAAAAACAAGCCAGCTTCAAGACTTGGCTTAGGTATACTGATCAATTTGATATCCTAAACCATTCGATATTTATGCCCAGAGGCAGAAAACTTAAAAGATTTTGTATATATTTATTGATTCTTATATTTATAGTCTCAGAATCAATAATTTCATCTTTGTAATAACAAATGACCTTGTGTTAGAAATCCCGATAAAAGGAAAGATTGAACACTGATACTTTATATTAACTGTCTGGATACTGAATTTTGCAGACGACATATCACAACTGTAATATCTCTGGACCTGCAAAATATTTTGAAAACATTTTGACCGAAAATTGTTGGTGGCTGCTTAAATCCAGATTCTCAGCCATTCCTCCACCCCTCCAGCGCAACCCCCACCCCACTCCAACCGGCCCGTCGCCAGCCCCCAGACAACAACTTCAACGAGCAAAAAACCCAAGACCCACCGAACAGTCCGGGAACAATCCGACCGAAAGTTGCCAGTGGCTTCACCGTTATCCAGTCAACTCGGCCAAAATACCCCCCCCCCCACCCCCCGGCCCACCCTCAACTCGGCCTAGTTCCAACTCGACCTATGTTTATGCCTAACATGTGCGAATATACCCTTGGGTCGAGTTGACCCTACAGTATCACCCATAACCACATACGAATGCACATATGCGCACACATGTATATACCTATAGGTGCACTATTAGGCCGAACCGACACTGCGCTATTAACTGTACATATGAACATAGCTATAGCAATATTATTGGGCTAACCAGTACGCTTAAATAGGATAAAGTTTATCGAGTGTAGCAGGCCTACCTAGACTTCTATGGTAGCTACTACACACGATAATCTGTATACCATGACATACACGGAAATCTCGGTAATATCTTAAGATCGCCATTGTCTCACAAAGATAGTGCCTTTAGGAGTGTCTACGTCTTATGTAAAATAGTTGCGCGTTAGTGAAAATAATAGACACTAATAATTCTGACCGTCTTTTAATAAAGAGACGTAAACGCCAGTAAATATTATTAGATCCACCAACAGACGACTAATGCTGGTATAATACGACTGGTATAAGAGGGATCTCATATTTCCAAATCATCAATTTTTGAAGAAAAATTCCGAAATCAAGGATATAGAAAGATGAGATTCCCAATTATTCCATGCTTCCAGCCAGGTAAAAAGATTTCATCTTGAGAACAGCTCTCCAAGTGTGATACCAGCGATCGAAAAGAGGAGAAAGAAGCCAGTTAAATGCATTCATAAGCCTATTTGACCATTAAATCGGGCCGACATGACTTTTTATCCTAGGCCGATCCGACTAATTTAAGTAGGCCGGGTTGGCAATTGGACCGACTCGACTGGAATTCGCTTCACCAACAACCCTCAGCCAGACCACCCCCAAACAAAACCAGCAAATCCTGAGTCCCCGCCCCCTAAAACCACCGTCCGGAGGCCTGCAGCAACCCAGTCAAAATAGAGCAAAAAAATTACGCTAGAAAAGGGAAAACAAGCAAAAATCTGGAAAAAATTAAAACAAAGCGAACTCACCGAAACTATGTCAACGCAGAAGAATTTGGCTTATATTCCTTCTTCCTGCTCCCTTATCCGCTTGATTATCCTTTCTAAGCGACTATTGTTCTTGTAGACATTAATCTTTTAGTCACACTGATCCCTATGAAACCTTTACTGATCAAATTCTTTTCAGCGACTGACAAAACTATACTACGATTTACGCCAGATCACGGGTTTTCCCTATACAAATTAACTCCCTTTGGTTAAAATAAATATGTCAACCTGCCGACATAAGAGGTAAAAGGAGCGTGAAAAAAAGGATGACTGGCCCGAAGACAACTGGCCATCTAAAGTTGGATTTAAGTAAAAATCGTATCTCGAGATAATGCGTAGAATAGATTGACTTATCGGCTGATGATATGCGCATATAAAATAATCTGCAACAAAAAACCCCATACGGCAACCAGTCAGAAGAGTCTTTAATTACGTTGAAAAGTGTCACTGATAAACGAATAAATGTCTCAATAGACTACAATTCCAAGAGAGACTGGCAATGAATATTTCCAGCCATTCAACATTTCCAATATTAAACAAATACGGAAATATGACTAAATCTTAGGCAAGAATATGACAAGATTCTAGGAAAGCGAACATGTAAACCGGACTTGAAGAACAAAACTGGAACGCCAGGAAGTTCTCCATCACCTGAAATCCAAAACAGGAAGACAGACCCGGAAGCTAATCCTAGAACAATAGAAAGATCCATGAAAACCGGAAATGACCTTATCCCCGGCTGTACGAAATCCGGATGTGGGAAAAACGGAAAACGGAAATGCGCAACCGGAAGTAGATACAGGAAACTGATCAAAATTCTACAACCCGGATGTACAGAATTACCGGAAGAGGAAGCTGAACCGGAAACGGATATAGATGAATGATGCAATGCCCGGTCTAACAGACCCAGATAAGTATTCTTCCTACCGGAAGTAGCAACACTACTACCGGAAGAGGAAGCTGAAAAACCGGAAACGGAAATAGATGAATGATGCAATGCCAGGTCCAACAGACCCAGATAAGCATTCTTCCTACCGGAAGTAGCAACACTACTACCGGAAGAGGAAGCTGAAAAACCGGAAACGGAAGTAGACGAATGATGCAATGCCACATTTTTCCTACCGGAATCGGAACTCTATAGCCGGAAACGGCGGAAGTTGACGAAAAAGCCAGATTATCATGAGTCACCGGATGTTCAGCCAAGCCAGAAACAATCACGGTGCTCATTTCCGGATGCCCGGTAAAACCAGAAGACAATCCGGATGGCAAACCCGCTTGCCCGGACAAGCCAGGAGCAGAGACGGGAGCAGAGCCGATCCTAAAACATTCCTGGCAATCGGTATCACGGAGAAACAAACTTTTGCATGTGATGACAAATCGGAGGCTTCCGCCACCGATGCCATCTCTTGAGGATTATGATGATCCTCAAGACTAACATGGTCTTTGGCCTGGCTCCTACCAGAGGATGACTTACCAGGCTTCTTTATCGAGTCGCCGGATTTACCTTTTGGAGACTTGATCTGTTGCCTAGATGTCAAGGAAACCGGCTTAGCCCACTTGCGCAGGCTTAACGACAAAATCTTTGAAGAACGATTTAGATAAGACTAATGGCCAACCCTTACAAATCCCACACATTTTTTATTTTGAGGGGAGCAGGAGGTACACCTCAGGTAAACGTGGCCCGCATAGTCCTTAGCGTGAAAAACGATCACACTTGATTGACGTACATTTTACTTTCTCAGAATTTAAGGACACTTCCTTTGAAAAATAAGAAATGATAAGAAATAAAGCAGCTAGCTTTTATGAGGATACGTCATAGGCGTACTTAAGAAAGTGACTGAAGAAAGGAATCATAATGATTCCAGAATGATGATGTTTGAGGGCACTAGGAACTACGTTAATAGGAGTGGTACTGGCTATTTTATAACATGGTACTCTTGATGGTATATAATAGGCCTGGTTACTCTAACCTCGAAAACGGGAGTAGTGACACGAAAACTGGTAACTCAAAAACTAGAGTTACAAACACCTCTAAAACACCATGATATAAAAAGTTAAACATAACTTAGGAAGGATGGGTTTCATGGGAGGCATTATTCGTGTCAAATATAGTAATAACTGAAAACTTTCAGTAGCAAAGCTAAAACTTTTATATCAGATTGATAGCAGGCAAACTGTACTGCTAGCAGAATATTTGAAAAGTGAATCAGTTTTCACATTTGGGACCTACTGCGCATGCGCGAGCGTGCTTAGTGACAGGCGTCACCAAGGAGTGTGTACAGACTGGTGCCAGTCTATTGTAAGGCTAATGCAGGGGGTCCCTCTACCAGAAGCCTGGTTGAGGGTCTACATGGTGATGGTATTGGCATTAGGGAGTATGTAAGCGAGTATAAAAATTGTATTCTGATAGCTAAATGCAGATATTTGATTTAGCAAGTAGTGATTGAACGGTAATGGATGTTTTTGTGGTGTAATAACAACAGTGACAGCCTGAATAATCACAAGCACGAATGACAATATATAGGGGCCTTAAACCTAATAAAACACATCACATGAAATGATGATGTAATGCCTAACAACTGATACACCTGATGCTTGAGTTCTTACCTGACATCACTGTGACCACTGGTCAGTCGAATCACACATCAGGCATCTGACGTGTCTTGACAAGACCATTGATAGGGAGTTCAGTGATCAGCAAAATGGCGATTTCTACTGCCGGGGAAATTGTTAAATTAGCAATTTTAATCATTTTTAAATAGAGAACTGGATTAATTTCTCTTAGAGAATTGTAATAAATCTTATTTATCTGGTGATATTGATGTGTTATTTTCACTTTTTCAAATAAAATTTTCCCCACACGAAATATTCCCAATGAAATAAATACAATTTATCCAGCAGTGTTTGCCTATTTTCTGAGTCAGTAACAGCCACGGTACCATTCTTTTTACAAGATATCCAGTATTCTATGACAAAAATACACCGGTTCCTCAATGGCTACAATCGCAAATGATATATCATTTTGTACAGCATTCTCTGTACTTTTAGAAACTGTAATCTAAATGTCGACTATCAATGATTTTGTTATCCATACAATCGATTATTGAAAGACGGAAGTGAATATTCTTCAGAAAACAGCCTTATAAGTACAAATATAGCTTGTAAATCTACAAAGAATGCACTTCCTTGAAAAAGTTATTCAAAGTCTACATTTCAATAACAGTTTCTAATAGTACAGAGAATCCCCTACAAATGATGCATCAGTTGTGAGGATAGGCATTGAGGAACCGGTGTTTTTTGGACAAACAATCTGGTGTATCATGTCCAAAAAGTACCTGGTTTAATGTACTAATTAAATATGCAAATATATGCTAATTATCTAATAATTTATAAATCACGTTATTAAAATCTACGTCACTCGCTCTGCCTTATTAAGATACAATTGTGTTCCAAATTTCATGGCAATAACTGCATTAGTTTAGAAATTATGGGTATATATGTTTTGAAAACTGGCTTATTATGCTTATATGGTAGCATTTTAAGACAATAGGGCTAGAGTTAATCCAATGACCTAATATATACATGTATGAATCCCCTAATTTGGCAAACTTCACACAAGCATTGCATTGCAATTAATAGGCCGATTTTCGAATAGTTTTTAGTAATCAATTTGTTAAGCTGCCTTCTATTAGAAACAATATAATATAATGTCATATTAACTACATCAAATTTCACTCCGCACTCCCTACCATTGAGAGCATTAGTCCGATTCAACTTTCCAGTTTATCCATCACATGACTTAATAATCAACTACGTGACATGTAGGCTGACGCCATAATCATGATGTCATGAATGATTCAATATAGCCCGTCTTTAACGGTTTATAGTTCGACACGTTGTACGAATTGTATGTTTTTGCTATTTAATAAACATGCTGTTGAATATTTTGAAACAAATTTGACTGGGCGCTGTTGCTGCCTCAAATTAGTTTCATAATATTTAACAGCTTACCCGCATAGTTTTCTGGAAATTGATAGTCAATGAGTTCAGATTGATCGATCCCAACACGAGCGAGGTGTGGGTGGACCTTAGCTAGAGATGGGCGGGGAATAGGTAAAACTGGAAACCTTCATTAACCACTACTTAGTATCCCGCTTACTTCAACTTCTGTTCGTTTATTTCTTGCCAGTCATAATATCACCTCAGGTACATGCTTGTACATCAACAGGCTTAGCCAGCATCAATGAAGAACTCAAGGATTTATTCTAAATCATAGAGCAGAGGAGCACACTGCGCAGTAACACGCAGTAGTACCACAACATCATTCTCTACTTTCATTTCTGGGTAGGAGGTATTATGAACAGGAAAAAACAAGACTCATTACTTGTCATTCGTATATACGTTGCAACGGATATTTTGCATCATGCTGCAGGATCTCTCATCTGAATATACAGTATTGGAGCACTGTCTTATCCCAAATAGCCATGAAATCCAGCGTGATAGATTTGATGATGTGAACTTATTTGAATATCACCAAATCAGACTTACTTACCTATGGAAGAGAGATAGTTTTCATTGTGGATACTCAGTCAGATAAATGTTAACCTTCCAGCATCTGTGATATCCGAGGTTGTAAGTTCACCCTCGCCATTAATACATGTTGCACATACTGATCTATGTTTAATGTCTATGTATATGTATGTCTTAAGTGATGATACTTGGCAAGGTTTTCCAGAAGATTTTCTTGAGAGAGCAGAAGAACCAGACGACCTCACATAATAATCCGGCTGCCATGGGATCTCATTTATTGGCAAGGTGCAGTTTTATTTATCTCATCAATTTCATCTATGCGGGTGGCAAGCATCAGCCTTCATCTAACTCGAGATATGGGCCTACCAGAATGCCATGGAATGCTAGCTCAACAAGAAGCTGGTGACTCAGATCCGGTACAACAAGCTCCACAGTGTGCAGAGTACGGCACTTCACTTGCAGGTCAATCAGACCAAGTGTTGTGTTACTGGTACTTTATCTCTCTAGACGGTGAGTGTTAATCCAAAACTCTGTCGGCAAATGGGTGCGTGTATTCAATATGCCTCCCCCCCCCACCCCCACGCAGTAAGAGAGCATGACGGATAGTCCAGTCTAGTCTGACACAGGAAGCTTATTTCCGAGTGGCGATCGGTACTGCAATTCAAGATGGTCTGGAGGAGAGTCATACTACAGCTGCTCAAGAGATATACAATATTCTACATTGCTGGTAATATGGAATCTATTTGGCATATATCCGATGCCTAAGGAAGGGAGGGATAGTGACCAACCTGGCAATCTGGAGAACTATAACGATTAACACATTAAAACAGATCACAACTTGAATGTTAATAACTCATGGTTATTGGGAATCCATAAGCAGTGAGGAAGCTAAGGATTTTGGCTGAGGACAAGACAGTGGGAAAAAGCGACAGACTGATTGCAGCTGTAGGATGGTTCTACTACTACTACTACTACTACTACTACTACTACTACTACTACTACTACTACTACTACTACTACAGCCACAGAATACAGTAATCATACATACATTAGCACTGGCATACGTTCATCAGGTATTAACTGCATGGTGAATTAGTGCAGAACATTTACAAAATATGCAATGGTAATACCTTAATGGTCAAGCTGGCCAAAAATCTGAAACTACAATTGTCTTGAGAAATACCCATTTACAGGGGACACTATTTTTGAAAATTGAACACATGAATGACTGGCTCGATAATCGATTATCTTCGCCTGTATTCAATAATCACAAATGTTACTTTACTGGACAAGTCTTGATCATTTAAAAGGGCTATGCTGCTCAGCTGCAAGCTCTGTGACCAAATGTTGGGTAAGTATAAGATTACTAGGTGCGATATGCGGCTAAAACTTTAACAGCAGACACAAAATGTACACATGCTGAACAATAGTGGGTTAATAATAATAATAATAATAATAATAATAATAATAATAATAATAATAATAATAATAATCTTTATTTAACGAGGGTACATCATCAATAAAAATGTATCTTCCCGAGTCCCTCCCAATAGTGTGTTATCTGTTGTCAAGTTGCCAGGAAATGAGGCCATGTGCCACACCCATGCAGTATGTTATGGTTACCTGTGTCATAATGCAGTGATAAATATTAACCACATTTTTTATTTACAAATAATAGGGTAAACTGGAATTGTGTTGTTTGAGGGCAGCATAATGCTGCACCCTTGAATAAATGGCTAAACATGAAACATACACAGTTACTCTCCAAAGCTACAGTACGTAGGCTCTATAACTTTTCAGAACTATGATTGGTCCATTTTTTGGGCCGACCATCTTGGATTTTCCAAAAACTTTCCAGAAACATTAAAAATGCTACTCTGCATTAATCAATGGCCCGATTTCAACGAACCAACGGGTGGAACTGTCTTATCCATCATGTGTATTTAAACGCAAATGGTTCAAATGCTATTGTTCCAGGTGAGCGTCACAGGCCCTTGGACCTTTTGTTTTGTTTTGGAAGATGCTAACTTAATTATGAGTACTGTAGCTTGTATTAAATAAAATACAATCTGTCATTAGTGATCACTTGTTCACTCTCTGCCATGATGGTCATTCAAATAGCAGATATTTTCAATGCAGATAGGCATGGCCTCTCCTGCCTGTTGTTCTAGGCTCAGTCGCATGTTCATTCACAGTTTGTACATATATTGACCACTAGCTATTCTTCTGGTCTTTTATAAATGCTTATAGCATGAACTCATAAACTTTATTCAAACTGCCCGTACAAAACATCCAGACAATTTCTCTGGACACCATTTGTTCTCGTCTGACAGGTGTATAGATAAATGCTCTATTCAACAATATGTGTGATACCTCAAATGAATGCCATGTCCCGCTGAATGTATGGATTTACTTACAGCGATTATTAGAAATCTACTTACAGTGCTTATTAGCGAGTTCGTACACTCTTGACCATTCACAATTTAATGGTCATGCCGGCCAAATCCGGCCTTTGTTATGGTCTTGTGGAATGGCCATTTACACACCAAGAAAATATAATTTTTGAAAATTTACCACTGGAATGACTGGCTCGATGACCGAGCCAGTCATTCCAATGATACATTTTCAAAAATTGTATTCCATGGCCTGTGAATGGACATTCAGTAGGCACACATTTCAATTTTCTTGACCAAATTTGACCATTAAAGGGTTATCAATTTAATGGTACAGATCTGTCAGGAAAATTGCCATCTATTCATCGCTAATTTTCATTTGCAGGCCAAGAAAAATATTTTAAAGAATTTATCATTGCAATGACTGACTTGGTCATCAAGCCAGTCACTCCAGTAATCAATTCTCAAAAATAGTCTTCTCTTGGCCTGCAAATTAACGCTCCTCAAGACCAATGCAGTGCCCGATTTGTATTTGTATTGACCAGTAATGGGTTAAAGCATGGGATCATCAGTCCCATATCACATGCTGCTGTGATCTACAGGAGCACTGGCTGAAACTAAGACATCATCACCTGTCAGCAACATGGTTTTCAAGCTGGACACCAGCTATAAACCAGTTCATTTGAATAAAAAGCATGAGTTTGTTATTATTACACTATCAAACTAGTGTAAAAATATTAGGTGCTGATGTACATTATGGCAACAATGTTGCGGAAGCCTGTTGCTGTCAAAGACATGTTATAGAAAGCAACAGCTTACAGCAACAGCATTTCCAAAATGAACCCCCAATTATCATATGAAACGGTATAGAATTTTGCAATGTCATAAATTTCAGATGTCTTCAAGATCCCATCAACCCTTAACCCTTTCACGATGAAGCCAGCCAAAACTGTCCTCTGTAGTGGTCTTGAGGAATGCCTATTTAAAGGGCAAGAGAAGACTATTTTTGAAAATTTACCACTGGAATGACTGGCTCCATAACCGAGCCAGTCATTCCAGTGGTAAATATTCAAAAATAGTCTTCTCTTGGCCTGCAAATGGACATTCAATAAGTAAATATTTAACTTTTTTAAACAAATTTAGTCATTAAAGGGTTAACCTGTTAACACTCATCAGTCTAAAATGGCTTCTGCAGTTGTCTTGAGAAATATCCATTACCGAGAGTAGACTATTTTTGAAAATTTAACACTGGAAGGACTGGCTCGATAACCGAACCAGTCATTCCAGTGGTAAATCTTCAAATAGTCTTCTTTTGGTCTGCAAATGGACATTTTCTATGAGAAAATTAAAAAAATTTTAAAAACAAATTCGAAGGTTAGCGTGTTAAATTTGTTTAAGAACATTTCAATAAACAATATCTATTTCGAGCTAGTCATTAGAGTGGTAAATGTTCAAAAATCGTCTTTTCTCACTTTGCAAATGAACATTTCTCAAGAACAGTGCAGAAGCTGTTACTGGTCAGCTTCAGGGTTAAAGGGTTAAGGACAACTATCTATTTTATTTTTTACACAACTAGTATGTCTGTCTGTCTGTTGGTCAGTTGATCGGTCAAACATTTGACATTTTTAGCAAAGCCTTCTGTGTCTCAACTACAGCACACTTTCTTATCCATCAATGATAATTGAAAAAGAAACATCTTTATTATAGACTAGACAGGAAATAATTATTTGTTATTTCCCACAGCAGCTTTCTAAAATGCAAAGGAATAAAATCATAGAAAAAAACCGTTCCTTTAAAGTTCCCAGAGATCAGATAAAAATAAAGATCTTTTGGAACTTTTGCTATGGTTATTTTATCTAGAAGCTTAGGTCAGCCAGTACAGACAAGAGGTTCAAAGTAGAGGTCCAAAGGCCTGTGATACACACCTGAAACACCTGTCTATCACACTAGGGTCCCTTCAGCCAAGTGTAGTTGAAATGCTTAGGCCAACGCTTAATAGGTAGTAGGTAGTAGGTAGTCTTTTAACTGATTTTCTTTTAAAATTTTGGAAAATTCAAAAGCCAGAAAGATTGATGAATAAAATTTCTGTCTACAGCCCTAGGTCAATCAAGTCAAGTTTGGTTGAAATCGGCCTAGCGGTTAATGAGGAGTACTAGTATAGCCTTTTAAAGCAAAATTTAACGTTTCATAAAATCTGAGATGCCAGCTGGAAAATAGACCAATCCAATTTCTGTATACAAGTTCAAAAGCCTATGAGGATACGGTCCTTTCAACCAAGTTTGGATGAAATCAGCAAGCTGTTAATAAGGAGTAGCCTATTAACTGATTTTTTTTTGGCATTTCTGGAAAATCCAAATTAAAAATTCAAAAGCCTACAGCTATAGGGCCATTCGATCCAAGTTTGGTTTAAATTGGGCATTCAGTTAATGAGTTAATAATCTTTTTAGAGATTTCCCAGATATTTTCTGAAAATCCAATATAGCCACTGAAAAAATAAACCAATTAAACCTCTTGGTATAAGTGTTGAAGCATATCACAATAGGATGCTTCAATCCAAGTCTTATTTGGACAATCCAAGATGGCCACTGAAAACATTGACCAATCACATTTTGCTATACAAGATTAGACGCCTATGATGATGGGTAATGAAGAGTAGTCTTTTAACTGAAATTCCTCAAAAAGCTAAGATAGCCAACAGAAAAATTGATCAATTAAATGTCTGTATACTAGGATACAAGTTTGGAAGTGTACCACCATAGGGTCATTCTAGTTAATTTTGGTTGGAATTGGCACAGTGGTTTACAAGAAATATTTTACTGATTTCGCAGACATTTTGGCAAATTAGATTTCTGCATATACATTCAGAAGTCTACAACCATAAAGTCTTAGCAGCCAATTTTGTTTGAAATAAGGCCAACAGATATTGAGGAGATTCTTTGGAAATTCTTGGAAAATATAAGAAAAAAATTGAACAATTAATTTCTGCCTGGAAGTGTCCCACGATAGTGGCATTTTAACTAAGTTTGGCTTAAATCGGTCCAGCTGTTAAGGAGTAGTCTTTTTACAGATTTACCAGACATTTGTGGAAAATTCAAGGTGGCTGCCAGAAAAATTTAGCAATTAAATTTCTCATTACAAGTGATGAAACCTACCACCATCAGAACCTTTCACGAAAATTGAAGATGGCACCAAAAAATTTGACTAATCAAATTTTGGCATAGAAATTTGGAAGCCTATCACCATACAGTCCTTCTAGCCCAGTTTGCTTGAAATCAAGATGGGCGACAGATGATGGATAGACGACAGATGACGGATGGATGATGGACGGATGTTCGCTATGGCATAAGTTCACTTGGCCGTGAGCTAATAATATGGTAATGGTAAACTAAATCCAAAATTAAATCTTCACGATTTAGGCAAAGTGCCCATAAACTAACAGATAATCCAAATAGGACTAAGAAAGAGAGACTTCTGTACTTTCGCAGACCACAGAAATGTATTTGGAAACTTCTAACTAGAATGACTGTCACTATCGATGAGGAAATCATTCGAATGGTAAAATTAAAAAATATTCTCCTTTTGCTCCGCAATTGAACATTTCACAAGTTCACTTAAACGTAAAACATTAAAAATTAAAAATACTCTTTCACCTCCAAAGGGTTTGAAAGATTCCCAGATATAACAAAAATTGTGAAAGCGACAGTCAAATCTGTAGAAACTAATCTATGATATGGATAGAAAAAATCGTTGTTATGAGTGAATCAATGTATATACATACGTCAATCCTTCCAATGTCTTACAAACCAGATTACAATTATTGCTATACACACATTCATAAAGTGCTGTAAATCTCTGAAAGCTTTTCTGCTAAAATTACTTTTGGTAACAGGCTCAAGACCGACTGATTTTTGTGTATTATGGGGTCGTATAAAATAACAGTAACATAAAAGAAAGACAAACATCAGTATAATACAATGTCTACGTGAGCACAGAGGTAAATAAATTATGGGTGCATTGACATGCCAAACAGAGTTTTTATTGGAGATGCAGCGATGTAGGAGGAGGATGGCGCCACAATGCTGCTGCCTTGACGAGGGCGCCACAATGATGATGCTAAATTTAAGATTCTGGTAAAAGGATTAGAATAGCGTTGGCCATTCAATTAGGGATTGTGGTCTGTTATTGATGAACTAAAGGCAGTAATATGAGTAGTGAATTATGGTGTAATCATGTCACAGACTGAACATGATGGTGTGATGGATGCTTTTAATGGATAAGACAGACAACAGTAAGAGCTCCTTAGAAAGTGGTGAACAAATATGCATATAATTATATATACATTTCCATTCTTATGAACATGTATGCATAGACACACGCACGCACACACAGACGCACGCACGCACGCACTCACTCACTCGCGCACACAAACACACACACGCACGCACGCACGCACGCACGCACGCACGCACGCACGCACGCACACACACACACACACACACACACACACAGACAGACAGACCTATATGCACATAAATATGATATAATATTTAGTTTGAAACTTGCTAACATGCCTAATGCAACTCATGTGGAGAAAGCAATATTTTAAACATGAGGCCTAACAGCCTGTCACTCACATGTAACATTAGTATTTGAAATGCTTCATACTTCATGACATAGATTCGATCATGCTTAAATACAAAATAACTTTCTCAGAAAAATATGAGATGTTAGCAAACCTAAAATTTCTGTACACAAGTTCAGAAGTTCAACATCTTAAGGTCCTTCCAACCAAGTTTGGTTGACATCGGGTCGGTTGTTAAAGGAGAGGATAAGTTTTGAATGATTTTTGAGATTCTGAAAATCCAAGCTGGCCTCCAAAAAAATAGACCAATCAAATTTGTCATTAAATATTCTAAAGCAATAGCCTTAGGCGCGTTCAATCCAAGTTTGATACAAATCAGATCATATTTAAATTAGAGCAGTTTTTGAAAAGATTTCCAAAATATATTGGAAAATCCAAGACGGTGGGCGAAGAAATTTGGTTTAAATTGGGCCATTGAATACGCATGAATAGTGTTTTAACAACTTCCGGAAAATCTAAAAAAATCTATGATTTGTAAAAAAAAGATCAATTAAAATTTTAAATAGAGGTTCTGAAGCATATGACCATAAGGTCCTTCTAGCCAAATTCGGGGTGGCCAAACACCTAAGGAGGAAATGCATTTTACAATGTTCGATAAACTTTTCATAAAATCTAAGATCGTCACCAAAATTTTGAAGAGGTTCTTTAGCATACACTGGTAGTGTCTTTCTAGCAAAATTTGGTTGCAATCCACGAAGCGGCTAAGGAAGATGCATTTTGGCAATTTCCGGTAAATCTTTGATAAAATCTTCACCTAAAAAATTGAACTATCAAAATTCTGAATAGAAATTCTGGAGCCTGCTGCCGTATGGTCCATCTAGGCAAATTTGGCCGAAATCCATCAAGAGGCTAAGGAGAAGGAAGATGCATTTTGACAATATTCTATAAATTTTTCATAAAATATAAGATTTTCACTAAAAAAACTGACCAATCAAAATTCTGAAAAGATGATACAGTTTGCTGCAATATGGTTCTTCTAACACTTTTTGGTTGAAATCCATCAAGCAGTTAAGGAGGGAATGCGCTTTGACAATTTTTGGAAAATTTTCATAAAATCTAAAATTTTTATCACAAAAAATTAACAATCAAAATTCCGAATAGAAGTTCTAGAGCCTACCACCATATGATCCTGCAAATCTATTTGTTATTAGAAAGAATTTTGTTGGATAAGATGAGTTGAAATGATAATATTTATGCTATTTGTATCAAACAATAATTCTACTATTTTTTTTAATTAGGCCTAATGTTGTAGATTCTAGCGTACGTAGATAAATTCTACACATGAAATAAGAATTCAGTGGAATTAAATATATCGCTTGCACCAAACCCCCCCCCCACACACCCGTTAGCACACACAAAGCTACAACCACCCCCACCATCAATAAACTTTTCGTAAATCTAAGATCGTTACCAAAAAGAACTGAACAATCAAAATTTTGAAGAGAGGTTCTTTAGCGTACACCGATAATGTCTTTCTAGCAAAATTTGGTTGCAATCCACGAAGCGGTTAAGGAAGATGCATTTTGGCAATTTCCGGTAAATCTTTGATAAAATCTTCACCTAAAAAATTGAACTATTAAAATTCTGAATAGAAATTCTGGAGCCTGCTGCCATATGGTTCATCTAGGCAAATTTGGCTGAAATCCATCAAGAGGCTAAGGAGAAGATGCATTTTAGGCCTAATGTTGTCATAAATGTTGTAGATTCTAGCATATGTAGATAAACCCTACACATGAAATAAAAATTCAATGGAATTAAATATATTGCTTGCACCAACCACACTCCCCACCCCACCCACCCTTCACCCTGTTAGCGCACACAAAGCTACAACCGCCCGCACCCTCACCGCATCCCCCCCACCATCCCACCACCCCATTGTCCATAAACATTATAACCCAGACAGATGAAACGGAGACTCATTTCTAGGTATGCCACGTCCATTACAAGCTAAGCTCCTCCCACATTTTATGCATATTAGAATCGATTTGAAATGTTGAAACCTGAATTCCCAGAATGGCAACAACAGCTCAGTCAAATTAGTTTCAAAACATTCAACAAAATATTTATTAAATTGTAAATTCATCAAAAACATACCATTCTTACTTTAGTGATGCACTTTTTGATTTTTGTGAGGAAGCTATACATCATTATGATTGCGACATCAGCTAATTATTGACGTTTATCGAGCCAATCATACCAGTGTTAAGTTTCCAAAAATAGTCTTCTCTTGGCCTATAAAGTGACATTCAAGCAAATAATTTTTATATTCTTGACCAAACTTAGCCATTAACGGGTATTATGATTAAATCTGCAAAGGTAGCTATGTGACATAATGACATGTAGAGACACAAAAATCCACGGCGACAGTAAATTTAGATAAAAGATATGAAAATTTGGCATCAAGATATTCATCACTTTCATTGCTTAATCTTCTGTGAAAATTGGGAAAAACTGTCTGATTCTGTTAATCATCGCAATCTATCATCTTCACTCTTTCAGCGATTGAGAACAAATACACTTAACATTCTTTACAAATTGAGAAATATTATGTTGAATAATTTGAAATTAATACGCCTCGATGATGTTGATTCCTCTGATAGATAAGGCTTCCTGTCAAATGATTTTCAAAATATTCAATGGGTTCCTGGTATGGTTGTTTTGGTAATGCTAACATTTGATGGGTGAACGAGACAAGTTAATCAGAAAGTGTGATTGAAATACACTCGAACAAACACAGCATCATTCGATATTGCAGACATAACCCTGGGACAAAAAACATGACTTTTAAAGCAGAACTACACGTAAATGACTCGCATACAATCCTTACTGAGGCTAAAGCTGAAAGATGCTCTGTGGATGATGATGATGATGATGATGATGATGTAAATATACGTTAATGGTTAAGGTCACTGAGAGAATAGGGGATGGTTAAAAGAATGAAAACCTATCAAATGGTGTTTATTGGTAATTTCATACAATATTAAATATACTACCACCGGCAAAAAACTGAAATGAATCGGAATAATTTGAGAAAAAGCATTTACTAGTTCTAGCATTGCCTAACTTTGAAGCACTTAGTGACATTGCTGGTGCTTCGTGCTCCGCTGTGTGTCCACTGTGTGCAAGTACTGCATACTTGAATATTATGAAAGCAGACCTGAATATAGTATGAATAGTATTCTCTATGGGCGCCGATATAAAGCGATTATCTCTCTACTGTTAATTCACTGATCGTTTTGAAAATATTATGAATGAAAGTCAATGTTTCTTGTGGCAGGAACAAGTTTCAGTCAAATATATATATAAAATACACTGCTGATTTCTAGGGTCACAACATGATACCTACTGCATATTTTGAAATTCAGGTGACTGAAAGTACGCTCTGTCACTGGAAACAACGGCTTTCAGTCAAATTGTCACTAATTGGTTCCCATCCGAGTGACATAAATAGTATTTAGCTGCTTTTTTCAAATTATTCCGATTTATTTCTGTTTTTTACTGGTGGTTATAACTTGATTATTATATACAGTTATCATTCAGCAGCATTTGTTAGTTCCCTGGTCCTTTAAGTTTCTTGGCAATATAACAATGCAATGATCTGATATACAAGAAACAGATGATGTTAACGAATATACTAAACAAAAGACTTCTTTATTAGTCTTACAGGCAACATCACAAGGCATAATCACTCTATCTGTATGTCTACCTCTCTATGTGTGTCAATCCATCCATCTGTCTGTCTGCATAGCCTGTGTGTATGTCTACTTCTGTCTTTGAGCGTGTGTCAATCCATCCATCTGTCTGTGTGCACAGTCTGTGTGTATGTCTACCTCTCTATGTGTGTTTCCGTCCATCCATCTGTCTGTGTGCACAGTCTGTATGTATATCTACCTCAGTGTGTGTGCGTCCATCCATCTGTCTGTGTGCACAGACTGTGTGTATGTCTACCTCTCTATGAGTGTGCATCCATTCATCTGTCTGTGGGTATGTCTACCTCTCTATGTGTGGCTGTCCATACATCTGTCTGTGTGTACAGCCTGTGTGTATGTCTACCTCTCTGTGTGTCCGTCCATCCATCTGTGTGTGCACAGTCTATTTGTATGTCTACCTCTCTATGTGTGTCCATCCATCCAGCTGTCTGTGTGCACAGGCTGTGCATATGTCTACCTCTCTATGTGTGTCCGTCCATCCATCTGTCTGTGTGCACAGTCTATGTGTATGTTTACCTCTCAGTGTGTGTCCATCCATCCATCCAATGACAAGGCATCTGGCATCACCAATATCTATGTGACAGGGAGAGATCTTTATCTGTTGGACCGTATGCTCTACATTGTAGAATCTCATTGGTTGGTTTTGTATTACTATGTTTGCTCCAAGAATTGTATTTATTCCTGCCTACAATCATCTACTGATATGGTAATGAGTTTGATACAACATCAGAACTCTTCCTTTCTCTGCCAGCCCTTAGGTCTGATATCTTTGGCCAGTTAATATGTGCAGGATTCAGGTGAATCTCCAATGGCAATTACTTGATCGTGGAGTATGTTTGTGAGAGCATACATTTTGTGGACTTCCACAACATTTCACTGTATATTTAGGTGTGCTTGTGCGTATGGTTGAACAGTACCAGATTCCTTCGAGACCTGTGGGCTGGCTCCATCTGTAACCTGTGGTTGACCCTTTTGAGGAATAGGATCTGAAATCTCTTCCTGCCTGGCGGGTCTCCACAGGTTGAATGTCACATCTCAACTTTTCAGTGTTATAACTCATCATCAAAGGAAGTTATGTTGTGTCACATTTACAGCAGAGCTGGAATAATTGTGTCTTTTGTCATGGCACATCTGGTGTAATCATGCATTGTCTAGGCTTTCTCTCCTTATCTGTTTCATGTCCCCAAACACCTGTAAGACATATATATTCACCTAACTGGAGATGAGTATAGCTAACACCTAAACGAACCAATCTGGCACCTCACTATTTAATCTGTCTTCTCCCTACTAACGCTTCACAGTATTAGAAATATGAATACTGGTATCGATATCAATTTCCATAGGCTATACCCGTAACATAGGAATTATTTCGATGGGCAATATAGAATGAGGGCTGGTGTTGTATGATAGCATATTCAATGTACATCAGCGCTCCAGAATATGGAAATAGATGCCAAAGTTTAAAATTTTCACAATAAAACAAAGAAATTAGATGCTAATTAAAAGCAAGACATTTATACAATAATTATGCACTAAATTATCTTCAGCTAAAGCCTGTTTCAAAATGGCTTGAATCTACAAAAATTGTCCCTACAAATGATGAGAACTTGCCACAAAAGTTCAGGTGATTTCCATGACCACCTGATTACTTACACCTGTGCAGACATCTTGTCCCAAATAAAGTTAACAAATGCGACTTTGCAAACAGCTAAACCTGTTCATATTTGACTATATCAATGTCATGAGGCAAAAACATTGGATGTGATTGCTTTACTAATTTTTATGATAGGACGAATTTGGCATGGGTCGAAACCACCAGGAATCATGACCATATATACACCTGTGCAAAAGTTAAGCACCACCCTATTTTTACGCACATGCGAGGGTATATTCATGTGCTATGAAGAAAGCAATAGCATAAACATTTATGTACCCATCCATCTTAGTGCAAGAGGTAATAATGCAACTAGAGGAATGCTGATTATGATGGTGGGGAAACACTGTATGTTTTTGTTTGAACTTGAAAACGAGGCCTGAATATGGTTACGTTGACACAACTGACAACTATTGCCCTACAGTTGACACACGTGGCTAGATTGTCATTAATGGTGTCTGAAAACGAAGTTTAACATCTGTGCACGAGTTTGAGACTGTCATTATTAATACCGGGTATATCCACCTTGTGCCTGGATGACGGCCTGGACACGACGTCTCATGCTGGTCACCAACCGACTGATACGCCATTGTGGTATTCGTTGCCATTCAAGATGGAGTGCATCTGTTAATTCCTGTAGGTTCTGCACAGGAGGATCCCTCCTTCTCACCATGTTTCCCAGAATGTCCCAGATATGCTCAATAGGGTTCATGTCAGGGCTCCTTGCTGGCCATGGTAGGGTTTCGATGGCATTCTGGCGGAGGTATTCATGCACAGCTCTAGCACGATGTGGTCGGGCGTTGTCATCCATGAATCTAGGGTGGGTTCCAGGTGCATGATTTACAAAATGAGGGACCACAACTCTATCCAGTATGGAATCTTGATATCTTTGTCCATTTAGTGTTCCAGGTACAGTCAACAGATCCAGCTTACAATCAAATGAGATGCACCCCCATATCATAACGGAACCTCCACCAAATGGAACTTCTTCCATGATGTTACGTTGGTCGTACGCCGTGCATCTGGACCTCCATACACGAGTTCGACCATCTGTGGCATGAAGCAGGAACCGACTTTCATCGGACCAGTGTACCCGTCTCCAGGATCTCATGTTCCAGTGTCTTCTTTCGTTGCACTACCTCAGACGCTCCTCTTTGTGGTGTGCAGTGAGGAGAGGACGTCTGACAGGTCTCCTAGCTTTCATGCCAGCAGCATAGTCTCCTTTTGATGGTAGACATTGACACTCTATTGCGCGTTTCCCATTGCTGGCTGAGCACTCTGCTGTTGGTGAATGGAGATCTCCTAACAAGGCGTACTAGGGCTCGATCATCACGGGCAGTAGTCTTCTTCGGGCTTCCAGATCTAGGCCTGTCCTTCACCTCGTTAGTTTGCCCATGTTTTGCAATCAAACGACTGATTACAGTATGGTTAATGTTCAGCTGTCTGCCAATCTCTCTGCATGACATACCAGTGGTATGCATGCATATGATTTGCCATTTCACACAATCACTTAACCTTCGTCTTGCCATAGCGGTTCACAATCAAGAGCTAATTCTCTCTGTACAAATAAACCACGGTCATGAACACAAAATTCCTAATCTTGTCGCCTAAATCTGTATGTAATGTTCTACACCTCAAACTGGACTTTTACATAACTGAACACGTGTGCTGTTTCCCGCCACGCATGGACATCAAGGGGCGTGAAGTCATGCATGCATGTGCATTTCGTACTTGGAATTATGTCAGCTAACGCGGGGACAAAAAGTATGGCAGCCTAGTTGTACCATCATGCTTCTACGTTCTATTGTTTTTGCTGGTGCTTAACTTTTGCACAGGTGTATACAATACAATCTCCCCACATGTGCAGAACTTAGCTATTATAATAGTACCAAATAGACCACCATGAGACTGAAAATTTACGTTTTACAAGAAAAATATTTTATAATTTAGACTATTTTGTCGCAAATTATTGGCAAATATTTTGAGCGAATAAAAATAATGATGCCAACGTATGTTTGTTTAAAGCTGGATAAATTAATTTTTATCAAGAAACACTACTTAGAAGGGAATTCTGGCATTGACAATAATAACGTACAGCTCAAGGACTGTAGCCTTTCAACTCTTTTATTGATATATGTGGAGCAACCTGCCTCCATAAGAAAGAAATAAAGCTCTCAGGGGATGGGAGAGTTTGAGAAACTTTTCTCATATAGTCGGCTCCTTTTTATGTTGCCGATCACTATCAACTGAGAAATCCTCACTAACCAGGCTGTAATAATCCATCAGATAAAATATTGCTGCGTAAAATAATCATTTGAAAGTGTAATTTTCTAGTGAACAATGAGACTAAATCAGAAAATATGAGGACAAGCAGATATATTTTCCACATTTTTTATCATTCTCTGTCGTAGCTATGAGCTTAAATAAAATAAGTTTCATTCCCTGTTTTGCGAAAAGTGCATTCTTATAAATATAACCAGTAATCATTAATTTATCAATTTCTCTGGTCTTGCATCAACAATTTGACAGGTCCAGATTTATAAGAAAATGTTAAATGTGGTCGCTAAATACAGATAAAATATAATTTTCCCGCATATGAAGGACTCTGACTGCATTAGACAGGTTTACTACTGCCGTAACAGAAGGTTATGTTATATATTGATATTTTGGCACCAGCAAAATCATATTAATATGACTAACGGTATAGCTATGATACCGGTATTCAATATGATATCAGTATATCGCGAAGTAAAATCATATTGATAAGACAAACAGTATAGCCAGGATACCAGTATTCGATATGATATCGGTATATCGTGAAGCTTTACTCCCTAGATACCTGTCTAGTATAGGTGAGTCAGCCAGGGGAAGACTCACCCCAGCTTGGCTCCATAGTTTGCTGAGGATGACAGATGCTTGGACAGGAGGTAATCACTATAGATTGACTAGTCAGCTGAACTGTAAATCTAAAGACAGGGAATTTGAACATACATTAATTGAACTTCAGCTTTTTATCATCATAAAATGGACATTTTTCATCATTTGCCCATTAACAGAAATTAATGTTAAAATAATTTGCTACCCATATACATAAGTTATTAAAAAATATTTAAAAAGCTGGTTAGCTCAAACAGACAATAACTTAATAATGTCTTAAATGCAGAAACTTAACATTGATAGCATCACTGACACACCAGAAAAGTGACTTGCAATCATAGACAAGATCTGAGACAAAAAATTCTCCCATGACACGATATATATCAGTTAAATGTGTTTATTTGTCACAAAATTTCAACGATTGGGAAACAAAGACTACATTTCCCGCCAAGTCTATCCAATCATTTCTGGGGTCCAGGTCATTTATTATTGAATTATATGATCATGGTGAGATTCTGGCTTCTGAAGATGCTTTTATCTTCTGCTTTCGTCGCTGATCAATACGTAATGTTGCAGATCTTAAAGCACACTTTAATAACAAGTTATGAACATTCCCCATGTTCATAGTTCTTTTCTAAACCAATAAGGTCTCATAATTTAATAGAGCAATTATTTTCAGGAAAACTCAATGACCTATAAAATTGCATAGAACCCCTTAGAAGAGAAAGAACATGGATTATTAGAGTACAGTACAGCTAAAAAATAACATAACGTGTCTCCAAAACAGAAACATGTTAGTTTTCAACAAATGTTCTGTTGAGTATTTTGAACATTATTGGACTGGAAGACATTGCTGCCTTAGGAAGATATCTTACAGTCTAATCACATTCAAAATATTCAACAGTATGTTTTATTTTGTTTTGCAAACATGTTAAGTTATTTTTAACTTGAACCACATGGATAAAAATTACATAACTATTAACGCTCCCATTGCTACAGATCATGGACACAAAATTCTTAACAATGTTCTCGAAAACATGAACAATTTTGAAAATAACTTAACGGGAAGAACTTACCTCCAAAGACAGCAAGAGGTTTAAATCAGATTGTATTAACCCTTTAAGCCTTGAATTTGTTCAAGAAAATTTCAATTTGTTTCAAAGAAAATGTCAATCTGCAGACCAATAAAAGACTATTTTGGAAAATTCACCACTGGAATGACTGGCTCAGTTATCCAGCCAGTCATTCCAGTGGTAAATTTTCCAAAATAGTCTTGTCTTGGTCTGCAAATGACCCCTCCCTCTTGACCCCTGTAGAAGCTGTTTTTGGCTGATATGAGGGTTAAAGAACGAGACATGGGAAAACATTGGCTTCATCAGTGGTCTTGAGAAATATACCTTTGCTGACAAAATGAAGACTTTAAAATTTACTATTGAAATGCCTGACTCGATATCCATTGAGCCAGTGACTCAAATTTTATATTTTAAAAAACAAATTTCTCTTGCTCTGTAAATTAACTTTTTGGATGAGAAAATTTACATTTAATTTTTTTTTATCAAATCTGGCCATTAAAGCGGAAAATTTTAGTTATTTGACTTTCAGACATGAAAGTGTTAATGCGCAATCTGTGCTCTTTCTTAATCATTGTGGGCTCAATCTAGCTTCAAAGCACAATCTGACATTAACCCTTTAAAGGTCAAGCCGGTCAGAAAACACCCTCTACAATGACCTTGAGGAATATCTATTTGCAGGTCAGGAGAATTTGCAGGTCAGATATTGTGATTTTCCTGACCAATATTGACCACTAGCATGACAGGACAAGAATGCCACTCCATTAGAGCGTCATCATCTGGAAGTGTAAACCTTCTATAGCTGTATCTAAACCTAAATCATATCTATCTATCAGTGTCATATATACTGAATCCATAATGATTTTCAAATATCTTGCCAACAAAAAATATAAAGAAACAAACTTTGAGATTGTGATCCAGTGCACGGCAATCTTAATAAGCTAGTTCTTGTCGGATACCTAACTCATCCGCCAAGTTTCTTCCTAATCATGCTAAAACTTTTACCTGAGCGTAAATCTGTATGTTACGGTAGTCAGTCTGTCATCTGTAGGTCACATTTTAAAGAAGCCTGCCTAAGTGCAGCAGTAGTGTAACAGTGCATGCTTATTGCTTAGATATCAGAGTCATGAGTGGTGCTCTTCAGTAGTACTGGTAATAATCATTAATATCTCATCAGATTCTTCAGAAAATCCAGTGATGGAAAATACATCACCGATCAATAGAGGAATCCAATCTGTCAGTCAAGTATATGACGTCATAATCAAATACGTCACAAGTAGGCTGATGTCATAATTAAGAGATGTCATGAATTGCGTTATCAGGTCCATCAGAAACGCTTAATAATCTGTCATGTGTATGAATTGTATGTCTTCACTACCCAATAACCACTGTTGAATAATTTGAAACTAATTTGACTGGGCGAGGTTGCTGCCATAGGGTACTGTTGTTGCCTATGGCAGCAACCGTGCCCAGTCAAATTAGTTTCAAAATATTCAACAGCTTACCTGTATTGTTTTCTGGAAATTGAGATTCAAGGAGTTCAAAGTTCGATCGATCTCAAAACAGACAAAGCCTGGGTGGGGCATAGCTAAGAGTGGATTCATCCATTGATCTATTCCATTCTATGCAAATATTTATCTGTACAATGATAGTAAAATATAATATAAGCTACTTAAATTCATAGTATTTCTCTAGAGCATAAACTAAATGTCTCTGCATGTTACAGTAGCATGAACAAATATTATGCAGGCTTTGATTATTTAATTCTTTTGTAACATGATTTCTGGGAAATCCGAATGAAAACTTATAATGATTACTGCTGACATTGTGATATATTCCATTATTTAATTTGAGTTACTACTGTGCTCCGAATAAACTACAAGCTATTAGTGAAAAATACTACAGGAAAAATTGCGGAAAAAATATATATCACAGGTGTGCGTGACTAGAATGCAGCATATTCACGTAATAAATATGTTCAAAATTAACATTACGCATGCTTAAACAACAACATAAAATACAGACATTAATATGGACAACTCGCCAAAGTTGAACTGACAGTCATTTACCTAATTTGTGGTAGCGCAATGTTGTGGAACATTCAAATACTAGAAATATGGGCCAATAGATTTGATTTGTGGCTTGGTGACGGGAGCGACAACTGCGATAATCACTTTTTGGCCGAAAGCTATTGTCTCGCTCAGATATTGGTCGAGTAGATGAGAGAGGAATGAGTACATGTATTGTTGTCTGTGAGCTGTATCATGTCCATCACACGTAGGCTAACCCTGTGGCCAGTCATGATCTGGCCCGCTCAAGGATAGACCAGATTTAGACATACACAACTTTGTACTTAATTGCACAGATACATTGCCAATTTCCGTATATAAGATCAGCAGAATGTTTATTTGTAATGAGAATCTTGAGTTCACCGTTATCTCTTGGAGTTGTTCCTGATTGAGCTAAAGTATACCTCAGCTCAAACACTAGATCCCGTAATCCCATGCCTCATTCTATTGTAATTTATGCTTGCAAATGATATTTACTATTCCATATAATTAAAAGTTTATTTATTTATTTTGCAAAAATTTACTAGAAAGGTATTACAGCCAAGAGGCAGCAACAACATTCTGGTAAATTACTCATCATCTATTCAGCATCCTATATACTTAGTACAGTATTATTAAGACAAGGTTTTAGAATGAAATGAGTTAAACCCTGATGGAATGAGATAAAACTGAGAGGCACTTGATCAGTGATTTGCTTGTGAAGATCTACAAATGCCATATGAAGTGACATGAAGGATAATGGCCAGGTTCATTTTGGAAATGATACATGATACACTGCTTCAGGAGATAGATGGATGCTGTCCATAGGAACGATCCATGCTATTACAATTACCTCCTCATTGAGGAACAACTGCGTGTGTACAATAGTGGCCGTCTGTGGTATTGTCAGAAATGTCACAAAGCTAATCAACTTACTGGCTGACCCAGCTGACAGGCAGGCAGGCAGGCAGGCAGGCAGGCAGGCAGAGACTAATACTAGTTGCGAGTCCTAAGTAAAATCTAGTCTGGTTTGTGAGATGATCTTATTAGTGAAGCACAACTCAAGGTAACTGAAGTTCAGATTTTCTATGAATTTACAAAGTGTTAAGGGGAGAAGACTCTGACCAACATAGAAGGATTTTGCCCAGACGCAATTCCAAGTGAGTGTCCATCCATTCATCAGTACATCTGTCAGTGTGTGCATCTGTCCATCCATCTATCTGTCTCTGTCTAGAGCTGTAATTCAGAAGATCACTGATCAGATTTCACTCAAATTTAAGCATGGCAAATATTGTTACTGTGAAAGAGGATTCCCACACTTTGTTCTTGATCCTTATTCAAACCCTGGATCCAGATCAGATGAAATTCTGGATTTATAGATCTTGGAAACAACGGATCTAGTTACAGCTAAATTTTAAGACATGAAAGATTGTGACCATAGCCAATGATTCCACGACTTTCATCAAAACCGAAAGAAAAATCTAAAGAAAATTAAAAACTAGACATAACGGCACAATCTTCCCGCAACTGAAGCCATTTTGGTTGATGCCATAATAGTGGACCTTTCTGGTTTAACTATGCCCCGCCCATCTCTAGCTAAGCTCCACCCACACCTCGCTCGTGTTGGTATCGATCGATCTCTGAACACCCTGACTATCAATTTCCCAAAAAACTACACAGGTAAGCTGTTGAATATTTTGAACCTAATTTGCTAAGGCAGCAACTGCGCCCAGTCAAATTAGTTTCAAAATATTCAACAGTATGTTTATTAAATAGCAAATAATTACAAAGACATGCAATTTATATGTGTCAGACTCTTTGAGATTTGATGTCTAAAGAAACCCTTTGTGACGTAATAATTGTGACGTCATTATACACGCGCTGAGCTATTTTCTGAAAGTTGCAGTAAATTTTTCATAAAATCTAAGATTTTGACGGAAAAAATTGGTCAATTAAAATTCTGAAAAGGTGTTCTAGAGCCTCAACAACAATAGAATGTATCTAGTTAAATTTGGTTGAAATATGTCAAGCGGCTAAGGAGTAGCATTTTGACTATTTCCAGTAGATTTTAAATAAAATCTCAGATTTTCACCCAAAAAATTGATCAATCAAAATTCTGGAAAAAAAACATCTGGAGGGTAGCAGCTTAAGATCATTCCAGCCAAATTTGGTTGAAATCAATTAAACCGTAAAGGAGAAGACGAGATTTAATGGATGGACATATGACGGATGGATGGACGGCCGACGGATGGCCGCCATGGCATAAGCTCACTTGGCCTTTCAGGTCAGGTGAGCTAAAAATTGATCAATCAAAATTCTGAAAAGAAGTTCTACCACCACAGAATGCATATAGTCCAATTTGATTGAAATATGTCAAACAGCTAAGGAGTAGCGTCTTGACCATTTTGAGTAAATTTTTCATAAAATCTATGATTTTCACCCCAAAAATTGATCAATCAAAATTCTGAAAAGATGTTCTAGAGCCTACCACAATAGAAAGTATCTAGTAAAATTTGGTTGAAATATGTCAAGCAGCTAAGGAGGAGTAGCATTTTGACCATTTCCGGTAGATTTTTCATAAAATCTAAGATCTTAACCCAAAAAATTGATCAATCACAATTCTGAAAAAATGGTCTAGAGCCTACCAACATAGAATGCATCTAGTCAAAGTTTGTTGAAATATGTCAAGAAGCTAAGGAGGAGTAGCATTTTGACCATTTCGGGTGGATTTTTCATAAAATCTCAGATTTTCACCCAAAAAATTGATCAATCAAAATTCTGAAAAGATGTTCTAGAGCCTTCCACCATAATAATAATAATAATAATAATCTTTATTTATCGAGGGTATATCATCAGTAAACTGATCTTCCTGAGGCCCTCCCAAACACAATAAACTATATACAGTTAAATAAGCAGCAAACACATACATACAAACACACTCATAAATGCACTTATACATATACGCACACACTGGCTCAGTCAGTCACTCACTCCTTCACTCACTCACTCACTCACTCATGACTCACTCCCTCACACATTTTATATTACATATATACATTAATATGAACAAGTTTCACTAACTCACTGGATATGTCCAGGGAAGAAATGACTCAAAATATAATTTTCATCAGTTCATCATCCATAATACTGAGTATTCAGTTATTTAGTATATTAACCATTTTATGACGAAGCCGACCCAAACTGATCCCTGCAGTGGTCTTGAGAAATGTGCAGACTATTTCCGAAAATTTACTACCGGAATGACTGACTCGGTAACCGAACCAGCCATTCCAGGAGTCAATTTTCAGAAACAGTCTTCACCCGACCTGCAAATAGACAGTCACGATTTATTTTGACCAAATTTTTCATTAAAGGGTTAATGTGAATTCATATACTTCTGAATATTATGATAGAATGATGATAGAGTCGGAGATTGTGTAATGCTTTGAGGTAATGCGTTCCAGAGTTGAACTGCTTTATATGTGTAACTCTTTTTTCCATAGCAAGATTTAAATTTTGGAAGATGTAGATGACCAAAGGTTTTTGAACGTAAATTAAGGGAATGTGTATCTTCTACATATTTGAACAAGTTCTTAATATAACTTGGAGTAAGGTCATTTAAGGCTTTATAAGTCATGCTATTTGTTTTGAAGTTTATTCTCTTAGCCAATGTAGTCCAATTCAATTGTTTATACAGTTGTTCAGAATGCATCTAGTAAAATTTGGTTGAAATATGTGTAGCAGCTAAGGAGGAGTAGCATTTTGACCATTTCCGGTAGATTTTTCATAAAATCTCAGATTTTGACCAAAAAAATTTATCAATCAAAATTCTGAAAAAAATCATCTGGAGTGTAGCAGCTTAATATCATTCCAGCCAAATTTGGTTGAAACTGATCAAATCGTTAAGGAGACGACGTGATTTGACGGAGGACAGCCGGCTGCCATGGCATACGCTCACTTGTCCTTTCAAGCCAGGTGAGCTAAAAACTAGACAAAATGACACAATCTTCCCGCAACTGCAGCCATTTTGGTCGATGCCATAAGAGAGGGATTGACTGATAGTTAATAAGAGAGCCAAACTTCAAATGAAGTTTCATCATGATACTCCAACCAAAAGTAGTTATCGAAAACCCAAAATTTGCAGGGACAGACCTACCTACGGTCATAAAGATCGACAGATAGAATGATGGATGTATGGACTGACTGAGCCCCAAAATAACATGCATTTCCCTACAATTATCACTGTGGTCTGTGTCAGTGTTGTGCCGCCATATGGTGACAATAACACCCTGGGGGTTAGCTTGACCAGTGAGGTCTGGGATCGCCACTGTTGTTGTTCTATAAATATCATTGCTATGGTATTGCTGACTGGTTAACAACACAGACAATGACTGATTACATTAGATCTTCTATTGATCATCAGATTCTCAAACACTGCTATAAATTTATAGAAATTGATGTTAGGACAGACTAATGTTACCAAGGCCTACACGCTTTTTGTCTTTTGTCTCTGTCTGTCCCTCTCTGTCTGTGTCCAACTTTTATCTCACTTTTATTGTAAAGATATAACACACAGCTTGCTGGTATTGACTAGATTCTCAGAATGGCATTTTAGCCAACACAAGCACCTGCCAGTGTGACACTCATTAACCCCATTTACACTAAATACTGGTATATATTACTTATCTGGTTTTATTATGAGGTGTGGAATAGCTTTCTGAGAACAGTGTTGCTGAAAACTGTTGCAGTCACCAACAGTAACAGATTAAAAAACCCTGTTTCAAAAATGTAATTCCAACCCATATTTAACGGCTTTCACATTTATAATTTGGGACTTTGCATTATGAAACATCAGCACATGTGTCTTACGATTAACCTGTATTAGGCTTGGTAATAACAATGTTTTTGGACATAGCCATTCTTGATTATGTGGCTGTACCCCTTCATTCCTAAACTCCAAACACTGATTAATGCAATGTTGCTTTAACATGTGGAATTCCAGCCATAGGGCTGAAATGGTTAATTGTTATTTAATGTTTATAGTGCCATGCAACAAACCCATGTGAAGAGACTTGCCTAGGTCTCCATGAAGTTCATTATACAATTATGTCCTTCTGTGGATCAATACTTTACAGCTGATACAAGCTGTCTCACTGTGATGTGGCTTGTTTACTTCTAAGCTTTGATGAATGTTAAAATACGGTTTCTGACTGAAATGTATGTAGCTATGTGATACCTAGTAATAGTCATATTCCTTATCCTTCTTCTTCTTCTTTTCGTTCGCTGATCATACCGCCAGTCCTGTAAGTGACTATCAACATGATCATAAGCGTTAAGTGCGTGGATCCATGGTTTATTAGAGTGCACCGTGCGGCCTGGAACCTCTGTCTTCAGCAATCGAGGTTTCTGTCAGGGTTACCTCACCCTTACCTCCTTTAGTCGCCTCTTACGACACGCAGAGGATACGGAAGGTGTATTCTAAGCCCCACACCTACAGGGCAAATATTCCTTATCCCAGTTCTGCCACACCTCGACAGGTCCTGTCTCAACAGCTTAATATTAGAAAGGTTATTTACATTCATCCTTCATGTAAGTTCATTCTGGCTTCTCGTCTGAGATATATTTGCCTGACAATTAATCTATTATTAGTGTCCGAGGTAAATCCATTGTCAGAGAAATATCTGTCTGATAATCCGCTTCCTGCCTGAAAAATTTTGTACTCAAAATTAACTTTTTCCCTTCTTTACTCTTTCAATAATGGATTCCATGTATTCCAGTTTCATGACGACTTTACCAGAAATTTTCATCTTTTTATTTTGAGAATGACTCGACTGCAAGTCATTGTTGTTCATGGCAGAAATAACTCCCATGCACCCCAGCCTCGAAACTAAATTTCCACACAACGCAACAGATTTGATTTGTTCTGGGTATGTCAGTGAAAGAGTTAAAAAGTTTCTTGTATGCTGTTGAGTTATTATGCAGTTCCATGAATTATGACATGTATGGCCCTTAGTATACTATAGCTACACTGTCTTTAATGGACCTTTCCATTTTAGTTATGCCCCACCCATCACTAGCTAAGCTCCACCCACACCTCGCCGTGTTGGGATTGATTGATCCCCGAATGTCATAGCTATCAATTTCCTGAAAACTATACAGGAAAGCTGTTGAATATTTTGTAACTAATTTGACTGGGTGCTGTTGCTGCCTATGGCAGCAACAGCGCCCAGTCAAATTAGTTTCAAAATAGTCAACAGAATATTTATTAAATAGTAAAAGCAAACAATTTGTACAACAACGCATAGACCATCTTCAAATATGCGTTCGTGATGTACTTATCGACGTCATTCATTATGATGTCATTCTATACATCACGCAGTTCATTATGATGTCATATGATGGGTGGGTACTCTGGAAAGGTGAATTCTGTGATACCTCACAAAGTTCAGGATTCTTGATGTTTACTCTAAGTTTATTATGTAACAACTATGAATTTATAGCAGGCGATTCAGGCTTCCATGTCCAGATTAGTCTATCTTTGATAGAATTGGAGGAATAGCCGGTTTAGAATCTGCTATTGTCTATGATCCATCTCTTTCTGCACAAGATGTAGTAGGCTTGTAGAGGTAATCCATTATGCGTCACCATATCCCGAATTATATCACCTGAGCGAAATTATAACCAAATTAAAGTAATAGTCAAAGATATCATTCCTAATCAAAAATCCATGCACAGAAATGCCACGGCAGTATAATACTATTTACTATAATCATTTCTAATAGTATCACCGTAGAGAAGCACATTTGAAAAACACATTAATCACCACATATGTACATATTCATGTTATGAGTACACTCATTTTATCCCTCAATGCTGGACACAGCGTAAAAAAAGTAAATATACTTATCTGCTCTCAAAGTTCATTGTTAAATGTTAAATTGTGGTAATTCAATAATACCATATATGCAGACCTTTTTGTGCTTCTTCACTGAATCAAAATTCATAATAATAGTAACAAGAGGCCCAAGGGCCTGTGGCGCTCACCTGGGCCGTTAGCATTTGAACCATTTGCGTTTAAATAGATATAATGGATAATTTTCGGAAAATCCAAGATGGTCACCGAAAGATTTACCAATCAAAATTCTGAATAGAAATTCTAGTCTACCTTGATAGGGTCACTCTAGCCAAATTTGTTTGAAATATGTCAAGCAACTAAGGAGAAGCAGCGTTTTGACAATTTCTGGTAAATTTTTCATAAAATCTAAGATCAAGCAAAATTCTGAATAGAATTTCTAGAGCCTACCACCATAGAATCCATTAGTGAAATTTGGTTGAAATATGTCAAACAGCTAATGAGGGGGTAGCAATTTGACAATTGTTGGTACATTTTTCATAAAATCTGATTTTCATACAAAAAATTGATGAATCAAAATTCGGAATGGATGTTCTAGAGCCTGTGGTCATAGGGTCCTTTCAGCCTAATTTGGTTAAAACAGGTTAAGATGGTAAGGAGAAGCAATTTGACAATTTCCAGTACATTTTTCATAAAATCTCAGATTTTCATAAAAAAAATTGATGAATCAAAATTCTGAATGGAAGTTCTGAAGCATGCGACCATAGGGGCCTTTCAGCCAAATTTGGTTGAAATCACTCATAATGTTAAGAAGAAGCATTTTGACAATTTCTGGTATTTTTCATAAAATGTAAGATTTTCACACACAAAAATTCTAAATGGAAGTTTTGGAGCCTACAACCATTGAGTCCTTTCAACCAGATTTGGTTGAAATCGCTCAGAATGGTAAGAAGAAGCATTTTGACAATTTCCGGTATTTTTAATAAAATCTAAGATTTTGACCCAAAAAATTGATGAATCAAAATTTTGAATGGAAGTTCTGGAGCCTACGACCATTGGGTCCTTTCAGCCAAATTTGGTCAAATTCGTTCAGAATGGTAAGGAGAAGAAGCAATTTTGACAATATCTGGTTCATTTTTCATAAAATCTAACTTTTTCACCCAAAAAATTGATGAATTAAAATTCTGCATGAATTTTCTGGAGCCTACGACCATTGGGTCATTTCAGCCAAATTTGGTTGAAATCGGTTAAAATGGTAAGGAGAAGAAGCATTTTGACAATTTCCGGTAAATAGTTAATAAAATCCAAGATTTTGACCCAAAAAATTGAGAAATCAAAATTGTGAATGGAAATTCTGGAGCCTACGACCATAGGGTAATTCCAGCCAAATTTGCCCAAGCGGTTAATGAGGAGTAGTGTTTTAAAGCAAATGTTGATGGACGGACAGACGACGGACGGAGGGACAGATGATAGACAGACGACGGACGGTCGCCATGGCATAGCCCTTCGGGCCATGTGAGCTAATAATACTGTCTATGTACACAATTTCAAACAATTTCCATGTGATATAGAAACAAATATATTTTGACATCGTGTCCATCACTCTGTGTCTCAATAGATGAATGCGCCTGTACTAAGTATGCCACATTTGTCTCCATTGGAGATTTCTAATTCCAGCAGCCTTTCTATTTTGTTGATCAATGACTGCAACTATTCCTAGTAAATAAAGTACGTGGTTACAGTAAGGTGTCAGGACCTGTACAATACCATCATCGGTTGACTTAGCAGTTGTTGGAGATATAATGTTCTTTTCATAAAAAAAGTTGGGAGCTGCTATTGTCATTGTTTAGTCTTTAATACAGAAAAATGTGTGCTTAGGATTCAATGGTTTCATCCTACATTTCCCACTTAATGTTCTCTTTAGGTGAAATTCCCTGATAAGACCCTCCCCAATGTTTTCCGCGTTTTCCCAAATAAAGAGACATTACCTGCAGCTAACATAAATTTTGGAAATTTTAAATATGATTACACAACGCAACAGCGCCCGGGCTTACTTAATACTCAGGCATTCTGTGAAAGTTCTGTTTATGTTTGCAATTTTAATTTCAATATTTGTGAAATTCCTAATTTGCATCTTTTTTTACTATTATGTGGTCATATGTATAAGAAACGCTGTTCAAGTGCGAGTATTGCTACACTAGAGCCGTTTTAATCCACTTTTGTATATTAAATTTGGAGATTTACCAGGTATTGCATCTTTAACTTTATAGCACCGCCTCCCAATGTTTTTTCATGGCTAAGAGTTTCTTTGCCTGGTGATGTCTGTGTATTTTCACTATCATGTTGTGTATTGTGTGGTTGTGATGTTATCTGTCTACTCTGCGTGTGCTCCGGTGGAGCTTGTGCTTGTGACATTGATTGTGAATTTTGAATATCTTCCTGGTGATTCTCTGATTGTCTGGTAATTCTTTCTTGCATACTATCTAGCTTTTCATCTCCCAGAGTTGTCTTCAGAATCATGATTATGGTTTTAATCAATTGGCATTGATTAGTGCTTTATAATCCACACTATCATTACATGGGCAAATTTTGTAAGTGTACTTAGGACCAATGCCTGTAATGATAGAAGGGCCTTCCCATTTCTTATACAATTTTCTTGATAAACCTACTGGTGCTTTTTCAATGTATACATATACCGTATCTCCTGTTTCAAAATTAGGTTGTTCGGTCTTTTTATCATACTGTAGTTTATTTTTATCCTGGCTGTTTGATATTTTCTGTTGCTATTCTTTCGGAAAGTTTTAGGTTTTCTATCACCTGATTTAATTTCCGCCCCGTGGGGTGTGGTAGCGTGTCTTCAGGATGGTGTGGTAGCGTGTCTTCAGGGTGGTGTGGTAGCGTGTCTTCAGGGATAACAGCTGTATCAAAGGGTATGTTTATTTCAGTACCAAATAATAGGTAATAAGTTGAGTAATCCCTTGATTCAGTGCAAGGTGTCCGATGTAGCGCCATAAGAATTCCTGGCAGTACCTTAGCTCAGTTGCAATGGTTAGCATTCACATACATCCTCATTGACTGAGCTATAGTAGAATTCTGTCTCTCACATGTGTAGTTAGTTTGAGCATGCTACACACTGGTATAGTGTCTTGTGATTGAAAACAGTGCTGATAAGGCACCGACTAACTTGCTCATAAAATTCTTAGCACGGTCTGACACAAGATAACGTGGTGCTCCATATTTGGTAATTATTTGACTATATAGCACATGTGGAACCGCACTAGCTTCTTGTGTCCGCATTGGGAATGCCTCTGCCCAGTGAGACAAGCTATCAACTATTAACAGGATGTATTGATACCCATCAGGTGTTTTTGTTATTAGAGTAAAAAAATCCATATCCGATCAGGCAAATTTAGGTTGAATGGGCATTGGAGTCAGCAGTACTTTCACTGCATGAAAATCTTGTTTTCCCTCTTGACAGGTTTCACATGTTCTGACATACACGCCAACATACTGTAAATGTTTGGCCCGAAGTACCTGCTTATTACAGACTGGTATGTTTTAGTTAAACCCAAATGCCCCCTCCTGTCTCTTAGTCAGGGTATGCCCTCAAGGTATCCGTACATAGTGACCTTAGTAGTGCCTATTGAAAACAGATTTTTGATATTTTCTGTTTATGAGCAGCATTTTTCTTTTGTTTAGGCAGCTTCCCATCAGTTAAGTACATTATGATAAATTTAAAGCCAGGGCAGTTTTTCCGCATCTCTTTTAAATTATCAGAATTCTGATTAAATTTGGCTTCAGTGACAGGAGTGTTAGATAGTATCGAGCTCTGGTTATGATCACTATCATCATACCATAATTCAGTTTGCAATCAGGCACAGTGAGCATGAGTATTTTGCTCTACGCCTTTGTCTGGTACTAATACACTTATATGACTTTCCATTAGATCTAACAGAGTATTATCATTCGCTGGAGTGTCGTACTTTCTCCTACTCACAGTTGGGTATTTTGAGACCAGATCTAGGTTTTATAGTAAAATTATAGTTCTGAAACTCTAGTGATCATCTGCCTAATCTACCTGTAGGTTGATTTATGTTCTGTAGCCATTGTAATGCTGAATGATCAGTTACTACAGTGAAGTGTCTGGGAGCTACATAAAGATGGTATTGCCTAATGGTTTCTATTAAGGCAAGACCTTCTTTTTCTGTGGCATGCCATTTCTTTTCAAAATCTCTAAGGGCTCTCCCACCATAGGCTACTGGGTGTTCCTGTCCTTTACTATTGACTATGAATGTAACCATTTGCTGAGCCTAATGGATCCAATGAGATAATGAATGCTTTACTCGTGACTGGGAGTGGCAGAACTGGAGCAGATGTTAAAGCATCCTTAAGATTTTGGAATGCCATTTCACATTCAGGCGTCCAGTGGAATTCACCATCTTTACAGAGAGGTTTATTGAGTGGAGTAGCAATTTTAGCATAGTCTAATATGAAGCAGCGATAAAAATTTGTTAGCTCCAGGTATCCCCGAGTTCTTTAACATTTTTGGGTCTTGGAAAGTTATGTCCACCTTTAGAGATAACATGACCCAAGTATGTGACAAATCTACATTTGCTTGGTTTAAGTGTTAGCTTAGCTCGTCGCAGTCCATCAAATACCACATTCAGATGTGATAAGTGTTCCTCTAGTGTTTTAGAGAATATTAAAATATCGTCAAGATAAACTAAAACATGTTTCCAATTAAGACCTTGAAAAACCTTTGACATGACCATCTGGAAATTCGTAGCGGCATTTCTTAGGCCAAATGGAAGTCGCATTCATCGAAATATCCCTGGTGACTTATAAACGCCGTTTTATGCTTAGTTTCGGGATCCAATGGAATTTGCCAAATAGCGCTGTTGAAGTCAATACAACTAAATACTTGTGCTTCACCTAGTGTGTCAAATACATCTTGAAGGTGTGGAAGCAGAAAGACCAATTGTTCTGTTACAGAATTTAATTTCCTGTAATCAATAGCTAATCTATAGCCACCTGTATTCTTTTTAAACATCACCTGGGCTAAACCAATTTGAGTCTGAAGGTTTAATAATGTAATTTTCAAAAGTTCATCTAACTGTCTGTCTGTCTCATCCTGAATGGCTGGGGTTTGGTGATAAAGCCTGCACCTTTGTGGAGGTGCATTCCCAGTCTTTATTCTATGAGCATGAGGTAATTTTTTCCAAGCTCAGCCAGTGATGTAGCAAAAACATCCCTATTTTGACCAATGAATTTGTGTAATCATATTTTTTCTTCCTTAAAGTGATGCTAATCTCATCTCAAATGTTGTATTGTACTGACACCTTATGGTTTATAGATTCCATATCATTCATATCCTGTTACATTCCATTACCTGTATCACAATTATCTGCTTTGTAATATCGCGTATTGTTGAACAATAATCGCCAACATTTTGTCTACTAATGCGATAGCGGGTGATGTTATGTAAGTGTCAATGCATTACATTCTTTATTCATCAGATTACCTGTATGGTTGCTTTCATATCCCATTATCAAACTATTTATGGGACCACTATGACTGAATGCATAGACCGAGGCAGATAGGCTAGTTTTCTTCTGATTGGTTGAAAAGTAAAACATGACAACCACCACAGGCTGTAAAATGTACCAACATTTAGCTACTCAAGCCTGAATATCTTTCTTTAGCGGTATGATAACAAGCTTAATATTTTATGTATAGTTTACGAGTGCTGTGTTAGATCACTTGAATCACTAGTATGACATGACGTCAGTTCTCCTTTAATTAAATCTGCCTCCGTCAAATCTTTTCCAAGTTTAAATAGAATGGATTTAGAATGATCCTTACTACATTAATTGTTCTCAGTGACTGTGTTTTCCTAATTTGCTACATTTATGGGCAATTGTACCATATGTTGGTCATTTTCTATTATTCCTATTGATTCTTCATACACTTGATAAGCCAAGGTCACTACTTTATATTTATGTATATGTATTGATTTGTTAGTTGGATTTGGCATTCTATACACAACTGGTCTACTTCCACCTCAACCAAACACCTGGAACCTATTAATCCCAGCTGTTCATTGATTGACTGGCCAGGTCCCAATAACAGTGTTTCATTATTTTGAGCTTTGGGAATTTTCACTGTTAATAAATACTCAGAGCGTGGTTGGTTTGATCACTTTAACTAGTTTACAGTGACCTATATCATGCAACAATCTGGCTTCTGTCATTCCATTTTGAATTACCAGGGTATGGGTCTCTAAATCAATATGAGCCATATTATACTCAAGATAGTCCATTCCTAGTATGACATGAAACTGTAATTGTTTGAATATATGAAACTTTTGTTGCATAGTGAGATTTCCTATGCTAACTGGGAAAACTACTGTGCCAATGATCTGATGTGTTTCTCCTCCTACTCCTTTGACAGCAGAAAAAGTACTGGTTTTAACTTGTCGACTAAAATGCATTAAAAAATGTATTTTATTTACCATTGCCTCGCTAATACAGGATAGTGATGCTTCAGTGCCAATGAGTCGTTTACAACAATGATTGTCAATTTTTAAGCGTACCAGATTTTTATGAAGCGAGGTTGCTGTTGGGATTATTGCTGTTTGATACAAGTCTCTGTTTAAAGATGTTTCAGTGTGCATAATGGATGTTACATGCTCATTGCCATCAGTATACAGCTTAGGCTGATTATTTTGTTTTATATCTTGAGATGTATTTAATTCCAACTTTTTCTTATAATTTATACTTGTCATTTTGGCTTTTTCTATTTTGTCTATTATTTCTAAAATTTCTTCGCTATGATTTACTCTTTCTTCAGCCATTCTTTTTCTGCTAGCAAAATTTATTTTCTAATGTGGTGACATAATTTTCAGCACTTATTTCTTGATTAAAGTCCTCCTTACTAACATTGTCAAATAGAAATTTCTCTAGAGGGATTGATTTTTCACCTAATGTAATATTATTGTGAATCTCCCTACTTGTAGAAGTATTTCCATTGTATTGCATTTTTGAATTTTCACTCGAACTGTTTGAATTCAGCTTTGGGTTCTTCACTAATAGCACATTTAGCTTGATGGACAGGCGCGCACCCCTAATCATTGTTTGATTCTAATTGCATCCCATAGCAAACATTTTTAATATGTCCTAATTGAGAGCATCTATGACACCTTAGATTACGTGCTCAGCATTGAACAGATATATGATTGTACTCACCACAAGCTGCACATGACTGAGTGTTTCTGGTGACCTGTCCTTCGGAATCACGAGGAATGTAGTTAGTGGGCTGGTCCTGCCAAGTCACATGCCGGTTCGGAGATTGCCATCTTTGTGTATGCAGTCTTTCACCTGAGTGATATGATGGGTATCGTGTTTGTTGCCATCTAGAATTGTACTGCTGTGATTGATTCTGTGGTGGTGGGGGTGGATATTTTGTACGTTGTGCTACATAGTTGACAGGTAAGGCTTGCTCCAATTTTGTTGCTAAGCTTGCAACCCACGCAGTGAACTGACTTATGGCTTTACGATTGGTACTGCTATTATCAGTCTTTAAGATAGGTCTATTTACTGATTTGGCAGCTTTCACTAACTCATCTATAATTTTTGGTTGCCTATCCAATAGCATGTGGCGACTCATATCGTCCACACCTGCCATGACTGCCTGAATAATGTTCTCAACAGCTAACCTTGCTGGTCTCCCTTTTGCTGTCACCTTTGCAACAAAGTCTAATAGATGTTCATTAACTGATTTTCGTGTTGGAATAAGTTTTGATACAATCTGCCATTTGCATGTAATATCTAACCCAAACCTCTCTAAGAATGCTGTTTGCACCACTTAATATGCAGATTTATTGGTTATGCTCTCATACCAGTCTTTTGCACTACCTCTGACTAATAGCTGTAACAATGGCAGTTTTCTCACCTCTTCTGTGTGTGCACATTTCACACTATGCGTCAAATGATTTGATACATCGTGCGCCATCCTCAGTCCGAACTAGTTCTCCGGTTGGTGTGATATGACAGCGCAGGTTTTGTGCTGGTCAACTGATCTTGTTGCTCGGTTGATGTGAAGTTGGCATTACATGCTGTAGATTTAGATCCTCCACCAAGTTAATACTGTGGTCTGTGTCAGTGTTGTGATGCCATATGATGACAATAATATCCTTGAGGTAACTTGGCCAATGAGGTACAATGATAGCCAACCTTCCCAAGAAGTTTTGCAACAATACTCAAAACAAAAATTTATCAAGCGCAAACCTACTTGACGGAAGGATGGACGGATGGATCAACGCAGGACGTACACACGGATGGAAGCGAAAACATAACAGGCATACCTTCCCCCACCCCTGCTCTTTGCTAACTAAGGTATTAGTATTATGCAGAATCACATTGAATATGATTGACCATTGGTTACAGTCTCATCTTGAAACTGTGCCACCATTATATTGCTGCATGAATAAGCCATACTGATATAGTCTCAAGAAGGAACAACAAAGGCTAACGGTTTGCTGTACCTACAGTGCAAGAACTACTGGTCATAGTTAGTCATAAAGGTAGACACACAATCCATAATGCACAAATTTATATGTATATGTTTATATGCCCCTCGTACCTCGTAATAACTGTAACAAAAAATTGTATTAAATGACCATTAAATAAAAACCTTCTCCTGCAAGTAGTCTCTGATGCTTGAAAATTAATCTAGGCCCTTGATGAATTAAGTGTTTATTGAAAAACTTCAACATTCTTAAATAATTGGTGTAAAAAGCAAACAATACTCAGAAATAAACCATATCACGTAAAGGTATAGAGAAAAAATTGAAAATCATTTTCATTATGATAGAGTCTGGATGCAAAGATGGCACAGAACAAACCTATAATGTTTAATTGAGATCAGATAATCCCTTGATGAATTTAATGTCCATTGAGAATTGTAGAAAATTTGAAAATCATTTTCATTACAAAGACCAAATCTCTAGAGCTTGATTGAAACAGGACAAATCCTTGATGAATGGAATGTTCATTGAAAAACATTTTTCTAATTCATGGTGTTAATGCCTGACATCGGAAGTTGGACACCATTTGGATTGTTGTGTCGAGCCATCCTGAGCTTGGCTAACCATCTGACAGTTGAGTTTTTGCAGACAATATATTCCAGGTGTTGTATCTCTGGTCCTGCTAAGCCACCAACAACTTTCAGTCAAATTGTTTTCAAAATATCCAGCAGCTCCAGAGGTATAGAACATTTAAATTATTGTCTGGTGGCTTGCAGCAGTGAGACAGTTAACAACCAATGTGAGGGTAAGGTTGTGCAATGGACCATTCCAGTTTTAGCTATGCCACGCCCATCTCAATATAATCCCCACCCACACCACATCCGTGTTGGGATCGATCGATCTCTGAAGTCTCTGGCTATCAATTTCCAGAAAACTATACATGTAAGCTGTTGAATATTTTGAAATTAATTAGAAAGGGTGCTGTTTGCAGCAACAGCGTCCAGTCAAATTAGTTTCAAACTATTCAACAGCATGGTTATTGAATTGCAGACATAAAATTTGTAAGTGCCGGACTATTAAGAGTTAAAGACGGGCGATATTGAATCATTCATGACGTCATGATTATGACATCAGCATACACGTCACTTACTTGATTATGACATCATATGATGGATGGATAAACTGGAAAAGTGAATTGCTCTTGTTCTAGCTGCAGTGACGCAGACATATATGATGGTGAGGTTGTGCAATCTCAGATTGCTCTTGTTCTAGTTGGAGAGACGCAGATATAAGTAGATACATAGATGTATTGATGGTATACTTTACAGGGTGTCATCAGAACATGGTCTATTATCTCATCCAATCTACCCCCCCCCCCCCCTCCCAACTGTGGCAACCATTGAATGGCTATCAAACTTGACATGGACCATAGTCCTATGATTGGTCATTAGAAAATGTTGTGCTTCAAGCCAAAATAAGAGACGATTATTAAGTGATTTACCCAACCCAACCAGCTGTTGTCCGTGCCAAGTTAGTTAAGGTTCTAGGGAAATTAACCCATTGATCATTGCGAGGATGTAGCAGAGTCATATTATATGGCATGAACATAACTATTCTTCAAGTATATGATAGAGGCGATAGAGAGTTAAGTGCATTAATATAGGTCATTAGTGACCATCAGTTGTGTCCAGTGGCAAAACACATAAAAAATGTGCGATGAAAACTGTGCAACTGGAGGAATGATCTCAGACTCTGACAACCCTATTAATTAATCCATGTTAGGGAAGAAGAACTATACAAAAGAAGCACATTCACCGACTAATCAGTGAGATATGACAAGGCGAATTGTGCTTATAATTGATGACGATTAAACGAGCTGGTGTGAGATTATCTTCAACAAATGTGCTCCTGTATCCCCAGCTTATTAGTTATTATCACTATTCAGGCCATGTTCCTTCAGAATTCCCAAATAACTATTCAGCAGTATTAAAGGTAGACCATACCTTAATACAATCAAACCAAATTCATTGCATTTAATTAAATTATTTTCAGCATAGTATTTTAAAGTGAAACCCATTATGCATAATGAGATGTAATATCTAGAATACAATAGGATGGGCTGGCCAAATTGCCATGCATGGACAATGAATCAACATTTGCGGTGAATCAACAGATGCGGACAAAGTATTAATTTGAGAAAGGTACTAATTCATTTTAGCACATCCGGAAAGGGTACACTATTGTTTAAGAGACTGTAAGCGAGCTAGTGTCAGCAAATTATGTAGAAATAAATCACATCAGTCTTAGCTATCAGTGATAATTTTAGTTATTGATTAGAAATTAATTATGCAATTTATATAATTAATATTGATAGCAAAGGTATTTTAGAGTAGCTACTTTATAAAACTCAATTTCAGTGAAGATGATTAATCATTTCATGATGAACACAGCTAAAAATGGACTCTGCAGTTGACTTGAGCAATGTCCATTTACAGGCCAAGAGGTTATTTTTTAAAAACTAACCACTGGAATGCCTGCCTTGATAAGCGAGACAGTTATTCCAGTGGCAAATTTTCAAAAATAGTCTTTTGGCTTGCAAATGGAAATTTAATAAGGAAATAATTAGATTTTCATGACAAAATTTAGCCATTAAAGTTTTAAACACTAGATGAAAGTATCAGTTAGAGTATTCCATGCAAAAAATTGTCAATGGTTTAACCCATGAAATACATGGATATACATGGACATGTCCACTAGTATGGATATCAAAGATATCCATGATTGTCCATGCTGAGAAAAGCATGAAAACCACTAGCATGGATATCAAGAACGTCCATGATTGTCCATGCTGAGAAAAGCATGAAAAGCACTAGCATGGATATCGAGGACGTCCATGCTGAGAAAAGCATGAAACCCACTAGCATGGATATCAAGGACGTCCATGATTGTTCATGCTGAGAAAAGCATGAACACCACCACCAGGGATATCCAAGGATCTTCATGCGTGTCCATGTTTGGCAATGCTATGGATACAGAATTTACTACTTTGAAAATACTAACACAACTGTTAGATAGAATACTTGGCACTACTAACCTTATAATGGAGGTTGTATTGGGATGTATGTATTTTATTGATTTGCTGAAATTCATTAGCAGTTACCAGTTTGGGTTAAACTTCTTAAATTCTATACTAATGCAGTGACTAGGCTTTCTAAAGCAGGTGGCCACTATAGAACATCTGACTATTAATTATAAAGTGAGTGCTAAGAAGAGAATAAAGATTTTAAAATATCAATTTTACTTTGTAAACCTTCCTCCCAAAGGATGTGACCGATGAAACTACTGCTCTAAGCAACAGTAGATTAAGCGCCTAACAGACTCCATTTTCTTTCTTTCTATTATAAGATGAAAGCCGACATCAATGAGCTTATATATGATATCTGTAGCTTGCCACAATATTCAACATACAAAGCCATAAATACACAAAGGATTTGTAAATGTCAAAATAAGTCTGTATGAGCTTTTCATGCGAGGATGACGTTGTTACATAATTCATGAAGCATGACAAACCACGCTCATTAAAACAATGGCTGGGAATGTTTTTTAGCATTAAATCACAAAATGTTAATTCACTAAACCTTTAACCCTTACCACACTAACGTCAGATTTTTAAATTTTCAAGTTAAATTAAAAGGTGAACTGGTGTACATTTTTCAACAAATTTGGTGGAAGATGATGCTGTCGAAGACCAACATCATCCACCAAGATTGTAGACAAATGTATACCAGATACTTTGCCATTGCCATGGTAAAAGATAGAATATTAACATCAGAGTTGTATGGGTTAATGGTCATGTTGGCCTCCACAGCTTCTGTGAAATGTTCATTTACAGGGCAAGAGGTCACACGTTTTTAAAATATACCACTTGAATACCTAGCTCAATAATTGAGCCAACTATTCCAGTGGTAAAATAAAAAGAAGTATTGATCTCTTGGCCTCTAAATGGTCATTCAATAAGCAAATATTTGGATTTTCTTGATCAATCATGGGGTTAAAGTTGTTTGCTAGCTGCACAGCTTATAAGGCCATCACAGACATTGTATCGTCTGAGTACAGTGTCATTTCAAAATATTGCTCAGTTAATAGCGTAAGAATTGACTGATCAAGCTAAGTTAACTAGAAGAGGCGGGATGAACAATCAAGTGATGACATTGAGACGCATGAAAGTCAAATTGTGCCCACAATATCCAGCAGCTCCAGGGCTATAGAACATTGAAATTATTGTCTGGTGTCTCGAAGCAGCGAGACACTTAACAACAGATATGAGGGTGAGGTTGTGCAATATCAGATTGCTCTTGTTCTAGCAGCAGAGACGCAGATATAAGTAGATACACAGATGCATTGATGGTATACTTTACAAGGTGTCATCAGAACATGGTCTACTATCTCATCCAATCTCGCCCCCACAACTGTGGCAACCATTAAATGGCTATCAAACTTGACATGGCCCATAGTCCTATGATTGGTCATTAGAAAATGTTGTGCTTCAAGCCAAAATATGAGACGATTATTAAGTGATTTACCCCACCCAACCAGCTGTTGTCCGTGCCAAGTTAGTTAAGGTTCTAGGGAAATTAACCCATTGATCATTGCGAGGATGTAGCAGAGTCATATTAAAGATATGTACTAATACAATGTATTAGCGTTTCTGTAATATTTGAGTGAAAACAATTACTGCATTAGACAACAACAGCATTCTATCATTTCATTTACAAAATATAAAGTCAATTTCATTTGCATATGGCATGAACATAACTATTCTTGAAGCATATGATAGAGGTGATAGAAAGAGTTAAGTGCATTAATATAGGTCATTAGTGACCATCAGTTGTGCCCAGTGGCAAAACACATGTCTGACAAAAACTGTGCGACGGAAGGAATGAGTTAGTCGTTGATCGCCGACTCTGACAACCCTATTAATTAAACCATGTATGGGAGGAAGAACTATACAAAAGAACAACATTCTCCGACTAACCAGTGAAATATGACAAGGCGAATTGTGCTTATAATTGATGACGATTAAACGAGCTGGTGTGAGATTATCTTCAACAAATGTGCTCCTGTATCCCCAGCTTATTAGTTATTATCACTATTCAGGCCATGTTCCTTCAGAATTCCCAAATAACTATTCAGCAGTATTAAAGGTAGACCATACCTTAATACAATCAAACCAAATTCATTGCATTTAATTAAATTATTTTCAGCATAGTATTTTAAAGTGAAACCCATTATGCATAATGAGATGTAATATCTAGAATACAATAGGATGGGCTGGCTAAATTGCCATGCATGGACAATGAATCAACATTTGCGGTGAATCAACAGATGTGGACAAAGTATTAATTTGAGAAAGGTACTAATTCATTTTAGCACATCCGGAAAGGGTACACTATTGTTTAAGAGACTGTAAGCGAGCTAGTGTCAGCAAATTATGTAGAAATAAATCATGTCAGTCTTAGCTATCAGTGATAATTTTAGTTATTGATTACAAATTAATTATGCAATTTATATAATTAATATTGATAGCAAAGGTATTTTAGAGTAGCTACTTTATAAAACTCAATTTCAGTGAAGATGATTAATCATTTCATGATGAACACAGCTAAAAATGGACTCTGCAGTTGACTTGAGCAATGTCCATTTACAGGCCAAGAGGTTATTTTTTAAAAACTAACCACTGGAATGCCTGCCTTGATAAGCGAGACAGTTATTCCAGTGGCAAATTTTCAAAAATAGTCTTTTGGCTTGCAAATGGAAATTTAATAAGGAAATAATTAGATTTTCATGACAAAATTTAGCCATTAAAGTTTTAAACACTAGATGAAAGTATCAGTTAGAGTATTCCATGCAAAAAATTGTCAATGGTTTAACCCATGAAATACATGGATATACATGGACATGTCCACTAGTATGGATATCAAAGATATCCATGATTGTCCATGCTGAGAAAAGCATGAAAACCACTAGCATGGATATCAAGAACGTCCATGATTGTCCATGCTGAGAAAAGCATGAAAAGCACTAGCATGGATATCGAGGACGTCCATGCTGAGAAAAGCATGAAACCCACTAGCATGGATATCAAGGACGTCCATGATTGTTCATGCTGAGAAAAGCATGAACACCACCACCAGGGATATCCAAGGATCTTCATGCGTGTCCATGTTTGGCAATGCTATGGATACAGAATTTACTACTTTGAAAATACTAACACAACTGTTAGATAGAATACTTGGCACTACTAACCTTATAATGGAGGTTGTATTGGGATGTATGTATTTTATTGATTTGCTGAAATTCATTAGCAGTTACCAGTTTGGGTTAAACTTCTTAAATTCTATACTAATGCAGTGACTAGGCTTTCTAAAGCAGGTGGCCACTATAGAACATCTGACTATTAATTATAAAGTGAGTGCTAAGAAGAGAATAAAGATTTTAAAATATCAATTTTACTTTGTAAACCTTCCTCCCAAAGGATGTGACCGATGAAACTACTGCTCTAAGCAACAGTAGATTAAGCGCCTAACAGACTCCATTTTCTTTCTTTCTATTATAAGATGAAAGCCGACATCAATGAGCTTATATATGATATCTGTAGCTTGCCACAATATTCAACATACAAAGCCATAAATACACAAAGGATTTGTAAATGTCAAAATAAGTCTGTATGAGCTTTTCATGCGAGGATGACGTTGTTACATAATTCATGAAGCATGACAAACCACGCTCATTAAAACAATGGCTGGGATGTTTTTTAGCATTAAATCACAAAATGTTAATTCACTAAACCTTTAACCCTTACCACACTAACGTCAGATTTTTAAATTTTCAAGTTAAATTAAAAGGTGAACTGGTGTACATTTTTCAACAAATTTGGTGGAAGATGATGCTGTCGAAGACCAACATCGTCCACCAAGATTGTAGACAAATGTATACCAGATACTTTGCCATTGCCATGGTAAAAGATAGAATATTAACATCAGAGTTGTATGGGTTAATGGTCATGTTGGCCTCCACAGCTTCTGTGAAATGTTCATTTACAGGGCAAGAGGTCACACGTTTTTAAAATATACCACTTGAATACCTAGCTCAATAATTGAGCCAACTATTCCAGTGGTAAAATAAAAAGAAGTATTGATCTCTTGGCCTCTAAATGGTCATTCAATAAGCAAATATTTGGATTTTCTTGATCAATCATGGGGTTAAAGTTGTTTGCTAGCTGCACAGCTTATAAGGCCATCACAGACATTGTATCGTCTGAGTACAGTGTCATTTCAAAATATTGCTCAGTTAATAGCGTAAGAATTGACTGATCAAGCTAAGTTAACTAGAAGAGGCGGGATGAACAATCAAGTGATGACATTGAGACGCATGAAAGTCAAATTGTGCCCACAATATCCAGCAGCTCCAGGGCTATAGAACATTGAAATTATTGTCTGGTGTCTCGAAGCAGCGAGACACTTAACAACAAATATGAGGGCGAGGTTGTGCAATATCAGATTGCTCTTGTTCTAGCAGCAGAGACGCAGATATAAGTAGATACACAGATGCATTGATGGTATACTTTACAAGGTGTCATCAGAACATGGTCTACTATCTCATCCAATCTCGCCCCCACAACTGTGGCAACCATTAAATGGCTATCAAACTTGACATGGCCCATAGTCCTATGATTGGTCATTAGAAAATGTTGTGCTTCAAGCCAAAATATGAGACGATTATTAAGTGATTTACCCCACCCAACCAGCTGTTGTCCGTGCCAAGTTAGTTAAGGTTCTAGGGAAATTAACCCATTGATCATTGCGAGGATGTAGCAGAGTCATATTAAAGATATGTACTAATACAATGTATTAGCGTTTCTGTAATATTTGAGTGAAAACAATTACTGCATTAGACAACAACAGCATTCTATCATTTCATTTACAAAATATAAAGTCAATTTCATTTGCATATGGCATGAACATAACTATTCTTGAAGCATATGATAGAGGTGATAGAAAGAGTTAAGTGCATTAATATAGGTCATTAGTGACCATCAGTTGTGCCCAGTGGCAAAACATGTGTCTGACAAAAACTGTGCGACGGAAGGAATGAGTTAGTCGTTGATCGGCGACTCTGACAACCCTATTAATTAAACCATGTATGGGAGGAAGAACTATACAAAAGAACAACATTCTCCGACTAACCAGTGAAATATGACAAGGCGAATTGTGCTTATAATTGATGACGATTAAACGAGCTGGTGTGAGATTATCTTCAACAAATGTGCTCCTGTATCCCCAGCTTATTAGTTATTATCACTATTCAGGCCATGTTCCTTCAGAATTCCCAAATAACTATTCAGCAGTATTAAAGGTAGACCATACCTTAATACAATCAAACCAAATTCATTGCATTTAATTAAATTATTTTCAGCATAGTATTTTAAAGTGAAACCCATTATGCATAATGAGATGTAATATCTAGAATACAATAGGATGGGCTGGCCAAATTGCCATGCATGGACAATGAATCAACATTTGCGGTGAATCAACAGATGCGGACAAAGTATTAATTTGAGAAAGGTACTAATTCATTTTAGCACATCCGGAAAGGGTACACTATTGTTTAAGAGACTGTAAGCGAGCTAGTGTCAGCAAATTATGTAGAAATAAATCATGTCAGTCTTAGCTATCAGTGATAATTTTAGTTATTGATTACAAATTAATTATGCAATTTATATAATTAATATTGATAGCAAAGGTATTTTAGAGTAGCTATTTTATAAAACTCAATTTCAGTGAAGATGATTAATCATTTCATGATGAACACAGCCAAAAATGGACTTTGCAGTTAACTTGAGCAATGTCCATTTACAGGCCAAGAGGTTATTTTTTTAAAACTAACCACTGGAATGCCTGGCTTGATATGCGAGCCAGTTATTCCAGTGGCAAATTTTCAAAAATAGTCTTTTGGCTTGCAAATGGAAATTTAATAAGGAAATAATTAGATTTTCATGACAAAATTTAGCCATTAAAGTTTTAAACACTAGATGAAAGTATCAGTTAGAGCATTCCACGCAAAAAATTGTCCTTGGTTTTACCCATGAAATACATGGATATACATGGACATGTCCACTAGTATGGATATCAAGGACGTCCATGATTGTCCATGCTGAGAAAAGCATGAAAACTACTAGCATGGATATCAAGAACGTCCATGATTGTCCATGCTGAGAAAAGCATGAAAACCACTAGCATGGATATCAAGAACGTCCATGATTGTCCATGCTGAGAAAAGCATGAAAACCACTAGCATGGATATCAAGGACGTCCATGCTGAGAAAAGCATGAAAACCACTAGCATGGATATCAAGGACGTCCATGATTGTCCATGCTCAGAAAAGCATGAAAAGCACTAACATGGATATCAAGGACGTCCATGATTGTTCATGCTGAGAAAAGCATGAACACCACCACCAGGGATATCCAAGGATCTTCATGATTGTCCATGTTTGGCAATGCTATGGATACAGAATTTACTACTTTGAAAATACTAACACAACTGTTAGATAGAATACTTGGCACTACTAACCTTATAATGGAGGTTGTATTGGGATGTATGTATTTTATTGATTTGCTGAAATTCATTAGCAGTTACCAGTTTGGGTTAAACTTCTTAAATTCTATACTAATGCAGTGACTAGGCTTTCTAAAGCAGGTGGCCACTATAGAACATCTGACTATTAATTATAAAGTGAGTGCTAAGAAGAGAATAAAGATTTTAAAATATCAATTTTACTTTGTAAACTTTCCTCCCAAAGGATGTGACCATGATGAAACTACTGCTCTAAGTAACAGTAGATTAAGCGCCTAACAGACTCCATTTTTTAAATTTCTATTATAAGATGAAAGCCGACATCAATGAGCTTATATATGATATCTGTAGCTTGCCACAATATTCAACATACAAAGCCATAAATACACAACAAAGGATTTGTAAATGTCAAAATAAGTCTGTATGACCTTTTCACGTGAGGATGACGTTGTTACATAATTCATGAAGCATGACAAACCACGCTCATTAAAACATGGGCTGGGAATGTTTTTTTAGCATTAAATCACAAAACGTTAATTCACTAAACCTTTAACCCTTACCACACTGATGTCAGATTTTTAAATTTTCAAGTTAAATTAAAAGATGAACTGGTGTACATTTTTCCACAATATTGGTGGAAGATGATGCTGTCGAAGACCAACATCGTCCACCAAGATTGTAGACAAATGTATACCAGATACTTTGCCATTGCCATGGTAAAAGATAGAATATTAACATCAGAGTTGTATAGGTTAATGGTCATGCTGGCCTCCACAGCTTCTGTGAAATGTTCATTTACAGGGCAAGAGGTCACACGTTTTTAAAATTTACCACTTGAATACCTAGCTCAATAAATGAGCCAACTATTCCAGTGGTAAAATAAAAAGAAGTATTGATCTCTTGGCCTCTAAATGGTCATTCAATAAGCAAATATTTGGATTTTCTTGATCAATCATGACCAGTAAGGGGTTAAAGTGGTTTGCCAGCTACACAACTTATAAGGCCATCCGAGTGTCATTTCAAAATATTGCTCAGTTAATAGCTTAAGAATTGACAGAACAAGCTAAGTTAACTAGAAGAGGCAGGATGATCAATCAAGTGATGACATTGAAACAGACACATACAACAAAGGAAATGGTAGCATTAAAATTTAAATGCAGCACTTGCATACGATTGGATGAAGAGATGGTCAAAGAACGTACGATTGGATGAAGAGACGGTCAAAGAACGTACGATTGGATGAGATGGTCAAAGAATGTACGATTGGATGAAGAGATGGTCAAAGAATGTACGATTGGATGAAGAGATGGTCAAAGAACATACGATTGGATGAAGAGATGGTCAAAGAATGTACGATTGGATGAAGATGGTCAAAGAATGTACGATTGGATGAAGAGATGGCCAAAGAATGTACGATTGGATGAAGAGATGGTCAAAGAAACTACGATTGGATGAGGAGATGGTTAAAGAATGTACGATTGGATGAAGAGATGGTCAAAGAACGTACGATTGGATGAAGAGATGGTCAAAGAACGTTTCAGCTTCAGTCAAGACAGTGAGAAAGGATACCTTGAATCAGCGGCCCTAAATGAGCATAATGACAGTTTCTAGAACCAGTGCCTTGAATGAGTATAACATAATTTTAACAAAAGGCAGGCATCATTTACAGTACAGTTCAGAATTAAATTAATCTGTTTCCAATACAAAATGAAACACATTGTTGAATATTTTGAACATAATATGATTGGAAGACAACAGCAGCAATGTCTTCCAATCAAATTATGTTCAAAACATTTAATAGAACATTTCCTACATTGCGTTCAAAATTATACTAACAAGATTTTTTTTGCTTTGGAAATTCGTTAACTATTTATAAGCTGTACTGTATGCCAAACCAATAACTAATCAAGAAACTTAGTAGTCCAATACTAGTGGTGATTGATTAACTTATTTTTGGTCTATAATACGGACCAGTAAATAGTATGCCGAGGCACAAATTTTACCCAAATCTGCACAAAATAGTCTTCTGCAGCTGTGTAACACGCATTGAAAGTTCCAACAAATGTCACAAACAATTTGCAACATAACATGGGAATCCACATTTGTGTTTTCGTGAGATCTACACTAAAGACGGCGAGATATTATATCATCAGCCATCATGCTATTCGTCTGTTACAACTTAACGCCACTCTCATTTTACTTTCTTGAGTGTTCAAGCAATATTTTACACATGTCTGATTCAGTTTTGAATCATTTTATATCGGTCGCTTTTATTACTCAAAATGGATGCTGAATAAGCTGTATTAAGGTGATACATAGAATTTTATAACTGGGTGCAGTTTTGACCAATAATGTTGAGCCAAAAAATATGGCCAAGGTATAAACATATCATATCAGCCAAAAGCGGCTTCTGCAGTGATCTTGAGAAATGTCTATTTGCAGATCAAGAAGACTATTTTTGAAAATTTGCCAATGGAATGACTGGCTCGATAACCAAACGTTAAACAATAGTCTTCTCTTGGTCTGCAAATGGACATTTTCTATGAGAAAATTGAAATTTTTGTGAACAAATTTTAGTGTTAAAGTGTTAAACTAGTGCATAGTAGCCTTCTTGTCCTGAGTAGATTAAGTTATAAACTAGTGCATAGTAGCCTTCTTGTCCTGAGTAAATTAAGTGTTAAACTAGTGCATAGTAGCCTTCTTGTCTTGAGTAGATTAAGTGTTAAACTAGTGCATAGTAGCCTTCTTGTCCTGAGTAAATTAAGTGTTAAACTAGTGCATAGTAGCCTTCTTGTCCTGAGTAAATTAAGTGTTAAACTAGTGCATAGTAGCCTTCTTGTCCTGAGTAAATTAAGTGTTAAACTAGTGCATAATAGCCTTCTTGTCCTGAGTAGATTAAGTGTTAAACTAGTGCATAGTAGCCTTCTTGTCCTGAGTAGATTAAGTGTTAAACTAGTGCATAGTAGCCTTCTTGTCCTGAGTAAATTAAGTGTTAAACTAGTGCATAGTAGCCTTCTTGTCCTGAGTAAATTAAGTGTTAAACTAGTGCATAGTAGCCTTCTTGTCCTGAGTAAATTAAGTGTTAAACTAGTGCATAGTAGCCTTCTTGTCCTGAGTAAATTAAGTGTTAAACTAGTGCATAGTACCCTTCTTGTCCCGAGTAAATTAAGTAAATATCTGCATGTTACATACCCGACTATATCCTGTAACTGGATTTCTATGAACAAATGAATATAAATGTCTTTTTAATTCATCTTTTCGCTGACTCAGCTGATTTGTGAGCAAATCTCTTCGTTAAATGTTCGAAAAGGTCTCCTTAATAAGTCCTTAATAATAATTACAGCCACTATCAGCCATATTAGCTGCCTTGGCCCTTTCACCAACAACTCCCTGAAAAAGTATATTTTTTACCACATAAAACCCATTCTGTTCAATATTTCGAAACTAATTTGACTGGAAGCCGTTGCTGCATTATCAGTTTTCCTGTATGGTTGCCATGAAAATGATAATTTGTCGGTGAAATGGTTAAACCTGGAATCTTCATTTCAAGGTTAACATACAGGAAAGCTGTTAACAAGCTTGAGAGCAATTTGACTGGAAGTAGTTGCTGCCAAAAATACTCAACATGTATATTTATTACAGTGTAATTATAATGAATTTAGTATTGCATTGTGCACTATGCATGCAACTTTGTAAGTATTGAAATGGTTACCTGCAGGTAATCCTTTAACCCTCGACAAACTTCCAAAAAAATTTTTTTGTTCCAGTGGTAAATTTTCAAAACTAGTCTTCTCTTGGTCTGAAAACGAACATTCCTCAAGACCACTGCAGATGCTGTTTAAAGGGTTACTTAAAGAGTATCACCGGAAACAAAAAACATAATTCAAGATTACAGAGATGGTGGAATGATTTACCCGTAGTCAATTTGGAAATGGTATACATTGCTAGAAGCTACTATTCTATGACATTAGACACCCCAATCCCTCAAATTAGTTTCAAAATATTAAACACGTAGCTGTATAGTTACCATGAAATTGGGATTCTGGGAATTCAATGTTCAAAGTATATGAATTAACCCCAACATTCGAAAAGCATGGGTGGAGTTAGCTCAAGACTTAGCTAGAGATGGGCGGGGTATAGCTAAAAGTGGATTCATCCATTGATTATGATGTCAGATACTTGAGTGAGAGATCTGATCCCTTCATTGAAGTCAAGCAAGCTGTGAGGTGCGTGTAAAATCTCAGAGTGCGCACAAGAAGGCAGTAGATGAAACATTGCTTTTTATCGTGATTGAAAAGAGAATCAGTTTAATCATGCAAACCTGACAATGGCAATAGTGACGAGTCTAAGACAGCTAATAGTGATGGCGAGATAATTGTCTGTCAGAGGGACATCTTAATCAATCTCTTAGCATCCTGGCTTGTTAGCTTACATCGCGTCCACACCAAATACACTGACTGAAAGAACGCCCGCGTCGCATGCGCATAGTGTTCACTGTTCTCAGGAAGAGTAATGAAAGATATTTGTTCAGAATTCCATTCACTGGTATGTAGATAGCACAATGATGATCTCAAATTGTCCATAATTTTGAAGAAAAGATCATCAAATAAGTGTCACTTGATTTTAACTGAGAAATTAGTGATTCATCACAGCACAAAGACAGACAGAACATAGACTTTCGGGTTTTCTTCGAAACACAATCCATAAACATATTAGAAAGCTGTAGGATTTCCACCCCATAGTCAAGCCGCTTTCTTTTTTGGTATTGGTTGCGATTGCTAATTTGCTAGTCCTCATTTCTTTATTGCTGCAGAGTAGACTTTAGTGAAAGGTATTTGCAAACCAATAAATAAAATAACAAGCTTTATTTCCCTATAGTTGTGACATGTTTTTGTAACAAATTTTACAGACCAAATAACCGACTAACCTATACTTTGTGTGTGTGTGTGTGTGTGTGTGTGCGTGCGTGCGTGCGTGCGTACGTGCATGCGTCCAAGATTTGAATTGCTTAGTTATATTAGTAGGGAGTTAATTTTGCACTGTTGTCATCACAAAGCAAAGCTGTTACCTCAACAGAGGAATCCAGTCTGTCAGTCAAGTATATATCATCAATTAGGTTACATGTAGGCTGACATCACAATCAACTACATAATGAATGACGTAGCTAAGTCTGTCAGGAACTTTTAAAAGTCTGTCAGTTGTATGAATTGCATGTCTTTCCTATTTAATAAACATTCTGTTGTATATTTTGAAACTAATTTGACTGGGCGCTGTTGCTGCCATTCGTAGCAAAAGAACACAGTCAAATTAGTTTCAAAATATTCAACAGCTTACCTGTTATCAGGAAATTGAGATTCAGGGAGTTCAGGGTTCGATGGATCCCAACACCGGCAAAACGTAACAGAGCTAAACGTGGCTTCCTTCATTGTGGAATTGACCAGCATCACATGACATTTGCAAATGATGCGCATTGATGCATCATAAGGACAGGAGTTCTGATCATGATTCTAGAGAATGAAGCAGTTAAGAATGATTGATAAAGATCAAGTTCGGTAGTTTGGACGGGTGTTTGTGAGCAGTAGAAAGCTCAGGTGGCTTACACGGTTGTAGTGCAACATGTTTATGATAGGTTTGGAGTAAGTGCAGTCAAGAAATTAAACACATATACAGGTTAAACATTTTTGGACAATTTTATTACAAAGGAATCATGAATAATGGAGTGGTGACACTAAAGAGCTGAATGTTTAGCGGCACAGTAGGATTACACAATGGCCAAGTCAATGCTTATAACGCATACAAACCCTTGTCTATATATACCACAGTACAGCTCCGAAATGTTAAAATGTTTCTAAAACAAAAACAAACATGTTAGTTTGAAAGACGTGGTCTATTAGACCTTTTGAATACAATTGGATTGGAAGACATTGCTGCCTTAGGAAAGAATTAAGTTATTTCTCAGCTGTACCGTATATATAAAATATGATTTGGGTAATTTGGAGGACCATAGCATCACCTGTTAGTATTAGATTCCACAATAATACCTACTGGCTGGCTAATATTGTATATTGTACGGTCTATATATGCTTGCTGTTAATAAACATTAACGCTATGGTCATCTTGTCACACAAACCATCTCCTCGAGTCTATCATTGCACGCCGTGGTTGTCCACCGTATCACATTAATTAAAATATTAAGTTGTTAATCTATTATTAATGGGCAGGGGATGTCGCATATTCAGAGTGGTCTCCACTTTGTCGTGTCCTGTGTTTGTCTTTGTGTCATAGTAAAACAGTTATAATTTAGGGGGGGGGGGAACATAGCATCACCTATTAGTATTGTATATTGTACGGTCTATATATGGTTGCTGTTAATAAACAGCTATGATTGCCTTGTCAGACAAACCATCTCTTTGAGTCTTCTATCATTGTTTAGTGTCTGGGTTGTCCACCGTATCACATTAATAGATGACACTTAGTGTTACACATAAGAATTTGAAATACAAACATATCTTAGACAATCCTTTGTGATTCAAGGGCATTATAAAAATAAATTCTGATCACTGAAGATGGATTGACTTTGACATACCCAAATTTTTTCAGAGTAAAACCGGATCGACAACACTGCTTATAACGTACAGGAAGCCTATCTATAGGCATAACCTAATTGAGTATTTGTGCTCCTTGACGTCTATAATTTGGATCCCCCAAAACGTGGAGGATTCTTTAGGACCACAATGACGATTGTGCCAAATACATGTTTTGCGAAGATCTCTCGAGTACAACTTATCATGCTGAACACACAACTGGACAGACACCGACACACATGTACCTGCACATGCACACGCACGCGCGCACGCACGCACGCACGCACGCACGCACGCACACACACACACACACTGACCAACTGGACAAATCACTGAAAAATTAAATTCTACGATGTATTACATACTCTGTTGAATATTTTGAAATTAATATAAGTGAAAGTCATTGCTCCCATACAGATTTCGTATCCGTTTGGCCTGTAATTGAGTTACATGGGATTTATCTCTGAAATGGCTAACAACAATATATTGCGTTGCTGCTTTTACTACCATATAACTTGATCTCTTGGGTGCCCATTTACTGCTAGTTATGTTGTTTAACATCGCAAACACCCTCGCGTGCCATTTACTGCTAGTTATGTTGTTTAACATTGCAAACACCCTCGCGTGCCATTTAATGCTAGTTATGTTGTTTAACATTGCAAACACCCTCGCGTGCCATTTACTGCTAGTTATGTTGTTTAACATTGCAAACACCCTCGCGTGCCATTTAATGCCTATAAATAATTGAATACTATTAATTATCTTTTAATGGTTTGTCCATTAACTCTTTAAACCTTAGATATCAAAAGCAATACGGAATCGTCTGTTGAATATTTTGAAACTAATTTGACCGGAAGCTGTTGCTGACAATAGCAGCAACTGGTTCCAGTCAAATTAGTCTCAAAATATTTGACAGTTTAACTTTTCAAAAATAGTCTTATTTTAGCCTGCAAATGGACATTCACTGAGAAAAAAAGGCATTGTTGACCATTAAATGGTTAACCAATTCATGGTCGAGTCAGCCAGAATCAGCATCTGCAGGGGCCTTGAAGAATGTCCGGTTACAGTCCATGAGATGAATTCAAGAGATAACTGCTATTTAAAAATTTAACGCTGAAATTAGCTGCCCGATAACTGAGCCAGTCATTCCAGTGTGAAATTTCAAACAAAGTTCTCTTGACATGTAAATGTGTATCTGCGTAATAAAAATCTAAATTTTCTCGATCAATCGTGATAATTTACGGGTTAAAATAAAATCTCCTAAGCATGGCAAAATACCCAGACAGTTATGAATTATTTATTTATTTAATTTATCTGTACATACTGCCTGGCTTAGCCCGCCATCTTTGCCATCAAAGTGTCTATCTGTGTCACTATTGTTATTGTAGCAATACTGAAGTTTCACCAATACTTTTGCTACTCAATAAAAATGAGAGCCTTGATTTATTAACTTCCAAAATGCCACTTTAAGCCATTAGTCTTCAAATTTGTTAAAGCAGGTTTTAATTTTCTCATAGAAACTTGATGGAATGCTTCCCGCATGGCAAGCCCGTTAGTCTTTCCGCATATCGCACATCATGTGTGGTGGCAGTGCTGTGAAATAAGGATTTATTAATATAACATACCCCCTTAAAAAATAAAATTTCCATTGAAAACCTATAACATTCTTCAAATTCTTGGAAAAAAAGGAGAAAAGGAGACAAATCACACAAAAATAAACTTTAAAATCATTTTAAGTTTGCGGCAAACTGAATGCAATGATGATATAGAATAAATCTGTACGGTTTTGTTGGGATCGGAAAAGCCTTTGATAAATTAAAAGGCCATTGAAAAACTGCAATTATTAATAACATAATCATTATTTAATTCTTGATCCAAACCCGTAAAATAAGGAAAAAATTTGAAAATAATTTCAGTAATGATGGAGACTAGATGCAATGATGGTATAGATTAAATACCCCAACAGACCGCGCCTTGCGGGTTGGTCTGTAGTTTTGTAACACAACAAAAATACTAAGCCACTCAATTCACTGTTTGCTATGTCACCTGACTTAGATATCTCAGAAAATTTTAACCTATTCATTCCCATGGCGTATGGGTTCCCTAGTAAACAAGGTTAGCAGAGATACATCCCTCCATTGGGTATTCTTGATAGTATCTCTTTAACCCTAATGCAGTCATTGCTCTAGGGAACCGGTTCCTCTATTCCTATAGAGTACATATAAACGAGTCTGTGAGCATGCATACTTATGCTACTATGCATGCGACCGAGTCCATGCCGTCATTAATTAATTCCACAAAATTTAATAATGATTTTCAATTTAGCGACGTGGGGTGGCCGGCTAACTAAAGAGTCTAGGCAATTGAGCTTAGGTTTGAGTGGCGAAACTAGAAATGTCACATTGTGAATTGAATCTGATCTTTCAGATAAAAATAATGTATATTCTGACATTCATACAGCAACTTACATAATGTCATCCACTGATAGATCTGCATAGAATGCGAAGAAGGCCATACCATGAATGCTGTGTGCCTTAACACTTACCGAGTGTCTCCTGGTGAACATTCTAATGTCAATTAATGGTGTCTGTAATCCAGTTGATGAGATGCGCGCTTACTAAACAAATTCGCACAAGTAATCTGAACGGTGGTTCATAAAGATCTTTTAAATTGGGTACAGTTTTCGGAAAGGATTGAAAACAATTAATTAGGTTTTATATATAAGATCTCTTCAAAGGCAAAGAATGTAGCCAGATCTCCTACCACGATCTAGAAAAGAGCATTTACAAAAAGAATATGACTATCTGAATGCCATCTAACAAACATGGCAGCTTGTAGAAAAAGAATGATTTCAGAGTTAAACAATTAAACAGATGGATCCAGGACATGAGTTAATAGAGAAATTTATTATGGGCATTTATCTTTGCGCTATAGCCTAAAAATACCTTTACCATGGTTAAATTATGTAAATACTTAATAACTTTCGAACCGGCTTCTAGAAAATATGGAAGGATGGATGCTAGTGTAAAACGATAACACCACCCCCCCCCCCCCCCATACAGAGATTTAAGTCATCACAAAATATCCCATGAATCTATGATTTGATGATGGGATGCAGAATCGGGCATGATAATGTGTAGTTCTTACAACCATTCGAAAATCTTAAATATACTGTGGTAAATTCTCCTGTAACAGATATATTTGAATTGATTAAGAATACTAAAGTTCAGACAAAAAAAATCAATTTCTGAGAAACAGGTCTCTTGGAAGATACCCAATATACATATTGAAGATTTGTGGAATGATGAAATGAAAACTGCTCTTAAACTAGATAGAAAATCTGCAACATTGAGAGACTCTTTGGGTTTCCACAGAGGACTACGAGATCCCCTGATTAACTCTCATTGGGCCAAGCAGGAGTGATTAAATGGATAATACATTCCACTGACAACAGTTCTTAAAGACAATTGGCATTAGAAAGTTAAATTGAAGATATTTAAACAAAATGTGATTTCAATGACTGGGCCAGAGTATCTCCCGCCAGAGCCTAGACTGGAGGAAGAATATGAACATCAGATCTGGACGCTATACTAAGTAGAAACTTAATGGGATGTAATAAATGAGCTACAATGAAAATCATTCTACCTGGCATGTGAGAGGCTGATATATTTCCTGACATGTCCACCACTGAAGGAGGTCCCAGACTCCAGACAAAAAAATTATAACTTTCACCCGCCCTGCTTGTTGATGTAAGTGACTACTATAGAAATGACTGCATGAGCAGCTAGGTACCTTGCCAAAGTGACAATATCTCTTCATTCTCCGACATTCCAGAATATTGAAGAGGGAATAAGACTACTTGATCTGATTCCATAGAGACAAGAGCGAGAGGAAATTCTATAGCAAACCCCTCCCCCAAACTCTTAGTAGAAAGGATCAAAGGAAGGATTCATCCGAAGACTATGGGTTCAAACATGACAAATTTAAATGAGACACTTAAGGAAAAATGGCTGAGGAACCTTCGAACTGGCCACGAGACTGAAGAAACTCTGATGAGGAAGCTTACAAATACCAATGAATTCTGGAGAAGAAAATACATCATGCTTGACATTGAGTCCAACATGATTTTATGGGGGGAAAAATCCCAGTAACAGATCAAAATTATATATGTTGATGAAGGATTGGTATGGGAATATACTCAACTTTTCTCAATCTTTTATCCTGTCTAAGACCGGACTGAAAAGCGTGGGTGATTTGATGATGCCACTTTTAGAACAACACATCAAAAGGACCCGCAGATGGATAAAATGGTGGATTGATACCGATGACACACAGCGAATGAAAATGCAGTGCATGCGGTCATGGTGAAGGACAAAAATCTGAATTACCAGACTTAAGGAACCTTCCAAGCAAGAGGAATCCCAGACTGGCCATGATGTGGTTAAAGGAACCCAGATCCAGTAAGGAGTAAATCTGTATGTATGGAAATATCAGAACACACTGTCCCTTATCCTTGATGAGACCAGTGGTGATTGGCCAAAAAGTCTCCATGTCCATATTATTCCTTGCATCGATGAACTCCATTTCTGAGACAACGTATCAGGAAAAGAGTTGAATATTATAAAACGATTTGACTGTAAGTCATCGTTGTCTCAAGCAGCAATAAAGCAGCCATGGCGTCGTCAAAAGAATCCCAAAATATGCAACAGAATTAGTATTAAATCATAAGGACATAAAGTTGTCAGAGAAGAATAATATGTAAGGTGAAGATAAGAGCTGAGATTCTTTAAAAAGATGATCTGCCAGCACCTCATACTCTTTAAAATCCTTGGATTCTTTGCCATTCCTCCACTGTATCCTACTTGAAGAGCAGAAATTTATGATCAGAAACAGAGGCAGGACTATGTCACGGGAGATCAAAGTGGTTTGATAGAAGAAAGGGGAAGGATTCAATGACCAGTTGATTGTACCTTATATGTAGGAAATCTGCTACCTATGACAGCATGACGCTAGCTATATCCATCCTCACCCCTGAGAAAGTAGAGAATATCTAGAAGCGCTTAAGCAAAACAGCTAGGATAAGAATAAACCTGCAGAATCTTATTTTACAAAATCTAATGTTAAACAAAGCTAGTATGATAGGAACCCAAATGTTAATACAATTATCGGATGATTAAACAGGAAAGAAGTCCACCAAACTTGTTACCGGATAAATGATGGATAACCAAAAAACTGAAAATACACAGAAGGGTGAAAGGAAAAAAACATATTCCACAATCCATGAGAAGGCAATGACGCAATCGTTTTTGTTAGCCCTCCACCCCCCCCCCCCACCCCCCTTGAGGAATTTATTTAATAATGCCTGCAAATATTAGAATTTAGAAGATAAAAAATAGGCTTGAATAGATAAAACACAGAAAACAGGTTCATATGAAAATAACAGAAAAAGACATATCACTAGTCAAAGAAAAAGATCCAAATTTCTACTGAACTCGAGAAAGCAGCGGTGTAAGTCTTGATAAGACAAAACAGATTAGAGGAGGTACGTTATGAAGAATATCTTTATTATTGTGACAAGCTTACTTTCACACATAAATATGCTTCATCATGATGAGGGATCATACTGACAGACAGAAAGGTAAGACTGATGTAAACCATGCCTGTCCTATGTGAAAAATAAATCAGGCCAGATATGACACTAAAAGATAGCAAACCACTATCCACAATTAAAATAAAGACTGACACACTGATTGCAGATTGTTATTAGGAGAATGGAAAGATTGATTCCAATTTTTTGAGAGAACATGTGGAAAAATTTGGATTTGGCTAGATGGAGGCTGATAGGAAGAAACTAATACATGAGAAGATTCAGGAGCAAAACGAAATCTGGTGACGTTAAAAAGACAAAAGAACTGCTAGGATTATAAGGAAAAATAAAATTATTCCTAGAAAATAAATTTGAAGATGTATACGGGTGACCTAGAGCATAAAAAAATAAAAAAATAAAAATTAGGAACACTAGGCCGAGATGAGTGTACCCAAGGTTTCGAAGGATGAGCAGAATTGGATGATTCAGCCACTAAGAACAACTGATAAAGAAATTAAAAAAAAATTAAACATTTCAAAATAAGATCCCCTGAGATAGGGCATTTAAATTGTCAAACGTGATTTAGAAAAATAAACAATACCAGCAAAACACAAGTGAATTGCTTTGGCATACCTAAAACCGCAGTTCAATTATAATCAATTGGTATATCATAGATAATGAAAACAAGCTATATTTGATATAACAGTCGATTGAGAGCTGATCTGTATTTGTATATGTTAACTCTGCAAATTCCAATTGGATGTCCTGCAATGTATGTGCGACTGCGTGAAGGAGCTGGTGCCGAGCTTTTTATAAAAATGTTAAAACTACGCACATTGTACATTATTGTTGACATCTTATGGACCCGTCTGCTGCATCTGATGGTAGTTTATTCCACAGACTTTTAATCGATTCACTAACTTCCAAACCAGTATGTTACATATGTTTGTAGGAGATGTTCCAAACCGGTATATAGTATACCTTACGTAGGAACGAGTTTGAAGACGTCTACTGTTTAAAATTATCCTTCATACCCTGGGTAACTGTGCTCATTAAATCCAGAGTGATATGAAGATCCACCAAAAGAATTTTCGAAATAGTATGAATGATTATACCTTAAGTAGGAAAAGACCCATCTTAGCTTGTGTTTAGCTTAGACTAATAAAGGGTCTGATAGTCAATAACGTTCCTGATTTAAAGATGATGCTTCCTACTAAAACACGGAGATAGACACACATCCATAAGATGATATACTAAAATTGAGCAGTTACTTTTTAATATCAAAATATTAACTATTTCTCTCGAAGTTATTAAAGTTTAGATTTAGAAAATGAAAGTGCGCTAAAATGCATATTTATGCTCAATTTACATACGTAGTGATGTTTTCCTCTGAATTTTGAATCATTTCTGAACATTTAACATACCACGAAAATTTAACATGAACTGTTGCCATCCTGTGCCTATGTTTAATGTGTACCTCCAAACATGATTCGGAAGTGAAATTATTAAATTGAACAGCCTAAATATTGCGTACTCTTCAAAAAAGATTGTCGATTCCATCAAAACTAATCATAAACATGACATAAAATGTCGTCTTGAAATACATAAATAAATCACGTGATATTAGGTGTTCGCCCCGGTTAAATAGAATTTTAATGAAGTATCTCACAAATGAGCGAGTACTCGCATATGTAGAATAAGAATTACGCTAGAATCAGGGCAATAAATTAACTCCCTTTTGCTAAAATAAATATGTCAACCTGCCGACATAAGAGGAAAAAAGAGCGAAGAAAAGGCTGAATGGCCCGAAGACAACTGGCCATGTAAAGTTGGATGAAAGGAAAAATTACTTATCTAGAGATAATGCGTAGATTACAGACTGACTTATCAGCTGAGTGAGACCATTCAAAATTAAGCGATGATATGCGCATATAAAATAAGCTGCAACAAAAACCCCATAGGGCAACCAGTCGGAAGAGTCTTTAATTACGTTGAAATATTGTCACTGATAAAAGAATAAATGCTGAATATCTAATAATTTCAAGTCTTCAAGATTGGCAATGTCTCGGTATGAAGATTTTCAGCCATTAAACATTCCAATTTTTTTAAAGCGATTACTGAAATAAGACTAACTCTTAGGCAAGATGACGTCTAGATCCTAGTAAAGCGAACATGTAAACCGGACCTGAAGGACAAACCTGGAACTCCAGGAAGTTCTCTATCACCGGAAATTCAAAACAGGAAGACAGAACCAGAAGTTAATCCTGGAACACCAAAAAGATCCATGAAAACCGGAAATTACCCTATCCCCTGATGTACGAAATCCGGAAGTGGAAACAATTTTGAACCGGAAATACGTGAACCGGAAGTAGAATAGGAAACGGAAATGCACAAACCGGAAGTAGACAACCGGAAACTGAACAGGATCCTACAGACCCGGATGTACAGTAAAAAAACAGAAGTAGAATAGGAACCGGAAATACGCAAACCGGAAGAAAACCAGAAACTGAACAGGATCATACAGACCCGGATGTACAGTAAAAAAACAGAAGTAGAATAGGAACCGGAAATACGCAAACCGGAAGAAAACCAGAAACTGAACAGGATCATACAGACCCGGATGTACAGTAAAAATCCGGAAGTAGAATAGGAAATAGGATCCTGAGGACCCAGATATCTGGCAAAACCGGAAGTCATACCGGAAGCGGAAGAGGAAGGACCAGAAACAGAAACCGGAAGTAGCCCAGGGTCTTGCCGACCTGAATCTACCAAGCACCTACTGGAAGTGCTTGTCAAACCGGAAGCTACCGAGCTTCCTGTCTGAACTAAGAAAGGAACAGGCAATCTCTTGACGTTTCTGGCTACCAGAATCACGGAAAATTGAACTTTGGCATAGGCAGCTGAATCAGGGACTTCCGTTGCCAACACCACTGCTTGAGGTTAATGCCCCTCCTTCAAGGCGTAGGTGGGTTTTTCCCGGTGACTTACACGAAACCACCTTTATGGGCTTTTCCTTAGTCCTTGGGTTTCGGGGACTGAACCTCTATTCTGGACGTGAGGGAAGTCCCTTTCCTCTATAACTTCCGGTTATCATCCGACTCGGATGACTCTTCCTTATCTGCGCAAATGGCTGTCAAAATCCTGATAGCCATGGTACTAAAACATGTAGATTAAGTCAATGTATTGGATAAGCAATTGAGGGATTTCAAATGATGATGATGACTTTAGGCATGATTGACTACCATGAAAATGGTTTACTACCACGAAAACCAGTAACACAGTCACAAAAGTGTAATAACACCACAAAATACTCAATAAACATAACTTAGGGAGGATGGACTTCATGTTAGGCATAATCCTGAGTAAAAGACCTCTCAAAAACATAAGCTGAACACAGTGCAAAGTATAAAAAAAACTAAGCTGGAATATTGGCAGACTGTACTGCTTGCAGAATATTTGAAAAGTGAATGTTTCCTATTGGGCTCCATTGCGCTCCATTGCGCATGCGCGGACATGCTTAGTGACAGGTGTCATGAAGGAGTGAGTACAGACTGGTGGCAGTCTCTATCAGGGCATATGCTGGGGGTGTACCGTACCAGTAGCCTGGTTGAGGGTATATTGAAATGGAATAGGCACATGGGGGTATGTAAGCAAGCATAAAAATCTTATTCTGGTGGCTAAATGCAGAGTAGTTGATTTAGCAAGTAGTGATTGAACGGTATAGATGTTTTTGTGGTGTAATAACAACTGTAGATTTATTAACCTCTGATAAGGCCTTGATTAACTAAATATCCATTGAAAAACTTTAATATTTACCTAATTATTGGTGCACAGTCTTATTAATAACTTCTGAAAAGGTCATCCTTTCGAAAGAAGTCAAGCTCATCTTATTACACACTAGGTATTTTGCCAGTTTAAGGCAGGTAATCCAGGTGGTGCATGTCGGTACATTTCCTCTCCCAGATTTCAGACACACAGCAGTAACAGTTATCTAATTATGTATAGGTTTTCTGCGTCCGCCTACCTGTGTTAAATATTGTCAATGTTTATCACACAGATAGATACATCAAACGGTTTCTAAGAGCATCTAACACTTTCACAATCCCCTGAGGGATAATCCACACATACTCAGAATGCATCAAATGGCTTCTCAGCTACAGAATCTAATTTTCATAATTCCTATGGGATAATTCATAGACCTGCCAGCCCCATCACCCGCCATCCCTGACCAAGCCACAGTTTGTGCCCACAAATTCAGGCGCCTCACAGTCTATGTGCCTCATGCTAATAGATTGAGTATACTGAACATGATTTCAAGATGAACTCTTTCCTGTTTCCCAGCCTATCCATAATCCTATCCTTATCTTGTTTAAATGGAGAAATAGCTACAGGGAATGCAATTTAATATTACATACTGCATCAAACTGTCAGAACAATTGCACACACTGAATTGAATAATCTTGGCAAATAATTTATGAGTACTTAAAACAAGAGGCCCAAAGTGCCTGTATCGCTCACCTGAAACATAGGCCTTTCAAACTAGAAAGGCCATCACCTGTAAGTAGAATCCCACAGTTTTCCCCAGAATTGCCACAAGAATAAGGATGCGAGAAGACACATTAAATTTACCATTGGTTTACTATGGTAGTATTTAGCAGGGATAAAGATGCAAGATGGCCACCAACTGGGAATCTGTTTATTCCACTGTTTCGAAGGCGCCAAATTTAAAATCAGCATACCGCCCCCCCCCCCCCACCCCCCCAACAATTTTGGCTTCAAAATCCATCAAATAAAAAATTTCAATATGGCTGCCAACATCTGATTAGTCAATGGTGGCCATGTTTGTTGATGTACCAATTTCCCTTGAACAAACTTTAATAACCATTAACCCCCAATCACACCTCCCAAATTTGGGCCTGATCTGTTTAGTCATTCTGGAGTAGTTATTGCGCAAACTAGTTCATCCAAGATGGCTGCCTAAGCATTTGGTCAATTAAGTTCCATCGAATAAGCTTGGTTCAGTTGTTGGCCCTAGATTATGCTTCATGAGTTCTGAATCGATCCTCCAAGTGGTTTCTAAAAATCGGTCATAATTTAAGCTGCCAATCGACTTTGTTTGATTAAACTTGGATCTCTATGCTGCAAGGATGCTTCCTGTCAAATATACTTGAAATCGGACCAGTAGTTGTTGAGAAGTCATTTTAAATTTCCTATTGATTTAGTATGGGAGTTGTGGGCAGGAAAATTATCCAAGATGGCAGCCAAACCGTTTATATATCTTGGATCTCTATGCCTTAAGGATGCTTCCTGCCACATTTCATAATCGGCCCAGTGTTTTACGAGAAAATATTTTTAATTTCCTATTGCTTTAGTATGGGAGTTTTTGGTGGGAAAATGATCCAAGATGGGCACCAAACCGTTTATCTGACAGATTCAAAAGTAGAGAATTTTAAATCAACATGTCCAAAAACTATATAAACCAATTTTAGCTTCAAAATCCATCAAATAAAAAAAAATTTAATATGGCCACCAAACATGCTACATTTTGATTGGTCCATGGCAGCCATGTTTTTTGGACGAATCAACTTCCTTTGAACAAACATTAATGGCTTTTAGTGCCTAATCATATCTCCCAAATTTCAGGCTTTTTCAGCTTGATCCATTCAGCAGTTTTGGAGAAGTCGTTTTCATGAAAACTAGGTCATTAAAGAAGACCTTTCAGGCCAGATGAGCTAATATTGGTAAGTACTGCTGCTTCCAAGGTAGAATCTCAACATACATCAGATGGATAAGCTTGAGCAATGGAATATGATCGATCGCAAACATGACTTCACAAATTCACAAATGATTGAGTTCAAAACCTTATAGTTTAGCTATGCGTGGAGTTGTAAGGGCTATTAATCATCTTTGACTTATATATTCAAAACATTGAATAACAGTGGTAATGTTCATGTATCATTTCTGATGATCAAAACATATATATATCTGGAAATGCATCAGATCATATTTGCGTAAATCTCCATTTTTACACAATTTACAGATTACGTATATAGATATAATCACGATGAATGATGAATCTAATCTACAATGTCAGTGCTCTTTTGAGAAAATAAGGTTAAACGAACCGGGTAGTATCGGGAAAGGTCTACTCCAAAGCATGTATGTGCAAGTTAATCTACAGATCTATAAGAATTTTCACAAATTGTATTTATAATAATGTTTCTGTGTCAAATAAAAATGAGACATTTACAGACTAAAACGATAATCTGGCATTAACACTGGTATAACAGAGATGCCAGCACATGCTTATTCCATCGCCCAAAATCTAGACCTATGCTAAAGGTTTGATTTGATAAGAACTGTCTTCTTATTAATGAAATGCCGATGGCAGTCTCATGTCTAGGTTGCTGAATAGACAGACAGAAAACAGTGTCCATTAGCCAGGTCCATTATGTAGTGTATCGACCCCAGAATTTGGCTGATCTGGAAACAAATGTTTCGAGACTGATAAAATAATCACTTTAAAAAAACGCTGTAAAATAGAATCATCCACACAACTAGATGACCATTAGGGTGCAGTCGTCCGAGATAGATGGAAATTGACTCAGTATGGATGATTGAGATATTGGTCCAATAAAAGAGAAGAATCTTAGATAGTTGAGATATTGGTTCAATAAAAACGACCGTTTTAGACAGTTGAGATACTCGCCCAATAAACAGATTGGGCATAAGTTGTGCACCGAATAAAATGAGTCGCGTAATCCATGTTTATGTGACCTTGGGATTAGAAATAATGCCCTTGAAGAATAGCATAGGCAACTCAGAAACATTGAGGGTAGTCTATAGATACGTGAGTGCATAAAAGATTTTGGTCAGGTTATTCAAGACATAATTCATCAAGAGCTTTGAACAAAACAAAACTTATGAAAAAGAAATGTTACAGAAGCTAGTGCAAAAGAGGCATCCATTTCTACCTATGTTCTGTCCATTTCTATCTGTTTAGTCCATTTCTACCCATGTTCTGTCCGTTTCTACCTATGTTCTGTCCATTTCTACCTATGTTCTGTCCATTCCTAGCTAAGCTTCGTCCATTTCTACCTATGCTCTGTCCATTTCTACCTATGCTCTGTCCATTTCTACCTATGTTCTGTCCATTTCTACCTATGTTCTGTCCATTTCTACCTATGTTCTATCCATTCCTAGCTAAGCTTCGTCTATTTCTACCTATGCTCTGTCCATTTCTACCTATGTTCTGTCTATTCCTAGCTAAGCTCTGTCCATTTCTACCTATGCTCTGTCCATTTCTACCTATGCTTCATCCATTTCTACCTTTGCTCTGTCCATTTCTACCTGTGTTCTGTCCATTCCTAGCTAAGCTCTGTCCATTTCTACCTATCTTCTGTCAATTCCTAGTTAAACTCTGTCCATTCCAAGCTAAGCTCTGTCCATTTCTACTTATGTTCTGTCCATTCCTAGCTAAGCTCTGTCCATTTCTATCTAAGCTTCGTCCATTTCTACCTATGCTTTGCCCATTCCATTTCTACCTATGGTCTATTCATTTCTACCTATGCGCTGTCCATTTCAACGCATGCTCTGTCCATTTCTACCTACGCTCTGTCCATTTCTAACTATGTTCTGTCCATTCCTAGCTAAGCTCTGTCCATTTCCACCTATGCTTCATCCATTTCTACCTATGCTTTGTCCATTCCTTGCTAAGCTCTGTCCATTTCTACCTATGTTCTGTCCATTTCTACCCATGGTCTGTCCATTTCGACCCATGTTCTGTCCATTTCTACCTATGTTCTGTCCATTTCGACCCATGTTCTGTCCATTTCTACCTATGTTCTGTTCATTTCTACCTATGTTCTGTCCATTTCTACCTATGTTCTGTCCATTCCTAGCTAAGCTTCGTCCATTTCTACCTACGCTCTGTCCATTTCTACCTATGCTCTGTCCATTTCTACCTATGCTCTGTCCATTTCTACCTATGTTCTGTCCATTTCTACCTATGTTCTATCCATTCCTAGCTACGCTTCGTCTATTTCTACCTATGCTCTGTCCATTTCTACCTATGTTCTGTCCATTCCTAGCTAAGCTCTGTCCATTTCTACCTATGCTCTGTCCATTTCTACCTATGCTTCATCCATTTCTACCTATGCTCTGTCCATTTCTACCTGTGTTCTGTCCATTCCTAGCTAAGCTCTGTCCATTTCTACCTATCTTCTGTCAATTCCTAGTTAAACTCTGTCCATTTCTACCTATGTTCTGTCCATTCCAAGCTAAGCTCTGTCCATTTCTACTTATGTTCTGTCCATTCCTAGCTAAGCTCTGTCCATTTCTATCTAAGCTTTGTCCATTTCTACCTATGCTTTGTCCATTCCATTTCTACCTATGGTCTATTCATTTCTACCTATGCGCTGTCCATTTCAACGCATGCTCTGTCCATTTCTACCTACGCTCTGTCCATTTCTAATTATGCTCTGTCCATTTCTACCCACACTCTGTCCATTTCTACCTATGCCCTGTCCATTTCTACCTATGTTTTGTCCATTTCTACCTAAGCTCTGTCCATTTCTACCTATGTTCTGTCCATTCCTAGCTAAGCTCTGTCCATTTCTACCTATGCTTCATCCATTTCTACCTATGCTTTGTCCATTCCTTGCTAAGCTCTGTACATTCCTAGCTAAGCTCTGTCCATTTCTAACTATGTTTTGTCCATTTCTAACTATGTTCTGTCCATTTCTATCTCTGCTCTGTCCATTTCTACCTATCCTCTGTCCATTTCTACCTATGCTCTGTCCATTCCTAGCTAAGCTCTGTCCATTTCTACCTATGTTCTGTCAATTCCTAGCTAGGCTCTGTCCATTTCTACCTATGTTCTGTCCATTCCAAGCTAAGCTCTGTCCATTTCTACCTATGTTCTGTCCATTCCTAGCTAAGCTCTGTCCATTTCTACATATACTTTGTCCATTTCTACCTATGCTCTGTCCATTCCTAGCTAAGTTCTGTCCATTTCTACCTATGCTTCGTCCATTTCTAGCTATGCTCTGTCCATTTCTACCCATGTTCTGTCCATTCCTAGCTAAGCTCTGTCCATTTTTACCTATGCTCTGTCCATTTCTACCTATGCTTCATCCATTTCTACCTATGCTCTGTCCATTTCTACCTGTGTTCTGTCCATTCCTAGCTAAGCTCTGTCCATTTCTACCTATCTTCTGTCAATTCCTAGTTAAACTCTGTCCATTTCTACCTATGTTCTGTCCATTCCAAGCTAAGCTCTGTCCATTTCTACTTATGTTCTGTCCATTTCTAGCTAAGCTCTGTCCATTTCTATCTAAGCTTCGTCCATTTCTACCTATGCTTTGTCCATTCCATTTCTACCTATGGTCTATTCATTTCTACATATGCGCTGCCCATTTCAATGCATGCTCTGTCCATTTCTACCTACGCTCTGTCCATTTCTAACTATGCTCTGTCCATTCCTAGCTAAGCTCTGTCCATTTCTACCTATGTTCTGTCAATTCCTAGCTAGGCGCTGTCCATTTCTACCTATGTTCTGTCCATTCCAAGCTAAGCTCTGTCCATTTCTACCTATGTTCTGTCCATTCCTAGCTAAGCTCTGCCCATTTCTACATATACATTGTCCATTTCTACCCATGTTCTGTCCATTCCTAGCTAAGCTCTGTCCATTTCTACCTATGTTATGTACATTCTTAGCTAAGCTATGTCCATTTCTAACTATGTTTTGTCCATTTTTAACTATGTTCTGTCCATTTCTTTCTCTGCTCTGTCCATTTCTACCTATCTTCTGTCCATTTCTACCTATGCTCTGTCCATTCCTAGCTAAGCTCTGTCCATTTCTACCTATGTTCTGTCAATTCCTAGCTAGGCGCTGTCCATTTCTACCTATGTTCTGTCCATTCCAAGCTAAGCTCTGTCCATTTCTACCTATGTTCTGTCCATTCCTAGCTAAGCTCTGCCCATTTCTACATATACTTTGTCCATTTCTACCCATGTTCTGTCCATTCCTAGCTAAGCTCTGTCCATTTCTACCTATGTTCTGTACATTCTTAGCTAAGCTATGTCCATTTCTAACTATGTTTTGTCCATTTTTAACTATGTTCTGTCCATTTCTTTCTCTGCTCTATCCATTTCTACCTATCTTCTGTCCATTTCTACCTATGCTCTGTCCATTCCTAGCTAAGCTCTGTCCATTTCTACCTATGTTCTACCAATTCCTAGCTAGGCTCTGTCCATTTCTACCTATGTTCTGTCCATTCCAAGCTAAGCTCTGTCCATTTCTACCTATGTTCTGTCCATTCCTAGCTAAGCTCTGTCCATTTCTACATATACTTTGTCCATTTCTACCTATGTTCTGTCCATTTCTACCTATGTTCTGTCCATTTCTACCTATGTTCTGTCGATTCCTAGCTAAGCTTCGTCCATTTCTACCTATGCTCTGTCCATTTCTACCTATGCTCTGTCCATTTCTACCTATGTTCTGTCCATTTCTACCTATGTTCTGTCCATTTCTACCTATGTTCTATCCATTCCTAGCTAAGCTTCGTCTATTTCTACCTATGCTCTGTCCATTTCTACCTATGTTCTGTCTATTCCTAGCTAAGCTCTGTCCATTTCTACCTATGCTCTGTCCATTTCTACCTATGCTTCATCCATTTCTACCTTTGCTCTGTCCATTTCTACCTGTGTTCTGTCCATTCCTAGCTAAGCTCTGTCCATTTCTACCTATCTTCTGTCAATTCCTAGTTAAACTCTGTCCATTCCAAGCTAAGCTCTGTCCATTTCTACTTATGTTCTGTCCATTCCTAGCTAAGCTCTGTCCATTTCTATCTAAGCTTCGTCCATTTCTACCTATGCTTTGCCCATTCCATTTCTACCTATGGTCTATTCATTTCTACCTATGCGCTGTCCATTTCAACGCATGCTCTGTCCATTTCTACCTACGCTCTGTCCATTTCTAACTATGCTCTGTCCATTTCTACCTACACTCTGTCCATTTCTACCTATGCCCTGTCCATTTCTACCTATGTTTTGTCCATTTCTACCTAAGCTCTGTCCATTTCTACCTATGTTCTGTCCATTCCTAGCTAAGCTCTGTCCATTTCCACCTATGCTTCATCCATTTCTACCTATGCTTTGTCCATTCCTTGCTAAGCTCTGTCCATTTCTACCTATGTTCTGTCCATTTCTACCCATGGTCTGTCCATTTCGACCCATGTTCTGTCCATTTCTACCTATCTTCTGTCAATTCCTAGTTAAACTCTGTCCATTTCTACCTATGTTCTGTCCATTCCAAGCTAAGCTCTGTCCATTTCTACTTATGTTCTGTCCATTCCTAGCTAAGCTCTGTCCATTTCTATCTAAGCTTTGTCCATTTCTACCTATGCTTTGTCTATTCCATTTCTACCTATGGTCTATTCATTTCTACCTATGCGCTGTCCATTTCAACGCATGCTCTGTCCATTTCTACCTACGCTCTGTCCATTTCTAACTATGCTCTGTCCATTTCTACCCACACTCTGTCCATTTCTACCTATGCCCTGTCCATTTCTACCTATGTTTTGTCCATTTCTACCTAAGCTCTGTCCATTTCTACCTATGTTCTGTCCATTCCTAGCTAAGCTCTGTCCATTTCTACCTATGCTTCATCCATTTCTACCTATGCTTTGTCCATTCCTTGCTAAGCTCTGTACATTCCTAGCTAAGCTCTGTCCATTTCTAACTATGTTTTGTCCATTTCTAACTATGTTCTGTCCATTTCTATCTCTGCTCTGTCCATTTCTACCTATCCTCTGTCCATTTCTACCTATGCTCTGTCCATTCCTAGCTAAGCTCTGTCCATTTCTACCTATGTTCTGTCAATTCCTAGCTAGGCTCTGTCCATTTCTACCTATGTTCTGTCCATTCCAAGCTAAGCTCTGTCCATTTCTACCTATGTTCTGTCCATTCCTAGCTAAGCTCTGTCCATTTCTACATATACTTTGTCCATTTCTACCTATGCTCTGTCCATTCCTAGCTAAGTTCTGTCCATTTCTACCTATGCTTCGTCCATTTCTAGCTATGCTCTGTCCATTTCTACCCATGTTCTGTCCATTCCTAGCTAAGCTCTGTCCATTTTTACCTATGCTCTGTCCATTTCTACCTATGCTTCATCCATTTCTACCTATGCTCTGTCCATTTCTACCTGTGTTCTGTCCATTCCTAGCTAAGCTCTGTCCATTTCTACCTATCTTCTGTCAATTCCTAGTTAAACTCTGTCCATTTCTACCTATGTTCTGTCCATTCCAAGCTAAGCTCTGTCCATTTCTACTTATGTTCTGTCCATTTCTAGCTAAGCTCTGTCCATTTCTATCTAAGCTTCGTCCATTTCTACCTATGCTTTGTCCATTCCATTTCTACCTATGGTCTATTCATTTCTACATATGCGCTGCCCATTTCAATGCATGCTCTGTCCATTTCTACCTACGCTCTGTCCATTTCTAACTATGCTCTGTCCATTCCTAGCTAAGCTCTGTCCATTTCTACCTATGTTCTGTCAATTCCTAGCTAGGCGCTGTCCATTTCTACCTATGTTCTGTCCATTCCAAGCTAAGCTCTGTCCATTTCTACCTATGTTCTGTCCATTCCTAGCTAAGCTCTGCCCATTTCTACATATACATTGTCCATTTCTACCCATGTTCTGTCCATTCCTAGCTAAGCTCTGTCCATTTCTACCTATGTTATGTACATTCTTAGCTAAGCTATGTCCATTTCTAACTATGTTTTGTCCATTTTTAACTATGTTCTGTCCATTTCTTTCTCTGCTCTGTCCATTTCTACCTATCTTCTGTCCATTTCTACCTATGCTCTGTCCATTCCTAGCTAAGCTCTGTCCATTTCTACCTATGTTCTGTCAATTCCTAGCTAGGCGCTGTCCATTTCTACCTATGTTCTGTCCATTCCAAGCTAAGCTCTGTCCATTTCTACCTATGTTCTGTCCATTCCTAGCTAAGCTCTGCCCATTTCTACATATACTTTGTCCATTTCTACCCATGTTCTGTACATTCCTAGCTAAGCTCTGTCCATTTCTACCTATGTTCTGTACATTCTTAGCTAAGCTATGTCCATTTCTAACTATGTTTTGTCCATTTTTAACTATGTTCTGTCCATTTCTTTCTCTGCTCTGTCCATTTCTACCTATCTTCTGTCCATTTCTACCTATGCTCTGTCCATTCCTAGCTAAGCTCTGTCCATTTCTACCTATGTTCTACCAATTCCTAGCTAGGCTCTGTCCATTTCTACCTATGTTCTGTCCATTCCAAGCTAAGCTCTGTCCATTTCTACCTATGTTCTGTCCATTCCTAGCTAAGCTCTGTCCATTTCTATATATACTTTGTCCATTTCTACCTATGTTCTGTCCATTTCTACCTATGTTCTGTCCATTTCTACCTATGTTCTGTCGATTCCTAGCTAAGCTTCGTCCATTTCTACCTATGCTCTGTCCATTTCTACCTATGCTCTGTCCATTTCTACCTATGTTCTGTCCATTTCTACCTATGTTCTGTCCATTTCTACCTATGTTCTATCCATTCCTAGCTAAGCTTCGTCTATTTCTACCTATGCTCTGTCCATTTCTACCTATGTTCTGTCTATTCCTAGCTAAGCTCTGTCCATTTCTACCTATGCTCTGTCCATTTCTACCTATGCTTCATCCATTTCTACCTTTGCTCTGTCCATTTCTACCTGTGTTCTGTCCATTCCTAGCTAAGCTCTGTCCATTTCTACCTATCTTCTGTCAATTCCTAGTTAAACTCTGTCCATTCCAAGCTAAGCTCTGTCCATTTCTACTTATGTTCTGTCCATTCCTAGCTAAGCTCTGTCCATTTCTATCTAAGCTTCGTCCATTTCTACCTATGCTTTGCCCATTCCATTTCTACCTATGGTCTATTCATTTCTACCTATGCGCTGTCCATTTCAACGCATGCTCTGTCCATTTCTACCTACGCTCTGTCCATTTCTAACTATGCTCTGTCCATTTCTACCTACACTCTGTCCATTTCTACCTATGCCCTGTCCATTTCTACCTATGTTTTGTCCATTTCTACCTAAGCTCTGTCCATTTCTACCTATGTTCTGTCCATTCCTAGCTAAGCTCTGTCCATTTCCACCTATGCTTCATCCATTTCTACCTATGCTTTGTCCATTCCTTGCTAAGCTCTGTCCATTTCTACCTATGTTCTGTCCATTTCTACCCATGGTCTGTCCATTTCGACCCATGTTCTGTCCATTTCTACCTATGTTCTGTCCATTTCGACCCATGTTCTGTCCATTTCTACCTATGTTCTGTTCATTTCTACCTATGTTCTGTCCATTTCTACCTATGTTCTGTCCATTCCTAGCTAAGCTTCGTCCATTTCTACCTACGCTCTGTCCATTTCTACCTATGCTCTGTCCATTTCTACCTATGCTCTGTCCATTTCTACCTATGCTCTGTCCATTTCTACCTATGTTCTGTCCATTTCTACCTATGTTCTATCCATTCCTAGCTACGCTTCGTCTATTTCTACCTATGCTCTGTCCATTTCTACCTATGTTCTGTCCATTCCTAGCTAAGCTCTGTCCATTTCTACCTATGCTCTGTCCATTTCTACCTATGCTTCATCCATTTCTACCTATGCTCTGTCCATTTCTACCTGTGTTCTGTCCATTCCTAGCTAAGCTCTGTCCATTTCTACCTATCTTCTGTCAATTCCTAGTTAAACTCTGTCCATTTCTACCTATGTTCTGTCCATTCCAAGCTAAGCTCTGTCCATTTCTACTTATGTTCTGTCCATTCCTAGCTAAGCTCTGTCCATTTCTATCTAAGCTTTGTCCATTTCTACCTATGCTTTGTCCATTCCATTTCTACCTATGGTCTATTCATTTCTACCTATGCGCTGTCCATTTCAACGCATGCTCTGTCCATTTCTACCTACGCTCTGTCCATTTCTAACTATGCTCTGTCCATTTCTACCCACACTCTGTCCATTTCTACCTATGCCCTGTCCATTTCTACCTATGTTTTGTCCATTTCTACCTAAGCTCTGTCCATTTCTACCTATGTTCTGTCCATTCCTAGCTAAGCTCTGTCCATTTCTACCTATGCTTCATCCATTTCTACCTATCCTTTGTCCATTCCTTGCTAAGCTCTGTACATTCCTAGCTAAGCTCTGTCCATTTCTAACTATGTTTTGTCCATTTCTAACTATGTTCTGTCCATTTCTATCTCTGCTCTGTCCATTTCTACCTATCCTCTGTCCATTTCTACCTATGCTCTGTCCATTCCTAGCTAAGCTCTGTCCATTTCTACCTATGTTCTGTCAATTCCTAGCTAGGCTCTGTCCATTTCTACCTATGTTCTGTCCATTCCAAGCTAAGCTCTGTCCATTTCTACCTATGTTCTGTCCATTCCTAGCTAAGCTCTGTCCATTTCTACATATACTTTGTCCATTTCTACCTATGCTCTGTCCATTCCTAGCTAAGTTCTGTCCATTTCTACCTATGCTTCGTCCATTTCTAGCTATGCTCTGTCCATTTCTACCCATGTTCTGTCCATTCCTAGCTAAGCTCTGTCCATTTTTACCTATGCTCTGTCCATTTCTACCTATGCTTCATCCATTTCTACCTATGCTCTGTCCATTTCTACCTGTGTTCTGTCCATTCCTAGCTAAGCTCTGTCCATTTCTACCTATCTTCTGTCAATTCCTAGTTAAACTCTGTCCATTTCTACCTATGTTCTGTCCATTCCAAGCTAAGCTCTGTCCATTTCTACTTATGTTCTGTCCATTTCTAGCTAAGCTCTGTCCATTTCTATCTAAGCTTCGTCCATTTCTACCTATGCTTTGTCCATTCCATTTCTACCTATGGTCTATTCATTTCTACATATGCGCTGCCCATTTCAATGCATGCTCTGTCCATTTCTACCTACGCTCTGTCCATTTCTAACTATGCTCTGTCCATTCCTAGCTAAGCTCTGTCCATTTCTACCTATGTTCTGTCAATTCCTAGCTAGGCGCTGTCCATTTCTACCTATGTTCTGTCCATTCCAAGCTAAGCTCTGTCCATTTCTACCTATGTTCTGTCCATTCCTAGCTAAGCTCTGCCCATTTCTACATATACTTTGTCCATTTCTACCCATGTTCTGTCCATTCCTAGCTAAGCTCTGTCCATTTCTACCTATGTTATGTACATTCTTAGCTAAGCTATGTCCATTTCTAACTATGTTTTGTCCATTTTTAACTATGTTCTGTCCATTTCTTTCTCTGCTCTGTCCATTTCTACCTATCTTCTGTCCATTTCTACCTATGCTCTGTCCATTCCTAGCTAAGCTCTGTCCATTTCTACCTATGTTCTGTCAATTCCTAGCTAGGCGCTGTCCATTTCTACCTATGTTCTGTCCATTTCTACCTATGTTCTGTCCATTTCTACCTATGTTCTGTCGATTCCTAGCTAAGCTTCGTCCATTTCTACCTATGCTCTGTCCATTTCTACCTATGCTCTGTCCATTTCTACCTATGTTCTGTCCATTTCTACCTATGTTCTGTCCATTTCTACCTATGTTCTATCCATTCCTAGCTAAGCTTCGTCTATTTCTACCTATGCTCTGTCCATTTCTACCTATGTTCTGTCTATTCCTAGCTAAGCTCTGTCCATTTCTACCTATGCTCTGTCCATTTCTACCTATGCTTCATCCATTTCTACCTTTGCTCTGTCCATTTCTACCTGTGTTCTGTCCATTCCTAGCTAAGCTCTGTCCATTTCTACCTATCTTCTGTCAATTCCTAGTTAAACTCTGTCCATTCCAAGCTAAGCTCTGTCCATTTCTACTTATGTTCTGTCCATTCCTAGCTAAGCTCTGTCCATTTCTATCTAAGCTTCGTCCATTTCTACCTATGCTTTGCCCATTCCATTTCTACCTATGGTCTATTCATTTCTACCTATGCGCTGTCCATTTCAACGCATGCTCTGTCCATTTCTACCTACGCTCTGTCCATTTCTAACTATGCTCTGTCCATTTCTACCTACACTCTGTCCATTTCTACCTATGCCCTGTCCATTTCTACCTATGTTTTGTCCATTTCTACCTAAGCTCTGTCCATTTCTACCTATGTTCTGTCCATTCCTAGCTAAGCTCTGTCCATTTCCACCTATGCTTCATCCATTTCTACCTATGCTTTGTCCATTCCTTGCTAAGCTCTGTCCATTTCTACCTATGTTCTGTCCATTTCTACCCATGGTCTGTCCATTTCGACCCATGTTCTGTCCATTTCTACCTATGTTCTGTCCATTTCGACCCATGTTCTGTCCATTTCTACCTATGTTCTGTTCATTTCTACCTATGTTCTGTCCATTTCTACCTATGTTCTGTCCATTCCTAGCTAAGCTTCGTCCATTTCTACCTACGCTCTGTCCATTTCTACCTATGCTCTGTCCATTTCTACCTATGCTCTGTCCATTTCTACCTATGCTCTGTCCATTTCTACCTATGTTCTGTCCATTTCTACCTATGTTCTATCCATTCCTAGCTACGCTTCGTCTATTTCTACCTATGCTCTGTCCATTTCTACCTATGTTCTGTCCATTCCTAGCTAAGCTCTGTCCATTTCTACCTATGCTCTGTCCATTTCTACCTATGCTTCATCCATTTCTACCTATGCTCTGTCCATTTCTACCTGTGTTCTGTCCATTCCTAGCTAAGCTCTGTCCATTTCTACCTATCTTCTGTCAATTCCTAGTTAAACTCTGTCCATTTCTACCTATGTTCTGTCCATTCCAAGCTAAGCTCTGTCCATTTCTACTTATGTTCTGTCCATTCCTAGCTAAGCTCTGTCCATTTCTATCTAAGCTTTGTCCATTTCTACCTATGCTTTGTCCATTCCATTTCTACCTATGGTCTATTCATTTCTACCTATGCGCTGTCCATTTCAACGCATGCTCTGTCCATTTCTACCTACGCTCTGTCCATTTCTAACTATGCTCTGTCCATTTCTACCCACACTCTGTCCATTTCTACCTATGCCCTGTCCATTTCTACCTATGTTTTGTCCATTTCTACCTAAGCTCTGTCCATTTCTACCTATGTTCTGTCCATTCCTAGCTAAGCTCTGTCCATTTCTACCTATGCTTCATCCATTTCTACCTATCCTTTGTCCATTCCTTGCTAAGCTCTGTACATTCCTAGCTAAGCTCTGTCCATTTCTAACTATGTTTTGTCCATTTCTAACTATGTTCTGTCCATTTCTATCTCTGCTCTGTCCATTTCTACCTATCCTCTGTCCATTTCTACCTATGCTCTGTCCATTCCTAGCTAAGCTCTGTCCATTTCTACCTATGTTCTGTCAATTCCTAGCTAGGCTCTGTCCATTTCTACCTATGTTCTGTCCATTCCAAGCTAAGCTCTGTCCATTTCTACCTATGTTCTGTCCATTCCTAGCTAAGCTCTGTCCATTTCTACATATACTTTGTCCATTTCTACCTATGCTCTGTCCATTCCTAGCTAAGTTCTGTCCATTTCTACCTATGCTTCGTCCATTTCTAGCTATGCTCTGTCCATTTCTACCCATGTTCTGTCCATTCCTAGCTAAGCTCTGTCCATTTTTACCTATGCTCTTTCCATTTCTACCTATGCTTCATCCATTTCTACCTATGCTCTGTCCATTTCTACCTGTGTTCTGTCCATTCCTAGCTAAGCTCTGTCCATTTCTACCTATCTTCTGTCAATTCCTAGTTAAACTCTGTCCATTTCTACCTATGTTCTGTCCATTCCAAGCTAAGCTCTGTCCATTTCTACTTATGTTCTGTCCATTTCTAGCTAAGCTCTGTCCATTTCTATCTAAGCTTCGTCCATTTCTACCTATGCTTTGTCCATTCCATTTCTACCTATGGTCTATTCATTTCTACATATGCGCTGCCCATTTCAATGCATGCTCTGTCCATTTCTACCTACGCTCTGTCCATTTCTAACTATGCTCTGTCCATTCCTAGCTAAGCTCTGTCCATTTCTACCTATGTTCTGTCAATTCCTAGCTAGGCGCTGTCCATTTCTACCTATGTTCTGTCCATTCCAAGCTAAGCTCTGTCCATTTCTACCTATGTTCTGTCCATTCCTAGCTAAGCTCTGCCCATTTCTACATATACTTTGTCCATTTCTACCCATGTTCTGTCCATTCCTAGCTAAGCTCTGTCCATTTCTACCTATGTTATGTACATTCTTAGCTAAGCTATGTCCATTTCTAACTATGTTTTGTCCATTTTTAACTATGTTCTGTCCATTTCTTTCTCTGCTCTGTCCATTTCTACCTATCTTCTGTCCATTTCTACCTATGCTCTGTCCATTCCTAGCTAAGCTCTGTCCATTTCTACCTATGTTCTGTCAATTCCTAGCTAGGCGCTGTCCATTTCTACCTATGTTCTGTCCATTCCAAGCTAAGCTCTGTCCATTTCTACCTATGTTCTGTCCATTCCTAGCTAAGCTCTGCCCATTTCTACATATACTTTGTCCATTTCTACCCATGTTCTGTCCATTCCTAGCTAAGCTCTGTCCATTTCTACCTATGTTCTGTACATTCTTAGCTAAGCTATGTCCATTTCTAACTATGTTTTGTCCATTTTTAACTATGTTCTGTCCATTTCTTTCTCTGCTCTGTCCATTTCTACCTATCTTCTGTCCATTTCTACCTATGCTCTGTCCATTCCTAGCTAAGCTCTGTCCATTTCTACCTATGTTCTACCAATTCCTAGCTAGGCTCTGTCCATTTCTACCTATGTTCTGTCCATTCCAAGCTAAGCTCTGTCCATTTCTACCTATGTTCTGTCCATTCCTAGCTAAGCTCTGTCCATTTCTACATATACTTTGTCCATTTCTACCTATGCTCTGTCCATTTCTACCTATGCTTCGTCCATTTCTACCTATGCTCTGTCCATTTCTACCCATGTTCTGTCCATTCCTAGCTAAGCTCTGTCCATTTCTTCCAATGTTCTGTCCATTTCTTCCTATGTTCTGTCCATTTCTACCCATGTTCTGTCCATTTCGACCCATGTTCTGTCCATTTCTACCTATGTTCTGTCCATTCCTAGCTAAGCTCTGTCCATTTATATCTATGCTTCATCCATTTCTACCTATGCTTTGTCCATTCCTTGCTAAGCTCTGTCTATTTCTACCTATGGTCTGTTCATTTCTACCTATGCTCTGTCCATTCCTAGCTATGCTCTGTCCATTTCTACCCATGTTCTGTCCATTCCTAGCTAAGCTCTGTCCATTTCTATCTATGTTCTGTACATTCCTAGCTAAGCTCTGTCCATTTCTATCTATGCTTCATCCATTTCTACCGATGTTCAGTCCATTTCTAACTATGTTCTGTCCATTTCTATCTCTGCTCTGTCCATTTCTACATATCCCTTGTCCATTTCTACCTATGTTCTGTACATTCTTAGCTAAGCTCTGTCCCTTTCTACATATGTTTTGTCCATTTCTACCTATGTTCTGTCCATTCCTAGCTAAGTTCTGTCCATTTCTACCTATGCTCTGTCCCTTTCTACCCATGTTCTGTACATTCCTAGCTAAGCTCTGTCCATTTCTACCTATGTTCTGTACATTCCTAGCTAAGCTCTGTCCATTTCTACCTATGTTCTGTCCATTCCTAGCTAAGCTCTGTTCATTTCTACCTATGTTCTGTCCATTCCTAGCTAAGCTCTGTCCATGTCTACCTATGCTCTGTCTATTTCAACGTATGCTCTGTCCATTCCTAGCTAAGCTCTGTCCATTTCAACGTATGCTCTGTCCATTCCTAGCTAAGCTCTATCCATTTCTACCTATGCTCTGTCCATTTCAACGTATGCTCTATCCATTTCTACCGACATTCTGTCTATTTCTACCCACACTGTCCATTTCTACCTATGCCCTGCCCATTTCTACCTATGTTCTATCCATTTCTAACTATGTTTTGCCCATTTCTACCTAAGCTCTGTCCATTTCTACCTATGCTTCGTCCATTTCTACCTATGCTCTGTCCATTTCTACCTATGTTCTGTCCATTCCTAGCTAAGCTCTGTCAATCTCTACCTATGTTCTGTCCATTCATAGCTAAGCTCTGTCCATTTCTACCTATGTTCTGTACATTCCTAGTTTAGCTCTGTCCATTTCTACCTATGTTCTGTTCATTCCTAGCTAAGCTCTGTACATTTCTACCTATACTTTGTCCATTTCTACCTATGCTTTGTCAATTCCTTGCTAAGCTCTGTCCATTTCTACCTATGGTCTGTTCATTTCTACCTATGCTCTGTCCAATCCTTGCTAAGCTCTGTCCATTTCTACCTATGGTCTGTTCATTTCTACCTATGCTCTGTCCATTCCTAGCTAAGATTTGTCCATTTCTACCTATGCTCTGTCCATTTCCACATATGCTCTGTCCATTTCTACCTATGCTCTGTCCATTTCTACCTACACTCTGTCCATTTCTACCTATGCTTTGTCCATTTCTACCTATGCTTATCCATTTCTACCTATGCTCTGTCCATTTCTACCTATGCTCTGTCCATTTCTACCTACACTCTGTCCATTTCTACCTATGCTTTGTCCATTTCTACCTATGCTTATCCATTTCTACCTATGCTCTGTCCATTTCTACCCATGCCCTGTACATTTCTACCTATGTTCTGTCCATTTCTAACAATGTTCTGTCCATTTCTACCCCTGCTCTGTTCATTTCTACCTATCCTCTGTCCATTTCTACCTATGCTCTGTCCATTTCTATCTAAGTCCCAACCATCTTGTATACATGTTGGAATTGATTTGAAACTTTGAAATCTGAATCTCCAGAATCTAATGTTCAGGGTACCTAACTATATACAAGCAAACTGTGTAACTACACCAAAGACAGTTTCGTGATGGACTATTGCCAGTTTCATGAAGGACTATTGCCAGTTTCGTGATGGACTATTGCCAGTTTCGTGATGGACTATTGCCAGTTTCATGATGGACTTAGGTCATTATTATTGTGCCATTTGCTAAAAAAGTCATAGATTTGATTATCATATCAGATCCCTGAGTGACAGATCAGAATCTTCCATTCTGTGAAAATAACACCTCAATCAACCTAGAGACGAAGTTATTGCGTACCATATGATGCAGAAACTGCCCTTTCCAGCTTTAGCTATGCTTGCCCATCTCTAGTTAAGTCCACCACACCTCGCTCATGTTGGGATCGATCGATCCCTGAACTTCCTATCAATTTCCAGAAAACTATACAGCTCAGCAACAGCACCCAGTCAAATTAGTTTCAAGATATCCAATAGCATGTTTATCAAATAGTAATTCGTACAACAACGCTTAGTCCATTTACCAACTATGTGTTCGTGTCGCACTTATCTACGTCATTCATGACATCATTGATTATGATGTCATCCTACACATCCTGTACTTGGTTATGAGGTCATATGATGGATGTATGATAGAGCGCTGTGAAATTATATTGTGTTTAACATTTATATTGATGAAACAAAATCACAAATTTGTATAAATGGGTAGACGATATCGTGATGCCTATTTTTTAATAATGTTGCCAAAAGCTGTTGTTGTCTTAGACCAGAGTAGCTGGCGGCAGCATTATTTCTAAAATAAACACCAGCAAATACACACATGGATTCTCTTTGGCGATTCAGCAATACAAGTGTTAACATTCCCTAGACAAGCTGCATGGCCTATCCTACATCTAGCCAAGCAGTAATTTAGATCCTTAGTCAGAGTCTGAGGTGTCAGAAACCTATCAATGCCTTTAGCATGCCAGTTCCTATATTCAGTTATCTTACCAAAGCCGACATAATCCACAGAACGAGGATTAATTATTTAATTCTGTATGTTTAAGTGAAAATTATTATTAATATGTCAGTTCATATGTTGATTGGGACAGCTGGTTGGTGACACAAGGTTTTTAGAAACACAATTATACTTGTAAATTAGCTGTGGAAATTACCAATGCTAGCATCACCTAATTAGCTTGTTTCAACTCATATCAACTTGTTGTGTTGATAGGGCAGTTTATTGCTTTCTGTATTATTGTAAATTTTGTGTATAAATACCTATTAAAATTTGCACGTAGAGAATCAGGAATTTAGATAGAATTAGAGAGACATAGCGGCAATAGAACAAGCTAGACAGGACTATTAGTATTAGATATAGAACTGTATTAGGAAATATTGAATATCATCAGGGAAGTTATGCTAGAACTAATTAAAAGTTTATAGCTTAAAATCTGAAGAACCATTTTGTTTATTGTTTATTGAAGCGTCTTCACCCGTTAGCTCATCCTGAAGTGTAGCAGAGCTATTTCCAAAGCTAACCTCCCATAGTCAGAAATACGAGGAAATTACCTCTGTTATAGATGGATAAACTGGAAAGATCCATTACTGGCCAGTGATTTGCCAGTGACATCAGTCTCTATTGACAAACTGACCACAATGGTCACTAAAGGTATAAGCACTAACTGGGTATAGAATTAATCCATACCTCTCTCCTGTTAAAATTCTTATTTTCATATTAGATTAAAAGATAAACTGGTGTACATTTTTCAACAATGTTGGTGGACACCCATTGCTGTCGCAACATTGTCAACAAAAATTGTTGAAATGTGTACATGAGTTTCTTTGTTATTGACACAGTAAAAGACAAAATATTGACATCAGAGAGGTAAGGGTTAACAGATTGTCAATCTCGATAGTCCACCTGGTGAGTAACAATGCTCATGTTACGCTATATAATTATATTGAATGTGTTGAACATAATTTGATTGGAATCTATTGCTGCCTTTGGCAGCATTTCCAATCCCATCAAGTCCAAAATATTTAGCAGGACATTGTATTTTATTTTGGAAACATTGTCAGTTATTTCTGAGCTGTACTGTATCAAATTATTACACATTTCTCCATTTAACTGTTTCATCACTGAAATACCAGCATCTAAAGCTCAATCCACTTATAGATTCAGCTGAATGAATATTTTGAAAATAATTTGTTTGGATGAAGAAAGGTATTTCTGAGCTGTAATGTACCTGATTATTATTATTGAGCACTATAGCCCTTCTTCTAACCCTTTTATTCTTGAAATACCAGCATCGCCATTTTAAAGCAGCCATGTACACAGCAAAACTTTTCAATATTTTGAAAATAATTTCACTAGTGTTATATCTATTTCAAAATACATCTTGCATTACCATACAAAATATATGTCCCAATACTATAAACAATATCTCTTGGCATATCTGATAGACTTCTGCTAATATTATCATTTAAAACTATAACTTATAATAGAAAATACCCGTTGAGATTCAGTCTTCTTTGATATACATTGCTTGACCAGCTACAATGCATTTGCGAATATGTTCTGCTGCCTGAGGGCATACCACTGGCATTTGCTAAGGGACACTACGGGTTCGCCCTACTCGGAGCCAGCAAATACAGAGCCAGGAGAGGACGTAATTGCATAAACCTTCTAGGCATGCTAAGAGGTGACCTCAAGAAAGCTGGTACATTCAAGTCCAGAATTGACCTGAGGAAGCTAAGGATTTCGGTTGAGGACAAGACACAGTGGGCAAAAGTGAAAAAGGACTAATTGCAGCTGCAGTATGTTTCAACTACTACCGCCACAGAATACAGTAATCATACATACACTAAAAGTAGTTTTGAGTTTTATATTATGTTACGTTGCTGTGATTCCACGTTTTCATACTTTTAATTTAACGAGAAGAAAAGCTTATGCGAGCTAAGATCCGCAGTGTTCCATAAGTTGTATAAAGATTTTAAGGTGGATGTCCGTGCAAATCCCATTTTGGGGTGAATCGAAAATCGTTTTCATGACGCAAATAATTTACAATAACAATTTTGTCAATAACGGAGGGGAGTCCACCACTATTATAAACTAACCCAACAGGGGAATGAATTGAAAATTGGACTTTGTAATGATGTCGAGAGTGATCCATAGAGTGTTATCAAGATCCATTCATAAATAACAGGAGTCATGATTTTAAAATTTAAGGGTGAGGAACCCTAATAAAACCCAACAGGGCAGTGAATTAAAAATTGGGCCTGGTATCGATCTCAAGAATTGCCTATAGAATACCATTCTCAATCAAAATCTGTTCATCCGTAATGGATGAGTAGCAATTTTACATTTTAACCCTTTAACACTCAAATTTGTTCAAGAAATTTCAATTTTCTCATAGAAAATGTCCATTTGCAGACCAAGAGGAGACTATTTTTGAAAATTTACCACTGGGATGATTGGCTTGCTTATCGAGGCAGTCATTCCAGTCATACATTTACAAAAATAGTATTCTCTTGATCTGCAAATGTACATTTCTTAAGACCACCGCATAAGCCGTTTTTGTCTGATATGAGTATCAAAGGGTTATGGGTGGGGTGCCCTACTAAAACCCATCAAGGCATTGAATTGAAGATCAGACTCTATATCTATGTCAAGAGTTACCAATACAATATTGTCATGTTTAATAGAGATCCACTCATCAATAACAGAGGAGTAGCAACTTTAAAGGTTACGGGTGGGGTGGGGTGGGATGGGGTGACCTTATAAAAATCGCCAGGGTGATTAATAGAAAATTGGGCTCCATAATGATTTGTGAATAGCTATACCTAGAATAGCCGCCTCAAGTTTGATCAATTTACATTCTTTATTGGCAGAGGAGTGATTTTAAAATCTAAGAGTGTGGCGCCCTACTAAACCCAGCAGGAGAGTCAATCAAGGGACTCAGCATTGATGTCGGTACATATATTGCGTGTGAAATTTCAGCGAGATTGGACGAGAACTGAATGAGGAGTAGCAAACAGAAACAAAATGTCCACATCTCCGAAACAACAACAACAACAATGCTGATAAAAAAATTAACAACACTTTCTTTGTCATTATTACTATCAACAAGCATATTATGTGTATGTCTATGTTCGTGTGTGCATGTCTGTGCGCGTGTGAACGTATGCATTCATGCAAGTATGCATCCATGTATACATATGTATGCATGCAGGCGTGTGCATTCATGTGTATATATGAATGTACAAAGCAAGAGCTTTGGTTATTTAAAGATAGGATGAAAAGATTGCTCAATGCTTTAGCTTGCAGCTTCAGTACCTACAATTTTCTAAAGTAAATACAGCATAACTTTGCGGAAATAGACAGATTATTAAATAATTTTATTAGCCATCCAGATACTCTGCATTGATGCAGAAGTTCATTGGGAATTGATGACATAAGAACACAAGATTACCAGAAGATCTCCGCTGTCTAGCGCTCTAATTAGGATATCCTATTTATATCATTTACATGATCAGTTATTTACTGTACTCTATATATATATATATATATATATATATATATATATATATATATATATATATATATATATATATATATATATATATA